>JAHIAL010000066.1:1800000-2109661 GCA_021605145.1 Aegilops bicornis | reverse complement strand
CCGCCCTGTTGCTGCTAAGCGCCGCCGTTTTTCCTCCCAGTGTCGCCCGCTTTTATGCCAACCGGCGCTGCAGTGATCGGTCGTTCGTGAGCCACCACAGTTGGATCGGCTTCTCACCATTACGCTCGCGCTCAACCGAGCCCGTGGCGCTTGGCGTCGCAAGTTCGCGCCTGATGAGCTCTCGGTGACTCTGCTCACAATCGTGGGCGCCAAACAGCGGCGGTGGGCCACCGGCCTTTGTTTGACACTTGACCCACGGTCAACACGGATTCTTGTTCATCTTTGAGCCAGCGGCGTGCGGACCCCAGCGTTTATTTAAGCTAGTGGGTTTTCAAACTAATCTTTAAATTGGTATGAACACTAACACCTAGGGCCCACCTCTATTTAGCTCTTGGATTTTGCTTAACCAGCAGCCCAAAATCCTTTACAGCGGTAGCGGGTGGGACCCACTCTGGTCCAGTTTGACCTGGTCAGCCGTCTTGTTGACTGTTGACGTCACGATCTGTCATCTTGGCGTTGCTATAATTCTTCTGACCAATTTAATAAATTCTGAAAATGCTCTAAAACCTTTAAATATTCATAGTAAATAAACCTTAACTTTCGGTTCGTGTTTTCTACATGAAAGTTGCTCATAAAAATCCAACAAATCCGGATCTGTGATTACATTTTTAATAGGATGCCTCTAACTATAAGACACGGAACATTCCTCCCAAGTCATCTACAATAAACCCGCGAGGTCCGAGCAAGAGAAAACATTCCGGGTTGAGTTCTATCCTATAGTGCAGCGCCATCGTTGGGTCACACCCGGCCGACATCTTGCATGTTATGCTTTGTGATGCTATAAACCTTTATATTTCTTGTTCTTCCCCTCTTCTCAGGGTAGATCCGGGACCGATCTTTGCTTGTGATCGTTATGTTGACAGCGGCCCACCAGCGCAGAACAGCAACTAGGCCGGCCCCCTGATCATTCCGATGTCGCCCATTCCATTCTCTCATGCTTGCATTAGTTTTTACTCTTGTTGTTGTTTGCTCCTATTTTCGATGCATAGCTGTACACCTTTGCTCATTGTACTCCACCGCTTGTCCTAAACTTCTTAGTATGGGTTGGTTAGTGATCCATCGATGACCCCACCTTGTCATTATCGCCCTGCTATCATCGCCGAAGGGCCGGATCAGCGGGATCGAGGGCCGAGCCTCGACACCGCGCATCACTTTCGCTTAGTTTAACAAGCTACTGTTGAGTTTTCTCGCGGTCGCAGGGGTGAGACCTCATCAACACTACTGATGTGTAACTCAGTAGTGTGGCTATTCGATCGTGGTCATCGAGGGGTGATTACGCCTAACCACTTCCGTCTGACTGCGTTTAATTGTCAGTACCCTTCAAGTGTGAACCTCGTGGTGGATCCTCTTACGTTCACCTTTGATTATTACATTGAGTGGAATCCGTCCGGGGTGATTCCTCGGGTTTTCCCCTTGGTGTTAGACACACGGTTACTATGGTTACCATGACTTTACACTAAACACATTCATACGAAGGCCAATTGACATTACGAGGGGTACCAGCGTGAGCATGTTTATGCAGTGACAGCGAGTCGGGTTGACCCTAGAGGGTGACATGAGATATAATTCTGAGGCGTGGTAGGGCATTCTTAACCCTTCTTTGCTTAGAGTCCTCGGGGCTGGTGACAGGGTCACATCTTTCATGAGTCTCTGCTTGTTGCAGCGTTCCTTAATCCACTCACGATTTGGATATTTGATCGAGGGGCCTCTCGCTCGATAAGCACTAACCATCACGTGGTATAGTATGAAGTTACTGCGTGGTATACATCGGTAGGAAGCTTAATAGGCGTCCCGGATGGTGAAAGCGGCCGTTACTGGTTGGGCAATATGGCACCTGCCTTTTTGAAGGAGGTAGCTAGAGTTCTGCTTCACCGATTAAGCGTTCGCAACATGCGAGGAGTTCAGGCGATGGCCCATGACCCTGAGAGCATAGGTTTTAATGCAGCGTGCTGGCCTTTCTATTAAGCCTAAATTAGGAATTGCAGCGTATTATTTGGCCGTGGCCGCATGACCCAAGAAAGTGTGTCGTGCGGAGTTAATGTCGAGCGTGGTGGGTAAGTTGGTACACCCAGGAAGAAAGCATCTATCGATATCCTGTCCTCGGTGAATAGCGGACACTTGAGTTGTGTCCCGATCGATACAACTAGGCTCGGATACTTGAGAGGTGATAACTGAATGGTATGTGGCTTTTGGGATTGCTTTCTACTTTGCAGTGAGTAGAGAAGGATCTCTCGCTTGAGGTTAATGTACTACTACTACTTTACTTTAGTGCTACTCTTATCTCTTCTAATGCCTTAAGATGCTTGGAGCCCGCCGCTGTGAAGATGCTAGTCTTTGATAAGCTAAGATTCCTTCTTACTCTTGGCGATGCGATCCGTTCCACATATACAGCCCATTTCATTGATACTGATGCATATGTAGTGTAGATCCTTGCTTAAGTAGTACTTTTGGATGAGTACTCACGGTTACTTTGCTCCCCCTTTTCCCCCTTTCTTCTTCTTTCCGGTTGATACAATTCGGATGCTCGGAGCCAGGGCCGATGCCACCATCGATACCTCACTACTATGTGGAGATCGCCGATTGGCCGGGAGTAATTAGGAAGCTCCCAGGCGGGGAAGGCCTTGCCTTTTCATAAATAGATGCTTTTGTGCAGCCTTCTTAAGGCAAACTTATCCTAACATATGTCCTTTCGGCATATTGTTGTGTGACTCTTGTGTATTCGAGCTTATGTATTCAGCGAGCCCTCTCGAGGCCTCGCTTGTAACATAATACCGGCTTGTATTATTTTTGTAATTTACAATATACAGAGTTGTATTTGTGATATCTTCCTCAGTAGAGTCCTTGATCTTGATCATACACATTTAAATGTATGATTAGTGCCACGATTGAATCGAGGCGTCACAGTTGGTATCAGAGCCAGCATGTAAATAACCCCCTTCCAACTCCTTGGCGAAGTCAGTCATAGTCACTACAAAACTTTTACTTGTGGTTTGTATGTCTTACAGGCCCGTGTCGCCGATGGGTGGTATTAGGATCTTTACTACCTCGATCTTTACTCAAAGAGACTGCAGTCTCTCTTCTGTCCGAGTTAAATGATTTTGCTAACTTTTAATTTCTAGGTTCTCGTCGTGGGTTCTTCCCGGAGAGCCTTATTCACGGATGATACTGTCTTTGCATCGGAAGATTAAAGAAGATGCTTTACTGATGTTCTCTTGAGACTTTGTGCACTGTCGCTTTTGAAATTCCTTACCGAAGCGATATCCTTAGTGGATAACTACATCGATTGTCCATTCATACCAATCATTCCTTGTTGCTCTTTTTATTACAAGATGCCCTAAAATACTCTCCCGTTGCCGAGAATCCTTTGAGCTTACTTTGCCTTGGCAGGTTCTTTTTACCACATGAATACCCCCCTACGGATTAATTCCTCGCACTTATCGAGTATTAATTCATCCTCGGGTTGTTATTGTGCTCCATAAGATTCCTACAGAAATACTATTCGATCTTCGAGAACTCCTCTTCAAACTATTGCTTTCGACGAATTACTTATACGCTTACATTATGGATGCTTCTTATATGTCTAGCAATATTCATTAGTATCATTTGGATGCACTCGTCATTTTTATTCCTATTGATTCAACATGTGAGCAAATGTAAGCTAATCATCAGTTGATCCTTTTAAAGCTAGTCTTCCGCTCGAGCGTCACTGGGACATGAGCTAGTTCTCGGCGGACAAACCTTAATTGATTAGCCGATCTATATCAATTGAACTTACTTGTCTTTTTGATCGTAGGTGTCTTCTTCCGATCTTCTAATTTCAAATCATGAATTTCTTTGCATTAGGCATCGAACATTCAGATGTTTCTATAATCCAATGCCTTTGCATTTGCCAGCTTCGTCTGATTGAGTACTGGTACTCAAATCAGATCCACTGAGAACCGTTAAATCCTTTGTTGTAGTTATGTCGTGATTTCTTCATATTCAAAAATTTTGTGCGCTCTTCCCCTCATACATATTGCCTTTGGTAGAATTGTATTCTACTGCTTTATCAGCCATTCTGCTGCCTCCAAGCTTGGTTAATTACCTCCAAAGTTTTTTGCAAATGTTCCTAAGAGATGCCTGAAGCCAGGTTGAATTCTAATACCTTCCCTTTAATTTGGCATGAATTCCGGAAATTCCTATGGGTCATACTCTACTTTTGGTATTACGCGAGGATAAAAATTTCTACACTACAACTTCCGTCCAAAAGCTTAGAAAGTAAAATGATAGGTTATGCCATTGAAGAAGTAGGAGTCGAATTCCTTGAACTTTAATATTCATGCCCATGAACCACGATGTAGATCTTATCATGGAATCTTCTCTTATAATCAAATGTTCCCTTGGTATAAGCCTTCATCTTTGCATCTTTAAGTTGATTCTTTACAATGGTAGATTCCGGAAGCCATATTTTCTCCTTGATTCCCATTTCAGGACAAGTTAAACATACTTGTCTTACGCAGATCATTTCTATCTGTCCGACCTCTATTTTGATCTACCTCGAGTGTTAAGCCCCTTGTTATCTCGAGGGAAATGTTGTGTCATTGCACTACCTTCTTGTGAATTCTCGTTGGGAATGATACTCCATCACATCATTCCTATCCTGATCGGGCTATATCATTATCAAAGCAAATTTTACTTACTGTGCTACCCGGTCCTTCTTCGGAAAGCAACTTCAATGACATTTGAGCTAAGCTTAAATGCCGATCTTCTTCATCTTATCATTTCTTTTACTCGAGACAACAAGCTTGATTTACCGAGCTTAGTATTCAGGGCCATTATCCAAGTAGTCCCAATAGCCTTTCACTTCATCCTTCTTGTTGCTTGATGGCATCACTCCTCGATGGCATCTTCGCCAGAGCCTCTCGAATTAAAGGCTGCGTGCGTGATCAACATCAACATTTCTGACTTACATTGAGATGACAATTGAATTCATAGGTGAGAAATACCATCCTTGACCTTCCGATGATTTGAGTTATAATCGTGACAACACCCTTGTCTTATCTCCAACACATGTTTGATCATGTCTTCGAATTTATACCTTGGACTCCTTGCTATTCACCGCAAGATCTGTTCCTTGAGTATTTCTTGTGATCTTCAACTCCAACCCCTGCTTGGAACACCATGTTAATGCTACCTCGAAGCATGGTAGAGGTATTCCGGGATATCCTACAAGAACATTGGAAGCACATTGTCAGAATGTTTACTTGATCCTATTATCCAAACACTCTTGTATGGGTAATATTACAGTTCTTCCCTCAGCCCCTTTATCTAAATGCTTTTGAACTTGCTTTGTCATATCATGTATATCCTGCACTCACGCTTCCCTTGGGAAGGATATACTCCCAATTCTTGTCAATGTAAACACATTGTTTTCCTTTCCATTAGTGCGATTAATCCAGATAATTTCATTTTCCTTTCCATTTGTTTGTTTAACCTTCTTATGATCTGATATGATATAAGCATGAAATAATTTCACTTAACAGCAAAAAAACACCTCGAGGTACAATCAAATTCAGTCTACGACCACTGTTACTAAATGTTGATGACATTACGGTAACCACGATGGGCCCGAGAACTTTGCCTATTGGTCCGCCTCGTTTGTTGGCGGGAAAATGGTTCTCTTCGTCCCTCGCCCTTAGTATAACGTTGTTGCCAACATAACTGACATGTATCCTCACGACATGCCTTGCTATCATGACCGTTACCAGATGTAAATACCGGTACCCTTCCTTTTTAACGCCCACATGGTGGGCCCATGACCCATGGATTCCACGGGATGGAACTGACTCTCCTGTATATCTTTGATTACAAATATTCTTGCATTTGGCTTCGTATCATCTCCGAGCCACCTTTAGAGGGAATGATCTATTTCGATGCTCTGAACCCCTTTCTCACACTACATTCGGTAAATTATCAATCGTTTTGTCCATTCGGTTTGAGACTTCCTATTGTACCTTCATACTTTGCTCTCGATGCCTTATTAAGTTTCAACAAGAGATACTTCTACCTCTTTCAGATTGTTCACCGAGATAATTAACCCTATAAAAATTGAGTTCTCCGGTTACTCTTTACTTCCACTTAAATCTCTAGGAATGGGAATTTCTTGTAGTCAGAGGAGATTTGTAACACCCCCAATGTCATACATACGGTAACCCTCTATGATTAAGCTAATCATTTTGCTGAAACGATGTAATCACATTGGAATCATATCTCATTTCAAATTCCAACTCAAATTGAAATTCAAATATGAGGTGAAATAAAAAGTTGTCCAAATCCAGGAACTAAAAAGATCATATTTTTTGCAAATATTCCTTTGTGAATTATGTTCAGGGTAGCAACATCATCTAAATTACCTGTATGACTATAACATCTTGAAAACAGAGCCAACATCACCTTTTTGACTCTTTTTAATGCAATGCAAAAATTCAAAATGGAATATATAGCTCCCAAACTTGTTGTGGCGATGCGGTATATTGCATCATAATTATTTGGCGGATTGGACATTTTCAAAAATGTTTTGGTGGCCAAACAATTTCTAAGCCGAGGAAAGAAAATGGCAATACAGTAAAGAAAAGGAAAATGGGAAAAGCGGCATTTGCACTGCTTCAAGTTATTATGACCCAGCAAAGGTGTAGCAAACCATTTGGGTCGGCCTTCCCCTTCCCAACTCCTGCAGACGCGCAAGATTGACGAAGCTCCGCTGTCGCCAAGTTCGCACCAGCTCGCCTCCTCGCCTACTCGATCGCCAACTTCTGAGGTGCCGTGGTGGAGTTAAGAAGACCACCATGGACACCCCAGGCAACTGACCCAGATCTTTCTCTCTCCTCCTCTCCACATCTCCTCTACCGTCAATCCAAGGAGCAGGGTCAACGCATACCGTCGCTTCATGAGCACGGCGTAGAGGAGGCCACCTAGCTCCCCTGCCTCCTTGTCGAGTCCCTCACGCTCGCCTTACTTACATGCCTCACTTGCTCCTTTCTTCTACATTGGGTCAAAGAACTGGGTCTTGAGCACTGCAGGCACCACGAAGCTCGTCTTCTTCCTCGACTCGGCGAGATCTCTCTGGCGAATCACGCCACCTCTGCTGCTCCTAATCTATCGCGCGGCCATCTTGTGCGCTTTCGGTGAACTCCTGTCTCCCATCACTCCCAGTTCCGATCTGCATCCAGTGGCCTTGAGAGCACTTGCAGAACTTCCGCTGTTCAGCCGCCCTGTCGTTTCCTTACGTCGCTTGGCCACAACAGCCATACACCGCCCCTGAACGCCTTGGCCGTCCTTAGTGCATCGCCCTTGAGCCACCCATGCTCATTGATGCCTTTGTTGTGCACCGCTTGGCCTTTGCTACCTCCAGCCTGCACCTCCTCCTACTTGGGTGCCAAGGTCCACCAAGATGCACCTTCTCCCCATACCGCCACTTCAGGTCCCACAAGCTTGGCACTCCGCCACACTGCCCCCGAGTCTGCCCTAGTGTCATTTGCCTTGCCTACTTCTTCTGACGGGGTAACTGCCTTACGCTGCCATTGCCGTCTGCATTACATGGCTACTACTTTGCTACTCACCAGCAATTACCTTACGCTTTCATTATACGCCCATGTCGCCAGCCTCATACTTGGCCTTGTAATGTGTCACGTCATACGCTGCCCGCCCTGCAGTTGGATGTGGCCCAGCCACTGTCACCAGATTCGTTCATCACAGCGCCCTCTTGCCTTTCAGGAACCAGAGGCAGTGCTCGATCCCTGACGCCCTCCGCAAGTTGCTTGGCATGAGGCTCGCCCGGAGGCCTCCTCGGGCGACTGCTGACTGGCATGTCATGGCCCTTCCCAGAGACAACTGACGGCGGAGCCTGACAATAAGGCTGCTGTTTGTGCGTGTTGACCAGTCGGTCGATCTCACGGGTCTTCGCAGTCCTGATGAGCCAGCAGCGTCGCAGTCCTCAGCGTTTATTTAAGCTAATTAGGTTTTCAAACTAATCTTTTAATTAGTATAGACACTAACACCTGGGGCCCACCCTCTATTTAGCTCTGCTTAGTTTAACTTAACCATTGTTAAAATCACCGACAATGACAGGTGGGACCCACTGGTCAGTTTGACCTGGTCAGCCGTCTTGTTGACTGCGATCGCAGTCTTGTCATCATACTGGCGTAGTAATTCTTTTGCCACATTAATTTAATAAATTCGAGAAAATGTCTAAAGACCTATGAAATTGTGTAGTAAATAAACCGTAACTTTCGGATTAAAATGTTTTCTACATGAAAGTTGCTCGAGAAAAATCCAGCGAATCGAAGCTTGGTCCATTTACCTGTCTGATGCCTCTAACTATCACGAACCTGGAACATTCCCCTCCGGCCATCTATGCGACACAGGGTCGAGAACCGGAAAGCGTTCGGTTGAATTCCCCTTCACCTATATCGTTAGCAGCCATACGTTAGGTCACGCCTCGACACTGACATATTGCCGCGTTATGCTTTGTGATGCTATATTTGCTTTATATTTACTTGTTTCTTCCCTCTCTTCTCTCCTAGAGACTTTAGACCGATCTTGCCCCTTGTGATCGGCTACGTCGGCAGCGACCCCTCCTTGCCAGAGTAACCAAGCAAGCCCCCTTTGATCATTCCGTATTGCCCATTCCATTCTCTCATGCTTGCATTAGTTTTTGCTCTTTGTTATTGTTTGCTCCTATTACGATGCATAGCACCTTATGCAACCTGCTTCATTGTACCTTACACTTAAACTAAAGCTGCTTAGTATAGGTTGGTTAGTGATCCATCATTGACCCCACCTTGTCCTTGTTGCCGGCCGCTTCATCATCGAAGACCGATCTACGGATCGAAGGCCAGGCCGACCGCACATCACTTTCACCTTAGTTGCTCGACACTCTTTGGGTTACTATCGAGTCTGAGGGTGATACCTCATCAACACTTCTGATGTTAATCCTGTAGTGTAGCTATTCGGTCGTGATCATCGAGGGTGATTCCGCCTTGACCACTTCTGATACGAATCTGTCGTGCAACCCTTCAAGTGTGAACCTCGAGGGTGGATCCTCTTACGTTCACCTTGATTATTACATCGAGTGGAATCCGTCAAGGGTGATTCCTCAGGTTTTCCCCTTGGTGTTAGACACACGGTTACTATGGTTACTATGACTTTACACTGAACCCTGTTACGAAAGACGGGTCGGCCATGAGGGGTGATACGTCTCCAACGTATCTATAATTTTTGATTGTTCCATGCTATTATTGAAGGAAATATGCCCTAGAGGCAATAATAAAGTTATTATTTATTTCCTTATTTCATGATAAATGTTTATTATTCATGCTAGAATTGTATTAACGGAAACTTAGTACATGTGTGAATACATAGACAAACATAGTGTCACTAGTATGCCTCTACTTGACTAGCTCGTTAATCAAAGATGGTTATGTTTCCTAACCATAGACATGAGTTGTCATTTTGATTAACGGGATCACATCATTAGGAGAATGATGTGATTGACTTGACCCATTCCAGTTAGCTTAGCACTTGATCGCTTTAGTATGTTGCTATTGCTTTCTTCATGACTTATACATGTTCCTATAACTATGAGATTATGCAACTCCACATTTCTGGGAGAACACTTTGTGTGCTACCAAGCGTCTACAGCGTAGCCCAGGTGATTATAAAGGTGCTATACAGGTGTCTTCGAAGGTACTTGTTGGGTTGGCGTATTTGAGATTATTAGTTTGTCACTCCGGTGGTCGGAGGGGTATCTACGGGCCCACTTTCAGTAATGCACATCACTATAAGCCTTGCAAGCATTGTAACTAATGAGTTAGTTGCGAGGATGATGTATTGCAGACGAGTAAAAAGACTTGCCGTGCTTGAGATTGAACTAGGTATCGAGATACGGCGATCGAATCTCGGAAAGTAACATCACAGATGACAAAGGGAACAGCATTATGTTGTTATGCGGTTTGACCGATAAAGTTCTTCGTAGAATATGTGGAGCCAATATGAACATCCGGGTTCCGCTGTTGGTTATTGACCGGAGACGATGTCTAGGTCATGTCTACATAGTTCTCGAACCCGTAGGGTCCGCACGGTTAAAGTTTGATGACGGTTATATTATGAGTTTATGTGTTTTGATGTACCGAAGGAGTTCAGAGTCCCGGATGAGATGAGGGACATGACGAGGAGTCTCGAAATGGTCGAGACGTAAAGATCGATATATTGGACGACTATATTCGGACATTGGAAAGGTTCCGAGTGATTCGAATTATTTATCGAATCTGGGAGAGTTACGGAATTCAGCGGGGTATATGGGGCTTATTGGGCCATATGGGAATGGAGAGAGAGGCCAAAGCAGAGGCGTGCCCCCCTACAGTCGAATTGGATAAGGAGTGCAACCCCTTTCCTTCTTCCTCTCCCCTCTTCCTTCTCTCCCTACTCCAACAAGGGAAGGAGGAGTCCTACTCCCGGTAGGAGTAGCACTACAAAAAAAAAGACTCTGTCATACATATGACACTTCTATGACGATAATTGTGACAAAACCCGGTATCATCATAGATGTGGTGGGCTCCTACTTCTATGACAAAAATCATGACAGAAAATGGGCTTTTCGTCCTGGGCGGGCGGAGACGCAGCCTGCATGACATTCTTTGGGCGTCCGCATGACGGAAAAAACCGTGGTAGAAGCGAGGGCGAGGAAAATTTCGGGGAGTTCCGATTCACGGTGGGAGGTCGGGGGCGAGGTGATGCGCTGCTTTCTCTCATTACGTCACGTGCGTGTGCGAGGCGTTGGCTCTAAGCGAACACGAAGCGAGGCGTTGGGCTCTAATGAACCCGGCGATTACTGCAGTTACGACATTCTTGAACATGAGGGATCAATCGATGGCTGTTAAGCTGAACCCGATCGAGCGATTCTTCGCCGCTACTCGCTAATCAAGCCCGATCAATTGGATGAGCAGTGAGCGCTATGGGGTTTGGATGAACGGTGAGCGGTGGCATTGCCTTCGGATGAAACGAGGACCCGTGGTGTGGAGGGTTTGGATGAGCGGTAGATGGTGGAGGGTGCCCGTGGAGGGTGGTTGAGCGGAGACCCCGTGGTGTGGAGGGCTGGGTGAGCGATGAGGCGGTGCGGGGGTGCCCGTGGAGGGGTGGTTGAACAGGACTCCGTGCCGTGTGGAGAGGGCTGGATGAGCAGTGAAGCGGTGGAGGGGTGCCCGTGGAGGGGTGGTTGAGCGATGGCCGGTGGAGTAAGCGCGGTGGAGGCTGGATGAGCAGGGGAGCCCGTGGAGGCCGGAGGAGGTCGGCGGGTGGAGATGAAACGGTATCCCGTGGAGTCCGTTTTGCGTACGCCCACACCCTCCCGATGAACAGGGACCCCCGCTTTGACCGTGGCGCTCCAACACAAGTCCGTTTAAATGCATTTTGCGTCACGCCACACCCCTCCCGATCAACGGGACCCCCCATTTCATTTGTGGAGGAGGTCCGTTTCCTCCGTTTTGCGATGCGCCACACCTCCCGATCAGCGGGACCCCCGTTTGACCGTAGGAGGTCCGTTTCCTCCGTTTTGCGATGCATACATCCCTTCCGATCAACATGACCCCTGTTTTGACCGTGGGGAGGTCCGTTTCCTCCGTTTATGCGATCGCCATACCCCCTCCCGATCAGCAGACCCCGTTTGAGCGTGGGAGGTCCGCTTCCTCCGTTCCCTGCGGTACACCAAGCCTCATTTCCATCGCTTGTTCCGTCAAGCCCTCCCGATGAACACGACCATGCATTTTGCTCCGACCGGATTGGCTCCCAGCGTTCCGTTGCCTCCCGATGAACACGAGCATTTCGTTGCCTCCCCATGAACCACGGCGCATTCCGTTGCCTCCCCATGAACACGGCCAGCGGCGCTATTTGTTTCTCCATTACGACCCAGCCATGTACACAAGCCACGGCCGTGACGTGTCTTGGCAGTAGGAGTTCGAGACCCCGCCCGTATGTACGTACGTGGCCATATTTTCTTTGTTGCACCCAACCGTTGTACGTACGTGTACATGCTACATGCCCGTCTCTACTACGGCACGTGCGCGCCTCTACTACGACACGTGCGCGCCTCTACATCGAATTGTCAATGTACGTTCGCGACCGTAATGACAACGCTTACGACGCTTCGACCCGAATTGGGTCCCGTCGTCTCCAACGTATCTATAATTTATGAAGCATTCATGCTATTTTATTATCTGTTTTGAATGATTATGGGCTTTATTATACACTTTTATATTACTCTTGGGACTAACCTATTAAGCTGGAGGCCCGGCCCATATTCTTTATTTTATTGCCTGTTTGATTATTTGAAAGAAAAGGAATATCAAGCGGAGTCCAAACGGAATGAAACCTTGACAATAGCGTGATTTTTGGGAAGATTATGACCCGGGAGACTTGGAGTTGAAGTAAAGGAGCATCGAGGAAGCCACGAGACCCGGGGGGGCGTGCTCACCCCCGGCGCGCCCTACCCTCTAAATGGGCCCCCTCGAGGGCTCCCAAACCAAACTTCTTTCGCCTATATAAGCCTACATACCCTAAAAACATCAAAAGCAGGAAGATAGATCGGGAGTTCACTTGCCGCAAGCCTCTGTAGCCACCAAAAACCTCTCAGAGGCCCATTAGGCTGCACCACATTCGGAGGAACCCATCCGCAGTGGCCATCTTCATCATCCCGACCCTCTCCATGACGAGGAGGGAGTAGTTCACCCTAAAATTTGAGGGTATGTACGATAGCTATTTGTTTGATCTCTCTCTCTCTCTCGTGTTCTATCTATGGCACGATGTTGATGTATAGCGAGCTTTGCTATTATTGTTGTATCTTATGATGTTTCTCCCCCCTCTTCTCTATTTTGATGAATTGAGTTTTCCTCTTGATGTTATCTTATAGGATTGAGTCTTTAATGATTTGGGAACACTTGATGTATGTCTTGCCGTGATTATCTGTGGTGACAATGGGATATCATGTGCCACTTGATGTATGTTTTGGTGATCAACTTGCGGGTTCACTTCCATGAACCTATGCATAAAGGGGTTGCTTTACGTTTTTAATCTTGACTCTCCGGTAGAAACTTTGGGGCACTATTTGAAGTACTTTTGTGTTGGTTGAATAGATGAATCTGAAGTTGTGTGATGCATATCGTGATAATCATGCCACCGGATACTTGAGGTGACAATGGAGTATCTAGGTGACATTAGGGTTTTGGTTGATTTGTGTCTTAAGGTGTTATTCTAGTACTGAACTCTTGAATAGTGATCCGAAAGAATAACTTTGAGGTGGTTTCATACCCTACCATAATCTCTTCGTTTTTCTCTTGCTATTAGTGGCTTTGGAGTGACTCTTTGTTGCATGTTGAGGGATTGTTATATGATCTATCTATGTTATTATTGTTGAGAGAACTTGCACTAGTGAAAGTATGAACCCTATGCCTTGTTTCCTACCATTGCAATACTGTTTGTGCTCACTTTTATCATTAGTTACCTTGCTGTTTTTATATTTTCAGATTACAAATACCCATATCTACCATCCATATTGCACTTGTATTACCATCTTTTCGCCGAACTAGTGCACCTATACAATTTACCATTGTATTGGGTGTGTTGGGGACACAAAGAGACTCTTTGTTATTTGGTTGCAGGGTTGTTTGAGAGAGACCATCTTCATCCCTCGCCTCCCACGGATTGATAAACCTTAGGTCATCCACTTGAGGGAAATTTACTACTGTCCTACAAACTGTGCACTTACGGGCCCAACAACGTCTACAAGAAGAAGGTTGTGTAGTAGACATCAAGCTCTTTTCTAGTGCCGTTGCCGGGGAGGTGAGTGCTTGAAGGTATATCTTTAGATCTTGCAATCGAATCTTTTTTGTTTCTTGTTTTATCACTAGTTTAGTTTAAAAAAGAAAACTACAAAAAAATGGAGTTAAGTTTGTCTCATACGCTTCGTCTTTTTAATATATTTCGTGAGTATGATGGAAAAGAAAATTTTGCTCAATTGCTAGAAGAAGAATGCATTAAAATTCTTGGTACTAAAATTTTGAATGATGAGCATGATTGCAATCTTGTTAGTATGAATTCTTTGAATATCCATAGTACTAATGATGATTGCACTAGTTATGATGAAAATGTCTCTTATGCGCATGTTGATTTTTGTGGAGTAGAATGGGTTTGCATGGACACACCAAATAGAGAAAATAGATATTGCAAGAGGCATAAGTATTTAAAAACTAAAAGTTTGCAAGAATGTCTTGATGAGTGTGCTAAAAGATTCAATATTTTTCGTGCCCCTTGTGAACTTTGCAATGAACGTGGTCATTTAAATCTGCAATGCAAATTGTTTCATGATCGGATCGTGTCCAAAAATTGTGATAACTTGATTACTCTTGGGCATCATAAAGAGCTTAGTCTTCTTTTGGGGTATGAAGAAATGAAACTTATAACTGAGGGTATTCCAAAATTTAATCTTGGTTGATTTCTTGATTTTGATCTAGAGGATATTTATATGTTTTGTGCGGAGAATTGCATTGAAAATCCTTATATTGCTAATTACCTAAAGAAAAGAAAGCAAATAGAAGATGATGAGAATACTAATGAAAGGGAAGAGACTTCCCAATATCCCCCTATTATTTCTTATGATGAATCAGGTAACGAGGAGGAGCTTTCTATTCAACCAATCTCGTTAATAAGGAACTCAAAGAGGAAGGTTGAATCCACACATAATGTGAAGAAGAAAAAGAAAAGAAGGAGCAAAAAAGGTAGAAAGGTATCCCTCCCAAATGATGTTGCTCCTACTAC
Source organism: Aegilops bicornis (assembly GCA_021605145.1). Lineage (NCBI taxonomy): Eukaryota > Viridiplantae > Streptophyta > Magnoliopsida > Poales > Poaceae > Aegilops > Aegilops bicornis. The sequence continues at coordinate 2,094,757 of JAHIAL010000066.1, read as the reverse complement.
TCATTGTGATGATGATAATTGCTATACTATTGGTGCTATCAATATTTTTAATGATGAGAGTGATTATGCTTATGATATGAAAGGGCCCAAGCTTGGGGAAGCTATGTTTGACGAGGATGAAATATTTGAGAATATATTTGATGAAATTAATGTTTGTCCCAAGCTTGGGGATGCTACGTTTAATGAAGATGATACTTTTTGCCTCCCAAGTTTTGATATGCAAAATTGTTATGATGATAGTATGCCTCTTACCTATGATGATTATATTGATGAAAGTGGGTTCGGAAGAGTGTCAACTTTAGGAAGTAGTAATCCCACTATTTTGGAGGATGTTGAATCTTATTGTGATGAATATGAAAGTGGATTTGGAAGAGTGTCAACTTTATTTAGTGATGATTCCACTATCTTGGAAGAGGTTTCAATCGATTATGATGAGAACGAAGTTGCTACTTATGATGATTATTGTGATGAAACTTATGCTATAAAAATAGTGATGATTATATTTATAAAACTTGTCATGATTATGATTACCTTTTTTCTGAACATTACTCTTTTAATGTGGAAACAATTTTTAGTGTTCAAGTCTCTTATGATACTCCCACTATTCCGAATGAGAAGAACTTTGCTTATGTGGGGAGTAGTAAATTTTCTATGCAAGTAGATCATGAAAAGAATGCTTTAGGTGCTGGTTATATTTTTAAATTCATTCATGATGCTACTGAAAATTATTATGAGGGAGGAACATATGCTTGTAGGAATTGCAATAATATCAAGTTTCCTCCCTATGTTCTTAAAATCTTGAAGCTATGCTTGTTTTACCTTCCCATGCTAGTTGATTATTGTTCCCATAAGTTGTTTTCTCACAAAATCCCTATGAATAGGAAGTGGGTTAGGCTTAAATGTGCTAGTCATATTCTTCATGATGCTCTCTTTATGTTTCAATTCTTATCTTTTTTGTGAGCATCATTGAAATCATCATGCCTAGCTAGGGGCGTTAAACGATAGCGCTTGTTGGGAGACAACCCAATATTTACCCTTACTGTTTTTATGTGTCCACATGATTATTCTACTGTAGTAATCATGTTTTATAGCTTTTGTTTCAATAAAGTGCCAAGTAAGACCTATAGAATACCCTATGGTGATAGTTAATTTGATTCTGCTGAAAAACAGAAACTTTGCGCGCACGAGAAAAAAATTAGTAAATCACAGAAAAGTGCTTTTGCGTTGATTCTTTTTTCTGTATATCAATAGACAAATTTCCTAAGACTTCCTATTTTTTTAGAAGTTTTTGAGTTCCAGAAGTATACGTTTGATACAGATTACTACAGACTGTTCTGTTTTTGACAGATTCTGTTTTTCGTGTGTTGTTTGCTTATTTTGATGAATCTATGAGTAGTATCGGAGGGTATGAACCATAGAGAAGTTGGAATACAGTAGATATTACACAAATATGAATTTAGAATGAGTTCATTACTGTACCTAAGTGGTTGTTTTATTTTCTTATACTAACGTTGCTTACGAGTTTTCTGTTGAGTTTTGTGTTGTGAAGTTTTCAAGTTTTGGGTAAAGATTCGATGGATTGTGGAATAAGGAGTGGAAAGAGCCTAAGCTTGGGGATGCCCAAGGAACCCCAAGGTAATATTCAAGGAAAACCAAGAGCCTAAGCTTGGGGATGCCCCGGATGGCATCCCCTCTTTAAATCTTAAATCCATCGGTAACCTTACTTGGAGCTATATTTTTATTCACCACATGATATGTGTTTTGCTTGGAGCGTCATTTTATTTTGTTAGTATTTTCTTGCTGTTATTTATTATAATGTTTTGCATCTTTAGTTTCAATAAAAAAGTCAAGGATAGCCCTTGCCATGCTTATTTTGCTAGTATACATGTTGCTGTTTGAAAACAGAAAGTTTACCGCTGTTGCAAAAATTCCCAAGAAAATTCAGAGAATGGTATAATGTTGAATTTTTTTGCATATTGAGCTCTGATAAATTTATTACAGTGGGAATGTTCTCTCATAATTTTTGGAGTTAGGGAAGTATTGATACTCTTGCATTCTTTACAGATTGTACTGTTTTGGCAAATTGCTGTTATGTTTACATTGTTTGCATATGTTTGCTTGCTTAATGATTCTATTTGAGGATATGGGTATTAAATATGCAGAGGCATTTAGTATGCAACGCTGAATAATAATTTTAGTAATTTGTTACAGTAGAAAATGATAAGGTTTTGCATTGTTTTATACTAACCTATCTCACGAGTTCTTGTTGAGTTTGGTGTGGATGAAGCTTTTGATAAAAAGAGAAACCATGATATGAGAGGAATTAAGGAGACACAAAAGTTCAAGCTTGGGGATGCCCAAGGCACCCCAAGATAATATTTCAAGAAGTGTCAAGCATCTAAGCTTGGGGATGCCCCGTTAGGCATCCCACCTATCTTCTTCAACAACTATAGGTTAGTATCGGTTGAGCCTAAGTATTTGCTTCTTCACATGAGTTGTGCTATCCTTGCAATGTCATTTTATTTTGCTTTGCTTGCTGTTTGAATAAAATACCAAGATCTGAAATTCTTAAATGAGAGAGAGTCTTCACATAGTTGCATAATTATTTAGCTACTCATTGATCTTCACTTATATCTTTTTGGAGTAGTTTGTCATCTACTCGTGTGCTTCACTTATATCCTATGAGTAAATGGTTGAATGAGTTGAATGTCATAAATCTGAAATTATATATGTCTCATTTTCTTATCCCATGGGGAGTAATGACTTCACATCTAAGAAGTAGAGGTTGTAAATTTATTAAAGGTTAGTAAGCATTGTATTGGTCATTTGAACAATTCATGAAAGAATATTGAAGGAAGAGAGATTTCACATATAAATACACTATCCTAGACATCTTTTATAATTGTGAGCACTCATTAAGTATGACATGCTAAAGAGTTGATGTTGGACAAGGAAGACAACGTAATGGGTTATGTTTTCTCACATCTCAGTTAAAGTATATTGTCATGGATCATTCAAACATGTTGAGCTTGCCTTTCCCCCTCATGCTAGCCAAAATTCCTTGCACCAAGTAGAGATACTACTTGTGCTTCCGAATATCCTTAAACCCAGTTTTGCCATGCGAGTCTAGCATACCTACCTATATGCGGTATTTACCTGCCATTCCAAGTAAATTTGCATGTGCCAATCTCTAAACCTTCAAATAATAATCTGTTTTGTATGCCCGAATCGCTTCATGTAGCGACTAAAGGGCTATCAGTATCTTCCATGCTATGTGGGTTATTCTCAAGAGGAGTGGACTCGCTCCTCATTCTTGAGGAAAGGGCGTCAGGGATGCCCCAGTCCCATGATCCAAAAAGATCAAAGCAAATCAATATAATTAAACAAAACTCCCAAGGGCTGTTGTTGATTGGAGGCACTCGTTGTATCGAGCAAGCCATGGATTGATGCTTGTTGGTGGTGGGGGAGTAAAAACTTTTACCATTCTGTTTGGGAACCGCCTATAATGTATGTAGTATAGAAGATATTGGGAACTCTTGGTTGTTATGTTGACAATGAGATCATACCTCTCAAAATTATTTATCTCTATTTTAAAATCGAGCTCTGGCACCTCTGCAAATACCTGCTTCCCTCTGCTGAAGGGCCTATCTTTTACTTTATGTCTTTTACTTTATGCAAGAGTCAAGGTGATCTTCACCTTTCCCTTTTTCATTTTATCCTTTGGCAAGCACTTTATGTTGGGGTGATCCTGATATATATATCCAACTGGATGTAAGTTAGCATGAACTATTATTGTTGACATCACCCAAATGTGAATACATTGGGAGGCAACACTATAAGCCCCTATCTTTCTCAGTGTCCGATTGAAACTCCATAACCATTAGTATGCGTGAGTGTTAGCAATTGTAGAAGACTATATGATAGTTGAGTATGTGGAGTTTGCTATTCCTGAAAATAAGATGAATTGCAATTGTTTGATGACTAAGAATGAAGTTTGCTAGTTTTCAAGAAAGTTTATGGTCTATGCTTTAACATGTGAATTGCTTGTTACTTATTCGTTAGAAGTTTTATGAGATGAACTACTGTTATGACATATAATCATGCTAGAAAAGGTGATTGAAATTATCATTGATCAAACTTGTGCACCTTCTAGCATTCACACTTCATAAATTATTTCTTAATCATTTACCTACTCGAGGATGAGTAGGAATTAAGCTTGGGGATGCTGATACGTCTCCAACGTATCTATAATTTATGAAGCATTCATGCTATTTTATTACCTGTTTTGAATGATTAGGGGCTTTATTATACACTTTTATATTACTTTCGGGACTAACCTATTAACCGGAGGCCCAGCCCATATTATTGTTTGTTTTATTGCTGTTTGATATTTCCAAGAAAAGGAATATCAAACAGAGTCCAAACGGAACGAAACCTTCGGCAGCGTGATTTTTGGGAAGATTATGACCCAGGAGACTTGGAGTTGAAGTAAAGGGAGCATCGAGGAAGCCACGAGACAGGGAGGGGGGGGGGGTGCGCCCACCTGGCGCGCCCTACCCTCTCGTGGGCCCCTCGAGGCTCCCCCGATCGACTTCTTTCTCCTATATAAGCCTACGTACCCTAAAAACATCAAAAACAGAAGATAGATGGAAGTTCCGCCGCCGCAAGCCTCTATAGCCACCAAAAACCTCTCGGGAGCCCGTTCCGGCACCACGAGGGAGGGAACCCATCACCGTGTGCGTCTACATCATCCGGCGCTCTCCATGACGAGGAGGGAGTAGTTCACCCTCGGGGCTGAGGGTATGTACCGATAGCTATGTGTCCGATCTCTCTCTCTCTCTCTCGTGTTCTCTCTATGGCACGATCTTGATGTATCGCGAGCTTTGCTATTATAGTTGGATCTTATGATGTTTCTCCCCCCTCTACTCTCTTGTGATGAATTGAGTTTTCCTCTTGAAGTTATCTTATCGGATTGAGTCTTTAATGATGTCTTGCCGTGATTATCTGTGGTGACAATGGGATATCATGTGCCACTTGATGTATGTTTTGGTGATCAACTTGCGGGTTCCGCCCATGAACCTATGCATAGGGGTTGGCACACGTTTTCGTCTTGACTCTCCGGTAGAAACTTTGGGGCACTATTTAAAGTACTTTTGTGTTGGTTGAATAGATGAATCTGAGATTGTGTGATGCATATCGTATAATCATGCCCACGGATACTTGAGGTGACAATGGAGTATCTAGGTGACATTAGGGTTTTGGTTGATTTGTGTCTTAAGGTGTTATTCTAGTACGAACTCTTGAATAGATTGATCAAGAAAGAATAACTTTGAGGTGGTTTCGTACCCTACCATAATCTCTTCATTTGTTCTCCACTATTAGTGGCTTTGGAGTGACTCTTTGTTGCATGTTGAGGGATTGTTATATGATCTATCTATGTTATTATTGTTGAGAGAACTTGCACTAGTGAAAGTATAATCCTATGCCTTGTTTCCTACCATTGCAATACCGTTTGTGCTCAATTTTATCATTAGTTACCTTGCTGTTTTTATATTTTCAGATTACAAATACCTATATCGACCATCCATATTGCACTTGTATTACCATCTCTTCACCGAACTAGTGCACCTATACAATTTACCATTGTATTGGGTGTGTTGGGGACACAAGACACTCTTTGTTATTTGGTTGCAGGGTTGTTTGAGAGAGACCATCTTCATCCCTCGCCTCCCACGGATTGATAAACCTTAGGTCATCCACTTGAGGGAAATTTACTCTTGTCCTACAAACACCATGCACTTGCAGGCCCAACAACGTCTACAAGAAGAAGGTTGTGTAGTAGACATCAGGTCCTAATCGAGGCACTTCCTTGCCTGAAGATGTAGCTAGTGGGTCCCAATGATCGAGGGGCGAATCGTTTTTTTGCGGACGCACTTCCTTGCGTGAGAAGATGTAGCCGGTGGGTCCCAATGATCGGTGAATCTTTTTTGCGGAGGCACTTCCTTGCGATGCGAAGATGTAGCCGGTGGGTCCCAATGATCGGGCGAATCGTTTTTTTTTGCCGGACGCACTTCCTTGCGTGCGAAGATGTAGTTGGTGGGTCCCGGCGATCGGGGGGAAATGATTTTTCGCGCGAAATCTGATGGCCCGTTCGGTGGGTTCCATTGTCAGTGGAGGAATCATTATTTCTTGGCGTAATAAGGAGGCACTTCCTTCTTTGCTGACCGTGGACCCACTGTCGGCCTCTCCACGTGATCCCACGTCCGATGGAAGTCGTTCCTTGACCACGTTGACCACGCGCCGAGAGCACCACGGCGGTGGACGACGGCCAGGCCTAGGAAGGGACGACTCGGAGCCGGGAAGATGCGTGATGAGATGCCCACGCAAAGAGGAGTACGAGGTTCACCGTTTGGTGCGGTGTGAGGCTGTTGTTGCCGCAGAATAACAGGGGTGTGGGTGAGTAGAGGGATGGCTGGCGGCGGTGGGAGTAGTAGGGCGGTGAGGCCTCCGCTGACATCACAGCCGCCACGGAGGCGTGAGCAGCACGACCGGCCGCTGGTTTGGGCGTTTGGAGCAAGAAGATCGGAGGTTGAAGAAGCACTACGGCCGTTGGATGAACATCAGACAGTATGTGAGCTAGAATCGTTCATATTGACTAAGTTGACAAAGCCCTCTGTCCCTCCAACTTGGTAGGCCCACAAGTCAGCCTCCCACTATGCCGGGTTCCACCGGTGGGGAGTATTCATTTTTTTTGTGCGTAATAAGGAGGCACTTCCTTGCATGCGAAGATAGCTGGTGGGTCCGACATGTCAGCGGGGGGCACGTTTTTTCGCGAAATACAGAGGCCCTTCCGATGGGTCCCAGATGTCAGGTGGAGGACCTAGCTGTCAGCCTCCCCACGCACAGTCTACTTCCGATGGTGTCGTTCGTTGACCATGTTGACCACGCCGCGCCGAGAGCATCCAAGGTGGTGGACGACGACGAGGCCCCTGACAAAGAACGAGGAGATGGGAAGACGCTGGAGTAGAGTCACAGACGGAGAGGTGTCTGAGGGTTAACTGGTTCTAGTGCGGTGTGGTTCGGGTAGTCGGTGGAGAAGAACACGGGGAGGTGTGGAGGGTGGAGGGATGGCCTGGCCAGCGGTGGAGTAGCGCTTCATAGCGAAGCGTGCTTCATGAGCTGCTAGCGATGAGGAGGCGGAGGAGGTGGTCCAGGCTACTGGAGGAAGAAGACGAGAGATTGAAGATGGATGCGGTCGTTGGATGTAAATCCAACGGCTAACATGTCGTAATCATTTGTTGATTAAATTGACAATGACTTGCGTTGGCCGACCTATTGGCCCACATTTCAGCCTCCAAAAATGTGGCACATATTCAACCCATTTTTCAGAATTTACGGTCTTTTTTTTGCGCTGGTAGAATTTACAAATAATTTGATCTTTTTTGAATTACAGCCATTAGCTGGGTTGGGTGAACAAATAATGTAAGCGTTCATGCGGCCCATTTATTTTATTTCCTAAAAATTATAGGCCATTTGCACTTTCTCGAAATACACGATTTTGTCAATGATTCTAATTATAATGTTGGGTTGGGCCAGCAATGTTATCAAAAAATAAAAAGGGGCGGAGCATTTTGTTATAAATATATTTAAATAATAATTGATATTATTACATTCGTCCTTAAATCTTACCAAGCTTTTGTACACAATCGCTAGGATTTTCGTGCAAAAACAATCCAGGATTTTATTTGTTAAGAAATTATTTATATAAGTTAATAAGATGTGGGATATTGTTTTCTTACATATGTAAGTATCTGTTAAATATATGATGACAATAAAAATAATATATAATAACATATAAAATAATTTAAATATGTATAATATAGTTAGAAGGGAAACATAAGTTGGACCTGGCGTTCCTATTCTTATATAGAAAAATAGAACAAACCTCTGCGTTTTCTTCAAAAAAATACATAAATTGGGCTGCAAAAATAAAACCTCGGATGGGAGGTCCATAGGCCGGTCGATACATGACGGCCCTATGAAAATACAAACAGGCCTATGGACCTCCCATCCGAGGTCGTGGGCTGCGATGTTAAAAATGAAAGCCTAGGCAGGGCAGCCCAAAACCACGCCCAACACTTGCCAAAACTTTGTCCCTCGTTTTCTCTACGTGTTTCCTTTTCGACATTGTGTGGGCATTTTGACTGTGCATCATATGAAGATTTGCAATGCATGAATGTTGATCAGCATGATGTTAACTGGCTGGTAGTTCCATTTTCAACCATGAATAAAACTTCCAACATGATGTTAACCCTGTTTGAAAAGGCCATGTTAATATAAATGCTCTGCCTCTGAAAGTTGCGATTTCTTATCTGGCCCGAACTTGCGCTTTCTTATCTGAAATCGAAACTTGCGGTTTCTTCTCACGAGAATCACATTGTCTGCACTTTCATAGTCCTATGAAACTACATTTTTTAAGTGCTAAAAATAGATCTCTAGAATTCATAAAATACTTCATATGCTCAATAATGCAAATCTGAAATTCAAAAGACATTCATATCTGAAAGTACTCTCAAAATACACAACACAAAACACAATTCATAACCTACAAATACTGACAACCCTAAGCTCCTCCTGAGAATTCACAACCTGCCCGACTATTGGGCTGGGGGGCAGCCCCCTCCTATTCCTCGGTGGAAGACAGCCGCCCCGTGAGACGATGTGAACAAGAGGGAGACGATGGCGGGGAAGCGTCGTCGGGCCAACTGTTTTTCTCCTCTTGAAGTTGGGTTCGGTCGACGAAGACTCCACTGGCTCGCTCTGGCACGTCACCCTCACAAACAGCACCCTGTAGATGGTCGATCCTTCAATCTCTGGTGGATGCTCCATCTGGGATCGATACTACCACCACCGCTCCCTCACGATCGGATTCGGTGAATCTGTTTGCTGCATGGCCCAAAGGAGCAGCTCTACGTACTCAGACGCGACTCCCTCCGGGAGTATCGCCGCCTTTTCGCTTTGTTGCAGATATTTGGCCATGGATGTCGCCGTCGCCGCTAGTTGTTCCTTGTTGTCAAACCAAGACTGTATCTCCAACATCCTAGCTAGCTTCACAGGGTCGCCGTCTGTGATCCTCACGTATCAATTGTACTCCTCCATCGATCTACTTCTCCATAGCACCTTCACTTGCGGTCGGTGGTTTTTGAATGGAAGAGGAGAGGAGCAGCGCTAGTTTTGGATTAGAACGGGAGAGGAGCGACGCTGGTTTTGGACTGGAACAGGAGAGGAGGGGCGGTGGTTTTGAAATGGAAGAGGAGAGGAGCGGCGCTGGATTTAGATTAGAACAGGAGAGGAGCGGCGATGGTTTAAGAGGAGAAGAGCGGAAGAGCGGCGCTGGTCTTGGAAGTATTTTTTGTTGTTTTATGCGTATTTTGGGTCAAAGTTTGACCATCGCATCAGTATTGACAAGCAAAATGTGACTGCATGTCACCAAAAATTGTATCTTTTGGTTCAGATATCTGAATGTACTTTCAAATTATATTATTTTTGCAACGTATAACATATATTTTGTAATGCGAAAATCATGGTCAATTATGACCCAGAATAAAAGGGAGACTAGTTAATGTGGGTTCGCTTTCTTAATTGAAGGGTAAATTGATTTTGAATTTGATCCGATCACAGGCGTCAGCCCTCTCGTCCAATCCTAAATCGCTGTCCACGCCTCCTCTCCCTCTTCTCCATTGCAAAACCACCTCCTCTCCTCTCCCTCTTCTCCATTGCAAAACCACCTCCTCTCCTCTCCAACATCTCCATTCCTAAACCACCGTCTCACCTCTCCCTCTTCTGATCTTCTCCATTGCAAAACCACCTCCTCTCCTCTCCATCATCTCCATTCAAAAACCACCGTCTCGCCTCTCCCTCTTCTCTATTGCAAGACCACTGTCTCTCCTCCCATCTTCCAAAGCTAGCACCGGACCACTCAGAAGGACATCTATGGAGAGGATGCAGCAGTGAATCAGGCAGATCGCGGGCGGCCACTCAGCAAAGTTAGCCAGGTTGAAGGAGATCCTTAGTTGGTTTGACAATGAGTGGGAGATTTCGAGGACGGTGCGGGCCATGTGGCAATGTATGCAAAACAGCGAGACAGCGGCGCTGAGGGCGGCGATGTACATGTACTCCTCGGCGGCAGTCACGCTGCAGTCCTCCGAGTTCATCGAGTATCTCCTACGGGCGATGGAAGTGCATGATTCGCCCGAGGCGGCAGTCGAGGCCGGAGGTGGTGGGCGACAAGTCGAAGGTCGAGCACCTAGAGGATAACGAATTGATCGAGTATGGTGTACTGCTCGTGAGGGTGCAGAGCCAGCCGAGCCACAGTGAGTATTCGTTCTCCCACTTTGCAAGAGGAGGCCGGATGGCGCGACGCCGCTTCCCGCCGTTCTCCACGGTTCCCTCGGCGCTTTCGCCTCGTTTCAACGACGGCGGTAGGGTTTAAGGTAAGCCAGACTAACCTAATCTTCCACCTGCTCATGCTTACAATCAGTGTGACAGCTAATGAAAATCATGCTTACAATCAGTCTCCGAGTACTATGCCAATCACCCTAAAGTAGCTCTGGACCTTTGGGTCAAAGTTGTGACATAGTGTACAAATAAAGAAAAATAGATTGGTGCTTCTTTCAGAAAATAGTACTCCCTAGAAAACTGCCAATATAAGCTACTAGTATTTGGTTAGAGGATTTGCTACCGAGAAAGATCCGTCCACAGAGAGCGCCACACATCCCACTGGTGGTGGTGGATGCCAATGCGCGCATGCAGCATGGTTGGTGTCGGTAATTTTTACTTGGCACACCTCGCACTCTGCATATATGCCGGTCCCATACATACATTTGTGCAGTTCCACCAAAATGCAGCTGAATAACCCTGTTTGCACTGATAATGAAAAAGCGTGATTACATTATAGTGGCACTAGTTGATGAAACACACAAAATAAATAGAAGAAAATATTGCGATAGTATCATAGTATGCCATCTTTGAGGGCGAGATGGGCCTACTGACGCCTCATCTGATGCACGCCTCATATCGACATCGTCCCAAGTCTCCCAGATAAACCTTACGCACGTGATGAACATCGGTGTACATCGGTAGTACAAGGAGGCGCCTTTGAGATATTCAAATCTCTATTTTTGTACATATCAACTAAAATTAAGCACCCCGGTTTGCGTAAACGCTTAAACATTAACAATGGGACTAGTTGATGAAACATACATTAACAAAGAGAAGCACTTTCTTTATCTACATTGGAAATGAAATGATAAAGATGACACTCGCTCTATTTGAACCGTATTATTACTTCATTTTATCGGTGACACTAGAATTGACGGTGGCAAACGAGGTGTACCGTAAGGCCGCAAGAATGGAGGCCGGGGTGCTTAGATCGGGATGTCAAGTCGGCTCTTTCAGTCCACCAACATGGATGATTCAATTCATGGGACCTTTTGGTGCAGTTCACCTGAAATGAAGCAATGTCCCATGAGCTAGCAGCTTCTTCATTTTTTTAAGAAAAGGGCTCGAGCCCCGGTTCCATTTCCATCAAAAAACAAAACCCACAGAGCTTCTTCTTCATTAGTTGCAATAAAATTGAGCAACATCAAGGTTGGTTGTGAAGCTCCTAGAATGCTCAACTATAATTTGGATATCGTTTGTGCAGTTCAACTAAGATAAAGCGTGAAATGTATATCTCTGTTTGCACAAAAAAGGTGGAAAGGAGGGTGACTAACAAGTGATGAAACATGCATCAAATGAAAAGAAGCATGTTCCTTATCTGAATGGAAATCCTACAAGGACAATAGCAATTTCTAAAGCAGTGGCATTGCTAGATATTAGTGTGGGCATTAGGATTAACTATGACAACCGTTAAATACGACATTACTTTGGGCACGGGAGAGTAGGCGGATCGGATGCTTGCATTTCTAACGAAAAAGAACCAACTTATCTTAATGGAAAATTTTAGCAGGACATGTAAAGAAGTGCCATTGATTCATATTATTGGAGGCATTACATTGAAAAACAACATTGGTTTAACGTCTCCTTACTTTTAACAAAGGCTCACAGCTACATTTTACCAAAGTGGCATTACATAAGAGTGGCTCTGGGCAACAAACATCGAACAGGATATCTGGGTTGGTCCCATTTTTGTTCGGTATAGCCACCTTATACGTGTGAGGCTAGCAAATCTAGTGTTGGACTTACTCTGTTGACTTGCCTCCCGATCCCCACTTTCTTTCCTTTTTTCAACCAATAGATCGGGTTTATATTGAGTTTGTCTTGCGTTTCCCTTTATTTCCCTATTATACCTAGAGACCCGGTTGGATAGCCGGTCCTCGCTACTTTTCGCCCCCATTATTTCCTCTTTCGACCAAGTCCTAGATTCAGGTAACAAATCCTCCCCACCCCCACCCCCACCCCCTTTCTACCTTGTTTGAACCAAGTACTACTAGATTCGAGTGCATGAACTAGTTTTACCTCTTAAACGTAAAAAAATTAGGTGGTTTTCGAACAGCCGATCAACCCTATCTACGAGGGGGCCTAAGAAATAGTAAAAGATACAAATGCAGCGACGTCAGGAGCTCGGGAAGTAGAGCAAGGCCGGTTTCGAAGGAAGTTATACACGATGGTCACGGATGTCGCTAGGTGGGCTGTGGGAGGCGGATCTGCCCACACCACGGCAGTGAGGAAGAAGGGGTCGGAGGCCCTCCCTCGCCAGTGGTGCTTGGGAGAGAACGACAAGGCAGGCTGATCGGGACGCGTCCAGCAGTGGGTAAGAGCCGTCGCCAAGGACGACCGCATGAACGTTGCACCTTCTCACCTTCCCCGGCGGAGAGGATCCAAATGGATCTGTGGACCAGCGTGAGCAGAGAGAGAGAGAGAGAGAGAGAGAGAGAGAGAGAGAGAGAGTGGCCACCGCTATCGTGTTTAGATCTCGAGAGGCCGAGACAAAGGTGAAGAGAGCAACACTAGCAAGCAAGCGCAGAGGCTCCTGCCTATATAGTGGAGTAGTACTAGTTTTCTTTTTGTCTACTGGAGCCGGCTTGACCTCGCCAATGACTGTCGAGAAGTCTTCATGCACGTGGCGGAGGCGCAGCTTGTCGTCATTTTGATCTCAAGCGCGGATTATAACATATAACACGAAAAAATGCCACATGACAAGAAATGATAACCTCACTGCCCAAAGGAGACAACATGAATCCCGATGGACAAACTAGAGGAGGAACAAAGCTCAAATTAAAGATAAACTCGTAGAAAAGGGGTCCGTCGATAGATGTCCTAATTAACATAGTCGGCTTGACCTAGATGGCAACGGAGTAGTCACTGTTCGTGCATGTGTCCCCAATGACTAGCCCAACTCAGTTGTCACGGTTTAACCCTCGCAGTGATCCGAAGCACATGACACCTAATTTTGCGAGATGGACAAGAAACCTTTTTTTAGATTTCTCACCACAACTACAGCCATGTACAACACAGCACGCACGATATGTAGACGATAGCCAATCCAGCGTGGTTCCGCTGGAGTCTGGTTACATGCATGGACGAACCGATCTTCCGTGTCTTGCGAGGATCGTCCAGCACCAACGTAGTACAACACTTCTCTAGTACTATCGCTTCGCCTCCCTCTTCTATTAAGTCACCCGACTTGCGGGGCGGGAGTGTGCCTATGGTCGGTTCTCAATTGCCGTCCTACATGTGTGTGCGAACGCAATATGACGACGTTCCATTCGGAGAGCGGCGTGCCGATCGACCCGGTATGCGGGTGCGACGCTGAACGCGGCCAGGCGTGTCTGTACATATACTCCGTACATGTGTACCGCCGTTTTCTAGACGCTTTTCTCCATGGCGCGAGCGCAATCCATGGATACAAAATTAGTATATTGTATACTATTTAAAAGTCGAGGGCGGGGCTTTTCCTGCGCGGTAAGCGGCGGGGCAGTTTCGCCTAGTCGGTTCGACAGAGACGCGAGAAGACGAGGGAGTAGGCTGTCGCAAGCGAGGGCTGTGTGATTTGACAATGAAGTTATTTGGGATGTGTGGGGCCCCGTGATTTGACTTGCCATTATCATTTTAATCAAGGGCGCCATTTAATCGGCGTGAGTCTCCCGATTCTGACCACCTCCATACAGGTGCCTCTCCCAATGCTCCACCATGTAGTAGAGGCTGGTTCTTGCATGAGAGCCAGTTCTCCACTTTTTCCTTGCCTCTTTTCCTCCACATATGCAAAAATGCCATGTAAAGCGCACTATTGTACTTACTTGCTCCCTACAAAGCTTAAGCTTGCCACATAGGCATAATGTCCGATGTGGCAAGTTAATCAAGAAGAGAGAGACTAGTTTGGTGACCCAAGGAAGAAACGGTGCTAAGTAGCGTGTACCTAGGTGAAAAGACAATTTTGAGTCTATAGCTAATTAAGTGAAGCAAACTTAGCAACACCATTTCATTGGAAGAGGTCACTCCTTGGCAAATGCAATAAATACTAGTACTCCTTGTGTCCCATAATATAAGAACGTTTTTGGCACTACACTAGTGTCAAAAACATTCTTATATCATGGGACGGAGGGAATCTGAAGAAAGAGATAGAGAGAAGTAAAAAATAAATACACTTATAGCCAACCTTATAGCCAAAACCTTGTTGTAGTATGAGTGACTAAGTGATGACTATGTATGACATGCCAACATCGAGATAGCCTAACGCACCGTGGTAAATCTCAGAAGACGACCGCCTGACGACCACGGCTGACGCTCGTGGTAGGCGCGACCATGATACGAGCTCTTGGCAGCCCTTGGATCTGAGATCAAGCGGTCGCATGCTAAGTTGCCGAAAATTTGCGTAATAACCTGCGCAGGATAGGATATTCACCCATAGGTCTAGAATCACGCCATGCAACCGCTCGATCTCAGATCCAAGGGCTCTCGGAAGCCCGTATCATGTGAGAATGGAAAGCCACTACCCTGCCGTTCGCCACGGCGGCGATTCGGCTCCTAATCGTCCCCATACGTCCTTTAATACTCTTACACGGCAGTTCACTCCTAGTCGTCCGTCCCGTCCATTCACATTACTGGCAGTTCCACTAATCCTAACCTCCTCCCAAATCCATGGCGTCCCAAATCTCCCCGATCGGGCGGTGAGTACAAGGTTAGAACCATCACCGGCGATGAGTTCGACGTCATCTACACCCGTTCTTCCGCTGATGGTGAAAGGATGCCTTTCTCGCTTCAGAGGCATGTTCGAAGACTCAGATGATGAGTGGGTCGCTGGGCTAGATGTTGAGTACACCACAGTCCTGGGACGAGAGAAGGTTCTAAAGGACGAAGAGAGGAAGAAGCCCGCCGTGATCCAGGTTTGTGTGCATGACTTATGCTTGGTCTACCACATATGCCATGCTGACGTTGAGTGCCAGTATTTTAAGGACTTCCTCAAGAGCAACCTAGTCAAATTCGTTCTTTGTAGACTTTGGTAGCGACAAAGAAGTCGTCGTCGGATAGGCCTCGTTGTAGGCAACACCTTCGACCTCCGTAAGAATCGGCTGGTCTCCTCTCGTCGACCTTCAATCTTGACCACTGGCAGAGCCATGGTTCATCCTTCGTACGGTAAACTGGAGAAAGCTCAATACACGTTTCATCGTCATGCATGGCAGCGGAATGTACTAGATATAGACCACATCCACTACGCTGCAATGGATGGCTACCTTTGTTTCAATATCTACAAGGGTTGGATGAAGATCAACAGCCAAGTTGGCGGTTCAAGCAAGAAGTATCGGCCAAGAGGAAGAGGGACAAGGACGAAGTTGAGGGACGTGGGCGAGGACTCGGAGTAAGGTGGCGATGTCGTTGCTCATGGTGGTTCTAATGCAAAGGTGTCTACCGGAATAGTTGCAAAGTTTAATTTCAGGTGTGCTTAATTTAATTTGAGGGGTGTGTTGTCGAGCCCCCAGCAGAACTATGTTATGTTTCTTCTTATTACTTTAACTCTTGATGAAGTACATACTAGTATTTCTTACATTTCATTTTTAGTTGGTATAGTACTACCACTCATTTCTTCACATTATATCACGTACAATATATATGGCCAACGTCATATAGCCCGACAGTTTAGTTGTCAAAGAATTTCGGGGTGCTTAGTTTTGTCAAAGAATTCAGTGGTGCTTAGTTTTATTTGAGGGGTGGGTTGTGCTGGACACCATTATTGTGACTAGCCTTTTAATAGTACTATATGCATAATTTGGCTGACGAGCGCTCTCTATATGTACCACCTTTTTTTAATTTCAAGTTTTGCTCCATGGTGCAATCCATCGATACTACTGATGTACAAAAGTATAATTTTTTTAAAAGGCTAGAGGGCGGGGCAGTATAGCTTGGTCGGTTTCACGAGAGGCGCAGGGCCTTTGTGATTTGACGGCTCATTCTTGCTAGAAGGCGGGGCCTTGTGATTTATTTGCTCAGATAAATGCGCCCGATGACCTGATCGAGGAGGAGCAAAGAACTGCATGCGGTATACTCAAGTTTTCCAATCGAGTAGTAATCGCTGACGGAGGAGCATGAAACACGGCAGCCCAGTGCCATATGGCGATAAAAAATGATCTAATTTGCTAGTCATCTCATTGTTAGCATTGTTCTATTCATTCCCTAAAAAAAACCATTGTTCTATTCATGCCTCGCAGAGAACGTGACACGTGCGGCGAAACACCCAAAGCAAAAGATGAAACACAGCAGCAAAAGAAGAAGGAAGATTATCACCCCAAATGATCTAATTCACCGCGGAGTCGTAACTGCTTCTTCATCGCCTCCACGACCTCCATCTCCTTGCGCGTCTCCTCCGCCATCTTCTTCCTATCCATGACGCGGGATTTATCGATGCGAGCCTTCATCATCTGTTCCACGGCCGCATTACGTACCTTGACAGCAGTCGGGTGCTCGATGCGGAGCTTCGCCAACTCCTCCTTCTGTTCCATGACGAGGGCTGCGCAACATCTTCATCGAGGAACTACTATTCTCATGCAGCTTCTTCCACCCGGCGTTCTTCTCCTTCAATAGGTCGATCTCGTGGCAGAGCTTCACCTTGTCCTCCTGAAGTCGCAGGATTTCGCCGGTCGCATTCTTCTCCGAGGCAATGCTCTTCTTCAGCAGCATCACCAAGCCGGCGGCCAACTCCCCCTGCTAATTGAGGTCAGGCCTTGGATGAATTCCTTCTGCTTATTGAGGTGCTTATTGAGCTGATCGGGCATGTCGTCGAGGGATAACGACTCTAGCTCCGCCGGCTCGGCATGTTCTCCTCCGCGGCTAGGGCGCTCCTGGGAGCCATCGCCTGCCCGTGAGAGATCTTTCGAGGTCTCTGCGTGGCGTGAGCCTCTCTTTTTTTCCAGCCTTGGTTGCCGCCTCCCTTGTTACGAGTAGTTCTCGACCTAGAGCTCTGCTCACCGGCCATGGCAACGACAGACGAAGAAGAAGCACTTATGAGGAGTGCGAAAGGTAGAGTAATTTTCGGTTAGGTAGTTCCCTTTTTATAACTCTAAGTACAAGCACTAGTACTAATACCTGCATAGTGGGAACACGTTCAGGTTTGGTACCTACTAGTAGGTGTGAGCAGGCTTTCGAATATGATGGGAACAAGGTAAAGATTAATTGATGGTTTTGGTTTCGAGGCCTGAACGGCTCCCGATGAGTTTAGCGAACATAAATTTCAAGTACTACACTGCTCAAATGCGTAAATATTATGTTACTGTCAAAAATTGGCACAAAATACGAAGGAGAGCAATGGAAGTACTACTAGCAACCCACGATTTAACTACTCGCATGCGCATTGGAGTAATAATGTCTTTCCGCCCTCACGTCCACTCAATTTGCATGCGCTGTATTAATTGACCATCAATGAAGTGAATGACTTTACACGCGTCAAATTATCACATGGGGTGGATCTTGGTACAAAATTGCGTCCGCCCGTGTACCTGCGTGCAGCGCAAGTAGGGAATGAGTGCGTGCGTGGCGATGCGTGCACATCTTAAACCGTGCATGTACCGCCCGGTATGGCTCGGGGAGGACAGTACATTCTTACGGAACCAAAGAAGACGTCATCGTGATCAATCCACGCAAGGAGGTTGCGACAACGCCTCCACATGTGCCTCGTGGCTTCATGAACTGTAAGAGAGACACTGTGTAGCGTGCCATTGGTATTCTAATTTAGGTGTTTTGCACATACTCGAAGTATTAGTAAGTTACACGTGCATTGCACGCATCATATTTTGCAACCAAAATATGAATAAATACCACACTGTAGCATGTAAGCTCTGAGTCATATATGCCTGATATAGCCCTTCATTTAATTCTTATAGTTCATCTCATTCAAAATCAATTAGTTTTTATAAAAAAGCTAAGAACGCGGGAATAGGAAAAACATGGGATTATAGTGGAATGTCTTGAATCCTACAGGATTGTACGAGTGTTTGATTGTGCATAGAAAAAACACAGAATTCTTTCAAAGTGGTTTGAGTGGATGGGATGTTTCCTATGAAATCTAGTTCAAATGAATCATATGGAAAAATTCCTATGGTTTATAATCCTACGAATCAAACAACCAAGATAGGATAAATTCCTAATGATTAGAATCCTCCAAAATTCCTTTGAGAATCCTTTTTTGAATCAAAAGAAGCCCTTAATCTATTTTATGATTCATGGAATTGTGCGTTGTAAAGCATAAAGTAAAAACAAATAATGGCAATTCAACTCGAAAAAATGTTTGGGCAGTTATGATACGGAAGATTCTAGAACAAAAGAGAACCACTGTTGTTTTGAGGTTTGTGCATTATGCTTAAGTTCAACCATGGAGTCTGCTAGATTGTACATGTGGCAAAATCTGGTGGGGGGCTAGAAGATGATGCAAGGGGCCGAGTGGAGGGAGACTATGAAGGAATGCACAAGTGCGAGATCGATATTTAGAGAGAGGGCGAACACGTGCGGTTGTTGCAGCGATGGCGGAGCCATGAAAAATAAATGAGCTACGGGGCCAAGCATTGCTAATCCTTTACGAGGAGGGTCAATTCATGAAATTAAACCATTTTTAGTAGCAATTGTCTAATGATCACATTCATATTAGCCTCGATATATAGTGATGTTAGGGGGGCAGGGCCCATCGCCTTTGTCTTCGCTTCAGCGATTAATGCCTTGTCTGAGAGATGCAGCGGAAGGCATGGATGATGAGAGGGGGACGTTGGATATATAATTAATGTGGGTGTATTAGCTATATATGTTAATCCTATATAGAGCGGTATAGATTGATCGATGTGGACGTGGGAAAGAGGGTGAGACCTCACTGGATATATCGTTTGATCGGTTTGTGTGGAAAACTATGAAAGACCTAGCTATATACACACATACATAGAGGAACATCGATCGTTGCGCATGCACGCGTGAGAGATAAAGAATGCCCGATATGATGGAGAGTGGGATGTGTGTGGGTGTGTGCCTTCATGGGAGACCGACCTGAAGAAAAAGATTGCATGCGTCACGATGGATAATGCCGGCCCGGTAGTGTGTGTGCATGCGTGCACGAGATAAAGTTAGTGGTACAATTATAAAGAGAAGACTACTGTGTGGGTGTAAAAGAATAGGTGAGGTTATAATCAATGTAAAGTTGAATTCAAATATTTGAATAAGAGATCCCGATGTTTGAAACCCATGCATGCATGAATATAACGGAGATCTTGCGGTGTGGTTTGGAAACGAGCATGTTGTAATGTATACACATTGAACAAGGTCAGACTGATTTGAATTTGAGATACCGATGGCAGACATCATTTGGCCATGTCGCATCCGTGCATGGACACACTATTCTAATCGGAGATGATGGACGGCTTTCGCATCACATATCTATATCTATACCCCTATATATATATTATATTTTATATTTTTTATATTGTGTGCGGGTAACTTTAACTTTGAAAGATGGTCGTTGGATGAGGCGAATCCGATGGTCCAAAGATGGCAAATTTGAGCACTCTTGGCCGTTGGATATCATCTAGATTCCACCAGATTTCGCCACATGTCTAATCTAGAAGACTCCATGGTTGAACTTAAGCATAATGCACAAACATCAAACACAAGCACTTCTTATTTGTTATAGAATCTTCCGTGTATCGAAATTGCCCAAATGTTTTCTACATGATTTGCCATTATTTATTTTTACTTTATGTCTTACAACGCACAATTCCATGAATCTTAAAATAGATTAGCTTTCTTATAAAAACTAGATGATTTTGAATGAAATGAACTATAAGAATTAAACGAACATCTACATCATGCATATATGACTCAAAGCTTGCATGCTATAATGTGGTGTTTATTCATAATTTGGTTGCCAAATCTCATGCGTGCAATGCACGTGTACCTTACTCTAGTCTAAATGGTGTTTGTGTGTGTGTTGTGCATGTTGAGGTGCAAATTGTCTTTTTCTTGGGTACACGTTAAGCTTGTTCTTCCGAAATTTCAAGCCGCGCCTTGTTATGCCGAAAATTCAAGCTTAGCGTCTACATCATCGTCGGCCGCTAAACTCGCCTCTTCAACTCGCTACCTGTTAGCCCGAAATATTTAAGATATATCTTTGTCTCGTTGTGCTCCGACAACTCCCTCCATCTCAACCCGCGCCTTGCTATTCCGAAATTACAACGCTGCCAAAACTCCCACCTCTGTGAAATCCCGACACGTGAAATGCTCGTGGTACCCTGAACTGAAAGAACCGCCTCAAATCGGTGGGGGTACTTTCGTAACTTACCCCACATTTTGGACAAGCGGCGTCCCTAAGCCATGGTTCCCCACCGCCATCCCATCCGCCCACCCATTCAGACACCGAGGCCGCGAAAACCAGCTGACGAAACCCCCACACCCTGCTCCGCCCGCCACCGGCCGAGCCTCTTCCCCAACGGCGTCGTCCACAGCAACACCTCGACGTCCCTCATCCACCGTGCCGGGATGAGGATCCGCTGTTGATCTCAGCGTCCGCCGGTTCATCCACCCGTCCTCCACCTCCAAGGAGCTGCCCCGACGTTCCCCTCGTCTTCGTGCCACCTCCATTCCCACACCGCCGTCTTCACCTGCACCGGAAGAGCATCATCATCACCGTTTCCTCGGATGAAGTTGCGGCCCTGTCGGCGCCACCAAAGAGGTTGTACACTAATCGCCGCATTTTCTTCTTGATTCGATCCACGGTGCTGCCGGGCGCCGGTCCCGAGCCGACACGGCGCTGCTCCATCCTGGCGGGCGTCGCCGCCACTTCCTCCACGACGCCGCTCCCTCGGCGGCGATGTCCACATCGATAGGTGCTGCTGCTTTAGCTCTCGCTTTCATGTTGCTGCTCGCTCTTGCTCTCGGTCCCACTGCTCGGTTCGCTCTTGCTTTCGCTTTCTGCTGCGTCCGGGTGAAGGAAGAACCAGCTGCAGTGAGGGAGGAGCTTTCACAAGAGGTACCCACTATCTATCTTAGGGTTCAGGATGGGGCGGCGGTCGCCGGGCGGTGGCGAAGCGTTGGCGAAGCGATGGGCG
This sequence comes from Aegilops bicornis, assembly GCA_021605145.1. NCBI lineage: Eukaryota > Viridiplantae > Streptophyta > Magnoliopsida > Poales > Poaceae > Aegilops > Aegilops bicornis. Next base: position 2,073,182 of record JAHIAL010000066.1, on the reverse strand, counting down.
TGGGGATCATGGGAGAAAAATCTCGGCACGAGGGGGCCTAGAGGGATGGCCGGGGCGGCGGCGGACCGGTGGTGGGGAGTGTTTTTTAAGCGGCAAAAGTGGCCAAGCCGCTTGATTGTGGCGGGGGGAGCTGCTTATTTGGCCGGTGGTGGCTGGCGGCTCGAGGGGTGGAGGTTGAAGATGAACCGCAGCCCTTGATTTCGTGATTCAACGGCTGCAAAATCGGCCCGACGGAGATGAAAAAGTCAGCCGACCGACATGTAGACTCACCTTGCTAGTGCGTTCAGTTTAATGACAAAATTCAGTTTCGACGGCCAAAATTCAGTTTAAATGATTAAGTTCGGTTTGACAGGTTAAGTTCAGTTTCGACAGTTAAGTTCAGAGATGAGCAGCTGATGTATTTTACATCTAGCACTTTGTGGTCATGTATTTTATGTCATGTATTGGAGATGCTATTAGAATTCCACGCAGGTTAACGTTGTTCGTTGTCTCTCTTGTCCTGCTTCAGCCTCGGCGTCGTACAACTCACCGGAGCTGCTCCAACGACGAAACCCTCCATCACAACGGAGCAGTACCTCGGGCTCTGTTGGGGATATTACTACTGGGCGTAAACCGGCCAGGAGAGGCCGGGTTAACTTCATCAGTAGTCAAGTATGCTTGAAGCCCGTGAGGATATTCTGTAAGGGCCCAAGGCCTAGAACCGGTTTAAGGCTTGTAGCCGTGAACCGGCATTAGTATGTAACTTGTGTTGTAAGTTAGAGATACTAGAGACCAAACCGGACACGTCTATGAGCCGGTCCTGGGACTCTGCAAACCGACGGGCGTCATCCATGTATATAAGGGGATGACCCGGCGGCAGTTTAGGGATAACAGACAACAACTCGAGACTTAGGCGAAGCTTGTTTGCTCCCTAGTCATCGAAACCCCCATTAATTCCATCACAACTAGACATAGGCTTTTACCTTCATCGAAGGGGCCGAACTAGTATAAACTCTCTTGCGTCCTTGTATGCGCTTTAACCCCTTCAAGCTAACCCGTAGCGATGGCTCCACGACTAAGTCCTTTCAAGAGGACATCTGCCGTGACAAAACCACGACAGTTGGCGCCCACCGTGGGGCTATCGCGCGATGGTTTCAAGTTCTTGGAGGGCAACTTCGAAGGACTTAAGGGTTACGCCGTGGGCCGGATGATCAAAAGTCGTCGCGGCAAGCTCTACATCGGCGATTTATTTGGGGCCCGAGGCGGCTCGGTTGAAATCTGAATGCGGGTCCCCTTTGGTGGCATACACGTTTTCATTGGCAAGATCGGTGAACCGGGCCTGGCCGGGACATCTGCACCAACCTCGTAGAAACGGCTCAGCGTACGAGATCTGCCCAGGTTAAACCGGCCGTGAAGCGTGCCTTCGTGGGAGTCATCCACGGAGGAGAATATGAAGATGGATCGGCATCTGGTAGCGAGACCGCTCGTTTATTACGGCGATGAGTCCTCAACCGGAGAAACCGAATCATTGTATCAAGCTGCAAGGCGGCCGTATTGGGGCTGCTCCGATGGTGACGATATTCGGACCCTCTCGATCTGCCCAACCGGGTTGGAATATTCATGGCGATGCGCAGCGGCGATCCACTCTTCGACCGCAAAGAATGTTCTCCGGATCAGCAGCGGCGGTAGCGGCCGGCGAGAGGCTCGTCGCTCGCCGGCTCAAGTTTTATCTCGATCTGTTTTGATGCGCTGGTCAGCGATGGCAGAGGCTAACCCGATGGATCAGGACACCGAGCAGCGGAAATCGTAAAAGTGAGGAACAGGTCACTCGGTGCCAAGGCCGACCTAGTAGCCGAGAACAACAGGATGGCCTTGAGCGGGCCGCTTTGGATGCGCAGCCTATAGGCTTATCTTTGGACCGTAAGCAGCGTCGCATGAAGTCTTGAAAAGGAAGCATCGGTCTCGCCTGCCGACGGTTTTCGATGCTAGATACCTATTTAATACCCCAGGAGCAGGGAATTGTAACCCTCCGTGGTTATACCTGGCGGAGGCACCTGTGCCAGGTGCTCCGTTTCAGCCTCGCCTGATGGAGCCACCTCAACAGAATAATATCGTACCTAAGCCAGTCCAGACGCTTCGGTCATTATTCCAATCAATGGGCGATCTTATCGCCGCGCTTCACGGTGGAGGCCATCCCAAGCGAAGGTGATTCTCCGCAAGCGGTGGAGACGCGCCGGGTTAAGGAACTTCTTCGAACAGCCTTGGTTCAGCAGGAAGCATATTCATACAGCCGTGACCGGATTCATTCCACCCCCCGTCCAAGCAGGAGTTACAGCAGGCGGATGAAGGAACCGGCCGTGTCCAGTAATGCACGGAACCGTGAAGCGCCCCGTGGCCATAACCCGGCAGGTGATGCTCAGGAAGTGGTGGACTGGCCCGAGCCTTGAGGGACGCCGATTTAGCAGCAAGAACATGAGGCTTCGCCGACTTCGCCGATTCATCCAACCACCTCGATCGAGCCAGGAGTCACTTCTAGTTCTTTGGGAGTGCCTCGTCTTGTCCCTGCTTTACGCAATGTGCGCTTGCCTAAGGATTTCAAGGGCCCGCGCAAGGTGCCAAATTACGCAGCCGATTTGTCTCCGGAAACATGGGTAGAGAGCTATGAGATGGCCATGGAGATGCTTGGCGTAGATGAAGCGGCATGTGCAAAAGTATTTCACCATGATGCTTGAAGGACAACCCAAATTTGGTTAAAGAGCCTACCAGCCAATTCTATCAGTTCATGGGCCCGATTCTGAGCCGGTTTATCCAGAATTTCAAGGATACATGTAAGCAGCCCATGTCGATAGTAGACTTGGCGACCTGTGTCCAGGAGGAAGGAGAGTCAACAACCCGCTGGGTACGCCGAGTTTCGGAAATCTTGCACTCATCCGACCGTATCAACGCCGACTCCGCGGTTATAACTTTAGAAAGCAACTGCCGGTTTAAACCTCTGAAGTTGAAATTGGGACAGATGAAGCGCCATTGTAACGATATGGGGACCCTCATGACTGCGTTAGTGAAGTATGCTGATTCTGATGGTACCAAGGATCCCGAGTCGATGATGACAAGACAGGAAGGGAAAGAAGAACGAGAAAATCCAAGGGTAGCAACACAACACGGCAGGTCATGGTAGCGGAGGCAAGCGTAAAGCGGATGGCAGCATGGATTTTGTTGCTAATACTAGTGCGCAGGCGGGGCCGGTGACGGAAGGGTAAACCGCCGAATCGCGGTGGAGCTCCAAACCCTAACCCGGACCGCCTGACCTATCTATTAAATCAGCCCTGTCCAAAGCACGGGACGAAGGAGGCGTCAGCCACCCACCTTTGGAAGGATTGCTATATTATGCAGGAGTTCAAAAATTCTAATGCTTTCCGGTATGATCACGGATCAGGGGGCGGCTCAGGATCCGGATTCCATGGGCCGGGTCACGGTGGAGGAAATTCCGGTTCAGCTTCAATGGAGATCGGGGTGGACATAATAATCAAAACAATCGAGAATGGCTGTGGTGGTTACAACCAGCGGCCGGTCGGGCTATCGAGCAATCCAAAATAGTTGAATAGCGGGCGTTATCATGTATTCACCACTAGCTTAGACAAGCGAGATCGAAGCTTCACAAGCGAGCAGTAAATTACATTGAACCGGCCGTGCCTCGTTATTTATTCTGGGTCCGAACAGCCAATCATATGGAGCAGAGAGGATCACCCTCCTCGGGTTGACAATCCGGGTCAGTTGGCGTTGGTGGTGGCACCTCAGGTGGGAGGTTATAAGTTCACCAAGGTGCTCATGGATGGAGGAGGCATCATTAATATCTTGTACTATGAGACCTTCCGATAAGTATGGGCCTAACAGACAAGAATCTTAAACCGTCCAATACGGTATTCCATGGTGTGGTACACGGTAAGTCGGCATATCCTATTTGGCAAGATAGCTCTGGAGGTGGCCTTTGGAGATGATCATGATTCTAGGTCAGAAACATTGGTTTTTGAGCCCGTACCACGCTTTATTTGGGCGGCCGGCTTATGCCAAGTTTAGGGCACGACCCTGTTATATTTATCTGCAGCTCAAGATGCCGGGTCACAAGGGGACCATAACCGTTCATGGAAAATCATAAGATTGCCTTGGAGTGCGAAGAAGGTGATGCGGCCTATGCAAGAGTCGGTTTGTGCCACGGAAGAGTTGAAGTACTACAAGGATAATGTTGATCCGGCGCACATGACTCCGTTGAAGAAGCCAACCACGAGCATGATCCGGCTTTAAAGTTCAAATCGGCAATTGAGACTAAGCTTGTTGACTTTGTACTGGCGATTCGTCCATGATTTAAATGCTCGGCACCAACTTGGATCCAATATAGGAAAGCGGCGCTCATTGAGTTCATCCGTGAGAACCGGGACATTTTGCATGGAAGCCTTGACATGCCGGGTGTACCGAGGGAACTCGTGAGCACACTCTTAATATTGATCCTAAGTACAAACCGGTGAAGCGGTTTCTCCGGTTCAACGAAGAAAAGCGCAAAGCTATTGGAGAGGAAGTGGCGGGTTCTTAGCGGCTGGCTTTATTGTTGAAGTGTTCCATCTGAATGGCTGGCTAATCCGGTCTTTGGTCCTTAAGAAAAATGGCACTGGCGCGTATTATGTGTGGATTACATGGATCTTAACAAAGTTTGTCCGGCAGATCCTTTTACCCTCCCGCATTGATCGATTATTGATGCTCTGATGGGTTGTGAGCGTTGAGTTTTACGGATGCATATTCTGGTTATCATCGAGATCAAGATGGCGATTAAGGACCGAGAGAAGGCGGCGTTCATAACTCCCTTTGGAGCCTTCTGCTATGTATCTATGCCCTTTGGGCTCAAGAGTGCCCATGCAACTTATCAATGGTGTGTACAGAATTGCCTTCATAAGTAGATCGGCCGCAATGTGCATGCCTATGTGGATGATATTGTGGTTAAGTCAAGGGAGAAGGAGACTCGGTTGATGATCCGAAGGAAACCTTTGATAACCTACGGACATACAAGATGATGCTCAACCGGCCAAGTGTGTTTTTGGTGTCTTGGCGAGCAAGTTATTGGGTTTACGGTGTCCAGGGGGAATTGAGGCTAATCCGGAGAAGATTACAGCTATCACCTCCTGGCTAAACGAAATGTATCAATGATGTCCAGCGCTTGGCGAGGCCAGATTGCCGCGTTGAGCGGTTTATCGGCCGCCTCGGTGAGAAAGCGATCCCTTTATGTCGAATCTTTGAAAAGCGAATCCCTTTATGCGGAGTTCGGCGATAAAGCATTGGAGGATTTAAGCGGCGGCTAATAATCCGCTTTATTCTTGCTGCTTCCGATTGACAAGGAACCATTGCTACTATATGTGGCAGCTAATGCTCGTGCGATTAGCGTAGCTATCGTGGTGGAGCGCAAGGAGGCGGGCAAGGAATATCCGGTTCGGCGTCCGGTTTACTATATCAGCGAGGTGCTTATTGAGTCCAAGCAAAGATACCCGCATTGGCGTAAGCCGGTGTACGGAGTTTTCATGGCAAGCGGAAGCTTAAGCAATACTTTCGAGGGCATCCCATCACGGTGGTCGCTCTGCTCCTTTGGGAGACATAATTCAGAACAGGGAGGCAACTGGCCGGATTGCCAAGTGGGCTATAGAGCTTGGGCCGCACGGTTTGAAATACGTGCCTCGGACGGCGATCAAATCTCAAGCACTTGTGGATTTCATCAATGATTGGACGGAGTTACAAGCACCTGAAGAAAAGCCGGATCACACCTATTGGACTATTCATTTTGATGGGTCCAGGCAATTGGAGGGCTCGGGGGCTGGAGTCGTGTTAACTTCCCCACGAGGTGATAAGTTCTGTTACGTTCTCCGCTTAATGTTCCCTTGTACTAACAGTGCAGCTGAGTACGAAGCTTTACTCCATGGTCTCCGGATGGCTAAGGAGATGAATCTCAGCCGAGTTAAGTGCTTCGGTGACTCGGACCTGGTGGCCCAACAAGTGTCTGGTACTTGGGACTCTAAGGACCCGCTCATGGCAGCATACCGTCGTGAGGTGGATATTATATCAGGCCACTTTAAAGGGATATCGGTGGATCATGTGGACAGACGGAAGAACGAAGCGGCGGACGCTTTAAGCCGGCTGGGCTCTCAGCGTAAACCGGTCCCGCCTAATGTCTTCTTGGATGTCCTGCATAACCCGTCGGTCAAGCTCCCTGGCGAAGAGGATTTGGCTATTCCTGATCCAGAGGCTCAGTTGGTGGCGGCTCTGCATGTCATTCCGGATTGGACGGTTCCTTATCTTGCATACATGAACCGGGCGAGTTGCGGAAGGATGAGGCGGCGGCCAGCAGAATAATCCGGCGATCCAAGTCCATGACTATCGTCAATGGCGAAGTTGCATCATTGCGGTGTGTCGGGCGTTTCAACGTTGTGTGTCGCCAGAGGAAGGTTGTGAGATCTTGCGTGAAATCCACGAAGGAGATTGTGGTCACCACGCCGGTTCAAAGTCTCTTGTGGCTAAGGCGTTTCATCACGGTTTCTATTGGTTGACTGCTCATGCTGATGCGGAGGACCTGGTTAAGCGATGTGACGGCTGTCAGAAGTTCTCAAGACGCGCTCATGTACCGGCTCAAGAATTGAGGATGATTCCAATTACTTGGCCGTTTGCGACTTGGGGGCTGGATATGGTTGGGCCTTTTAAACGGTCCAAGGACAAGAAGACCCACCTCTTGGTGGCGGTTGACAAGTTTACAAAGTGGGTGGAAGCGGAGCCCGTCGGCCAAGTGTGATGCAGCCACGATGGTTCAATTCATTAAAAAGGTGATTTTCGGTTTGGCTTTCCACAGTATCATTCACGATAATGGTACCAATCTGTCTAAAGGGTGCTATGAAGGAGTTACGTGAGCGTGAGCATATCGGCTTGACGTTTCATCGCTGGCTCACCCACGGTCCAATGGCCAGCAGAGAGCTAACCGGAGATCTTACGAGGCATCAAACCCGGCTTATGGTCCCTTTGCGGCGACGCCGGGTTGTTGGGTTGAGGAGTTACCATACGTGTTATGGAGTGTCAATACTACACCCAATGATCGATAGGATACACGCTGTTCTTCATGGTCTACGAGCTGAGGCGGTTCTCCCGATGATATCCGTCATGATTCGCCTCGTGTAGCAGCTTATGTTGAAGCGGACAACGAGGTAGCTTTCGGCAAGACGCTTTGGACTGTTGGATGAGGCGTGACATTACAGCTGCCCGTTCGGTGATTTACGGCAGGATCTTCATCGCTATCACGATCGCCGAAGTTAGAACCAGAACCTTTCAAGAAGGAGATTTGGTGCTCGGCTAATCCAAGACCAGGCATCGATATGCACAAGCTATCCCCACCTTGGGAGGGACCTTTCGTGGTCAGCAAGAATCTGCACAACGGGTCGTACTATCTGATTGATATTCGAGAGCATAAAGACTCACGTACATCAGAGGAGGAGACCAACAGGCCATGGAACATAGCTCATCTTCGGCCCTACTATACTTGAGCCATAGGCTCTACTTATGTACATATTATGACAATGTATATATTATGAGCAATACAATAAACCGGAGCCTTAGCTAAAGCGGGGTCTCGTTATTTTACATCATGAGTGGTTACACGGAGTTTTTATCTTAAAGTGGTCTCCGGTTTACCCCTTGAGTTAGCTTTTTAACAAAGCTTTATATCATGTCACTTGGGGGCTTGGTCGTGTCCGAACCAATGCAACACCTTTTGATAGGTGAAAGCCACGAGATCACTTGGGGACTTGGTCACATCTGAACCAGTCACGCCTCTTGATCGGCCTAAGGCCACAGAATCACTTGGGGGCTTGGTCGTGTCCAAACCAATGCAACACCTTTTGATAGGCGAAAGCCACGAGATCACTTGGGGACTTGGTCACGTCTGAACCAGTCACGCCTCTTGATCGGCCTAAGGCCACAAAATCACTTGGGGGCTTTGGTCGAACCGGAACCATCGCTACACCTCTTGATCGGCGTAATGCCACTACATCATTTGGGGACCTGACTGACATGAACCATAGCTATGCCTATTGGGGGCTTGGTCGTGTCCGACCATGGTAATGCCACTTGATTGGCTCGAATGTACTTCTTTTCGCAAAAGATTTTGTCTTTGCCTTTGCTTGAAATTTGTTTGTCTTTTTGCATATTTCTCTTGTCGTGTTCTTAAACCGACACTTATTAAACCGATTTGACTGTCAGTTGATGGGACACGGTTTGTTTTTCATCCGGAGACACTTTTGCCCGGTTTGATTTTTGATAAACATCCTATTATGGAGTAACACCGGTGTTCATCATAATCCGTAATGATTTACCTGATAAACCGACCCTATATAAACAGGGAGCTGTTCTCTCTCCTCCATGAGGCCGGGTTTCTTACAACTCCGCTTCAAGATTGGCACAACCAACTTCATGCTTAGCGATGGCGGGTATCATACATTCCCATATTTTATCATGTGTTTAATCTAAGGTATTATCTCTGATTTCACATACATAGATATGATGACCCGCCTGGTTATACAACCACAATGGCGTTTTAAGCTTTTTTGCTACAGATAACAGTTTAGCATTAGCGATTCAACGGGAGCATAAGTTGCAATAAATATGCACGAAGGCATATCAACACAAAGTGTGGCAGCTAATAGTCTATTACAAGGCAACACGGTGCCCAGATAAGATAATTGTTTTTCGCATAACATAAGGAAGCGATAATGTAAACCGGCCTCCGGTTAATGCTTGAGTCGCCAACTTGGCACGATGGTTGCTTGGTCATCCTGCGCCGCTTAACCGACGATTCCCTACCGGTGTTGAAATCAACAGTTGTCGATCGATTCCCATTAATGCTTGGAATACAGCTTCATCATTGATCAGCAACGACAGTTCAATATCAGGAGCGTAAGTATGCTTACAAATTGGAGGTATAAGGTTTTCCGCTTCAGGAATCAGTGCAGACACTCGTCTATTTTCTCCATCATCTTGGAAGCTTGATAGTGAGACAGATTTGCCTCTTCAACCAGGTGACAAGCCAAAGGGTGCACTTCGGTTTATAGCTCGAAGATCCTCTTAGCTGAATTACATCCGTCTTCCTTCAAGCTTGGGAAGCCTTGGGCGCTTCAACAGGATCAAAATCCGGCACCCACGCTTTGGCCCGGATTAAGGCATTTATGGCACCGGTTCTAGCAGCAGATTTCTTTAATTCTTCAAACCGGGCAGGAAGCATTGATAACCTTTTAAGGGTGTCCTGGATCAAGGTTGGTGCCGGGTTGTTATGAGAAGCGGTGCTGATGAACGCTGCCCACCAGTATAGAGTTGCTCTATCAATGTATAAGAGGCTTTCAATTTCTTCCGCACATCTGATCCCAAGTGGCCAATACGTGTCCCTATATCGTTCAAAGGGTTAATAAACCGGCAATTACATGAGAAAGTTTCATTATGTCGAAATCAAAAAGGCTTACCAAAGGCGGCGGCGGTCATGGCATGCACTTGCCGCTTTACACCGGTCGATTCATCCACCACGGTTTGAGGGCAGCCAGGATTTACGCCCATTGAGTTAAGCGGCCTTTTCAGTGGCCCAATCCGCCTGCTCCTTGTTGAAACCCTCTTTAAGCTTTTCCATGACGCTTAAAGCGCTGGTTAATTCATCCTTTGATTTGGAGGTTTCAGCTTGTTGGGATTTCAGGATTTCTTGAAGATCAGTGATTTGATTTTCTTTCTTGCTCAGATCAGCCTACAGACAGATAAGCATTTGATAAAGATTAGGGCGAGTTGAAGTACCAAACCCATAACAAGTTATGGTCTCGGTACTTGGGGGCTAATGCATATTTACTTCTTCATCCTACAATTTCTACATTAAGTCCCAAGCTCAATACAAGTATTCAGTTTGGCACTTGGGGGCTAATGCCTATTTGCTTTGTCCTTGAGGGATATTGGATTTCTTATGATATAATAGTCGGTTTAACTACATTAAGTTAAACTGCCCTTGAAACTACTTTCCCAAAAGTACAGTTTGCTCGGGATTACATTGGGAAGTCGGTTTAAGTTCACATCTTAAAACCGTCACTTGGGGGCTATTAGAGTTGTGATTGAAGTGTACAAGCAGAGAGTCATATGGAATTTACCTCATATTTGTCTTTCATCATATTCACCAGACCGGCTTCATAATCACGGCTGGTATATAACCGATTCAGATAACCGGGATGAAGATCTTGGGGATTCAAAGCGGCGTAAGTAGCCAAATCGGCATTCCACTTGCCTTTACCAAGCGATAAATTCATCCTTTGCCTTTGTGTTTTAGACAAGGCGGCAAGGATTACCTGGCTCGGAATGGCCAAAGACAGTAATAACAACATCGCCATCCTTGGCTTCGCCGGTTCGCACTGGGGTCACCGGTTTCTCCGTATACTTTGGTGGACTTGCTGTCTTGTCGGTTTGAGCAGGACTTGTGGATTGATTTGAAGGGCCTGTGGCATCAACATGTGCCTCTTCAACGGTAACATCATGATCTTGCAGTGGTGGGTCGTTCAGCATATCATCCTGGATGTGTTCTTCAGGGTTAGGTATATTGGTCGGTTCAGGAGCATCGTCCTCTGCCGCTTTGTCCAGGCGAGCTTTCTTGCTTGGCCTAGGCTTGGCCGTGAAAGGAAAAAAGACGGATCTGTCCAATGAATATTGAAAGTGGTATATCAAACAGTATTATCAGGAATATGGCTCACCCAAGCACTGTCTTGAGAGGTGGGAGTTGGGTGCCTGTTGACTCGCCAGAGGAAGAATGAGAAGTCACACGATAATCGGAGTCGGATGGATTAAGAGGTTGTGAATGCAACCCGCATTAGGATAAGCATTAATGAAACGATTAGAGACCTCTCGAGCGGCATTTCCAAACCGGACTATTCGGTAAACCGGTGGAAGTGACTACACGGCATTTGTCTTGGGGTTAGCGTGATGAGCTTCATGCTGTTGTGTCTTCATAAGAAAGTTTGATCCAAGTAAGCAAGAGGATGAGAAAATTTAACTTTCCGGGTTTGCTTGACGGATTTTCTTGAAGGTAAAGGGTTTGAATCGGAAGAAAGAGCGATTACCTCTACAACATCGGCATGACTAGCTTGACATCATCACGGCAATAATCATTATCAATAAGGCATGTAAAAATAGACCAAGTGAGTCAAGTTCTACCACAAGATCCGGATTACCCACATCATCGCTAATTTGGTGGATCGGAGGAGGCGGTGGTTTTCTTTCTATTTGCTGGTTTCTTCACAACTTTGGTCTTGGGCGGGTTATTGCCACGGTTTCTCTTGTGGAGTCTTCCTGCTCCAAAATGGATCATCACCCTGTTTGAAGGATGTTAATATCAACAAAGAGTACTTAAACATAGTCAGATTTTATAAAGGCATAAGATATGAGTCTTACGGCTGGCGGTTTGTTAATGGCAGAAAAGGGAGCCAGGCCGGTTTGGGCGCATAGCGACTTCCGATTCGTTTAACATCCTCTTAACAGCCTCGATAACTTCATCGTCTGTCATTTGGATCTCAATATGCCGTAGAGGGTCTTTCACATCTTACGTGTATTTGCACATCAAACCAGGCGTAGGGCTTAGGGCGATATACTCCAAGATATCCAGCTGACAAGCAAGATCAACTCCTGTCAACCCATTGGCCATGAAGGCCGGAGCTTGGATAGTTGAGGGCATATTTGCTTCTCTCCTTAGCAGTCGGTCTGTGAGGGAGGGATGTGTGTTGCTTAGCCGCTCGGACGGTAACCCGTAAAGGATTTTCTCCCTCGGGGAGGTAGCTTCTTGCAGTAAAACCATGTTGAATTCCACTCTTTGGGATGGCTGTGCAGTTTGGCGTGAGGGTAAGTGACCTCTTTCCCGCTTGAATGCGCCACACCACCCAACTCAGTGTTGGGACCATCGAGAAAATTGATGCGGCCGGTTTAGATGGAAGCAATCTCTGAACAATTCAAGTGTGGGCTCCTCTTGAAAATACACCTCCACAGAGCACTTTCGAAAGTAGCGGATATTGGTTATGGAGTTGGGGCCAATGTCTTGTGGGCCTTGATTGAAAGTTGGCCAAGACATCCCGATAAAACTTTGAACGGGTGGACTGAAGCCCGGGCTAAATGATCTGACAAAAACAACAACTTCTCCATCCTTGGGTTACGGAGAACTCTCGGGCCAGGACCCTCCGATGAATGGCGTCTTTTTGCCTAAAGCGCCAAGACGGACTAAGTTATCGATTGAGTTTGATCACTCGAAGGGACCCAGTTACACTCGTACACTTGCTTGGCCATGATGCAATCTGCAAAGCAGTAATACCGGTTCAAGAATAGGTTGGAAGGCTATATATTGATACATTCATTGTTAAACCGAAAGAAGTTGCTTATAAACCAGAGTTCTGCAAGGTGGCGATACATAACCGAAAAACCTTGGCGGTTCAACAAGGGGACTAATGGTATATGCCGAGTTGTCAATTTCTCTACAAAGTTAAACCGCTGATGCGAAACATTGATGAATCAAGAGTGGATGTGCGAAAACAGGTTTCACAAAAGCTTGTCACAGTTTTGGATCTGGAGCATATTGAAATGAAATAAATATTCAACGTCCAAAACGGAGCGGTACCGAACCAATGAGCAAGGACGCAGGGAGATCTATGACCTTGAGATGCGCAGGTGACAGCGGATGCTAAAAAACTACCGCTACGCAGAACAAGGATTCGCAGACTTAACTAAAAGTTATCATATGAAAAAGAAGCAAGCGATGAGCACCAAAGAACATGGAAACCCTAGAACAGATCTATGGTGAAAGGATAGAAGACGTACCGGGGCTGAGGAAGAAGCGGAAGGTCGCCGCGATGCTCAAAATACGTTCGAGGGTGATGCACGGCCAAGAGTTGGTGCGGAAGTTAATGGCGAAGCGGAGCTCCGAAGCGAGAGGCACGAAGGGGGAAAAAATAAATGACCGTTCGGTCTATTTATAAAGGCAAGGGATATGTCGTCGGTAGCGAAAATCAAGGGCATAAGTTTGAAAGCGGAGTTGTCGCCTCGATTATTGCAGACTCATTAATGAAAAGATGTTATATACAGTTCTTTATGCCAGATGACGCGTCATGCGGTTCACCACAATCTGAAGATGGCGCCACGGCGGTTCAACCAAGAAGATGTTGAAGAGCGAAGTTTTTACTAAGGATTGACATGAACCTGTTCAAATCAATGCGGGGCCTAATGTTGGGGATATTACTCTGGGCGTAAACCGGCGGGAGAGGCGGAGTTAACTTCATCGGTAGTCAAGTATGCTTGAAGCCCGTGAGGATATTCTATAAGGGCCCAAGGCCTAGAACCGGTTTAAGGCTTGTAGCCGTAGGCGGCATTAGTATGTAACTTGTGTTGTAAGTTAGAGATATTAGAGACCCGAACGGACCGTCTATGAGCCGGTCCGGGACTCTACTGCAAACCGACGAGGCGTCACCCATGTATATAAGGGGACGACTGACCGGTGATTTAGGATAACAGACAACAACTTCGAGACTTAGGCGAAGCTTGTTTGCTCCTAGTCATCAAAACCCCATCAATTCCATCACAACTAGGCGTAGGCTTTTACCTTCATCGAAGGGGCGAACTAGTATAAACTCTCTTGCGTCCTTGTGTCCGCTTTAACCCCTTCAAGCTAACCCGTAGCGATGGCTCCACGACTAAGTCCTTTTATGAGGACATCTGCCATGACAAAACCACGACAGGCTCCATCTCGAGATGCCTAAGACCTTCTTCCCCTCCTCCGACAGCCAAGTCAGCTGGAGCATCCTCACCGGCCAACCCAATCACGCTGAGATCGACATGGCTTAAAGCCGCAAAGAGGTTTACACTTGTTGCATCTCTTTTTACTCTACATGTTATATATATTGTCCACTGAGCACTTTCGTAGTAACGGGAAATACGATTATTTTATCCTACTATATGACAAGCGGTGAGGTACCACGCAACTTAGCTATCCGTGATGGACTCTCTTGAGCATACCATTATTTATCTCTGCGTTTGTTTGAGCTGTGCATTTGTCGATGGGCACAGGAGTTGAGCTAGTATGGCAGTGGCCTGGGTCCAAAGTAATAGAAGTAGCACAAAAACATTTTTTAGTGTTGGATTGTCCTTGCTCAAGCCTGCCTACTAGAATCGCCAGTGCTTGAAAGGAAAAGTGAATGAAAAACATAGGAATTGGAAAGTTCCCTATGGTACCACTGTTCATGAATTTGGTGCAAAGGAATGGAGCAAAGGAAAACTGTAGGATTGTTCCTTTAGTGTCTCCTTGAAAGAAAAAAAATAGGAATTCTAATTTCCACTTCTCCTCCTTTTCATATTCCTATTCATCAAGCACAAGACTAAGAGATAGTAGCATAATAGCATTATAACCGTACATTTTCTTGTGGTTTGACTTAATCTCACCATGCTTTTTTGCATCCCATGATCTTCAAATTGTTGTGAATCAAACACCCAGTTAGCGGAAATCCTGTGTTTTTAAATTCTACATTTTTGCACGTGCATTCCTATCCTATTCTGTCTATTTCCTATCCTGCATTGTTAGAATCCTCAAATTCAAACAAGCCCTTACTCAATTACATCTGTTATAGATATGTGTCAAAGAAAACCTTGTGTGGTTTGTCACGCTCTGTGGTATTTGTGTTCCACCCATTTCATTTGCTCCAACAACGAAAGGGTTCACCACAGCAGGTATCCGCTCTCCAGACTGTCTTTCGCCGCCTCAGATCTTCTTCCCCGCAGCCGGCAGCCACGACAACTGTAACATCCCAAATTTCCTATTTGGAATGTTTTACAATTATAGCTAAGCATCTATGCATTTTGTTTGAATTTGAGTGGCATTTGAAGTTTCAGAAGTTTTTGGAGTTGTTGGAATTTGAATTCAAAATTTGGCAGTTGAAATTTAATTTCAAAAACTATACCTGATAAATACTTGATCAAAAGTATGAGAGGAGCAAACATGACACTCCAAAAATATCAGAGGAAAACATTGCCAAAAGTTTTGGATTCAAATCTGAATTTTATTTGAATTTGAAAAAAAAAATGGATTTTTATAAAGTTTGGATTTTGCCCCTGGATAAATGTTCAAATTATAGGGAATATTCCCCTGATCATTTTGATATATATATGTCCTATGTAAAATATTTATATTTATATATTTTTCTTCCCCCTAAAAATTCAAAAAAAAAAATGGAAAAGGAAAGCCCGGCCAGGCCAACCCGGCCCAACACCAGTGACTGTTGACCCCGGCCAAGCCTTGACCCAGCGGCGGCCCGGCCAGCCGGCCGACCGACCGACCACGCCCGGCGCCGCACCGAACCCCTTTCAGGCCAGTGCATGAGCCCGATCCCCTCTCTCTCTCACCGACACGGGCCCCACCACCTTCTTCCTCCCCACGCCCGGCCTGCAACCGCCGCCCGCTTCATGGGAATCCCGAGATCCCCGGGATCTCCTCCCTATCTCCTCGCCCGATCGCCCCCTCCTCCAAGTCGGTGCCCCCCCTATATACCCCCTCGACCCCGTTCCTCCCCTCGCCCCCTCGCCCGAGCCTTTCTCTCGCCACAAACCCTACTTGGAGCAGGCGCGCCCGCCCGCCGCCATTAGCTCCGTCCAGAGCCACCCCGGCCACCTCGACCTCGCTGACTCCACCCGAGCCTCCCCTTGCTCATTGAACCCGCCATGGAGACCTCCGCCGACGTCCCCGACCACGGAACCCGCCGAATGCGTCGCCCTTGACTGCCGTCGCCGTCGCCGCCTCGGTAAGTCGCGAGTCCTCCCACCGTTGGATCTAAGCGTAGGGCTTAGATTAGACCCCGAAGGGGCACGGTTTTAGATTAGGTTTAGTTTAAATAAACGGTTTAGTTCGATTTAGTTAGGGTTTTTATTTAAACCGGCCGACTTCGGTTTAACCACTAGGGCCCGACTAGTTAAATTACGCCAGAAGCGTTAGATAGAGCCCATTAGCCCGTTTTTCGTTTTAGTTTTTTTTTAGTTTTCTGTTTTACAGAATAGTTTCAGATTTGAAAATTCATATCTTTTAGTCTACTTAATATTTTTAAGTGATTATTTTTTTGTTGGTTTGCAAATTTCTTATAGTTTCTGTAGAATATATATTTAGCTATGTTAAAATTAATTAAAATTGCTTTAATTTAGTTTTAGTCAGAATAGTAAATCTGTTATAACATGAGTTAGAAAAATTATTTTGGATGATTCTTTTGTACCAACTTTATTTTGACATTGCCAAACCATAGGAAATTAATTTGGGTATTTTAGGATTAAAAAAATAGTTTTAAGCAGAATCTTGTTAATCCTAATTAAATAACTAGCTACTGTTTTCCTATTAATTTAATTAGTAAATAAATTTATTTTAACATGTGATTGATTATTCTAGGATAGTTTCTGTCACGTTATAGGATGAACTTTTATTTAAAATTAATAAAAGTTTTATTTTATTTTTCTTAATAGAAATTGAATTAGGCCTAATAGGAGTTTCATAATAGATTTTAAATTATTTCTTTTTGCTCCTAGTTGCTTAATGAAATCTTTTCTGTTTAGTTAACATAAAACCATGATTAGGTTATGTTAGAAAAAGTTTTGCTATATAAAACTATTCTAGTTATTGTTTGAAGTAGGAAAAACTTTGAGTTGGTTTTCCTTGAGTTTTCCCTTTGGATTTTGGTTTGGTTGTTTTGGTGTGTTATGTACTTTTGTTATGCTATTGTATTATGTGATCCTATGCTATATGCTTATTGTGATTATTGTTTGTCTCGGTAGAGAGTTTAGAGTCTTGAAAGCTTGCTACTCTGAATCTTTAGCTTAATGAGGATCATCAGCAAGGCAAGTTTTGATCATGTTATTTCTATACCTATGTTTTTGTGCATTAGAAATTGTCACCACCCACCATGCATGCAGTAGTTGAAATTTTGAAGTTATTAATCTTGAGTAGTATCATGTGGTAGGATGAACCAATCCCTTGTTACCATGACCCCGGGACGAAGTAGTTTACTTTGCTATGCTCGTAGAGCGGGTTTTGGGTTGAGTGAAATTCATAAGCAAGATGTGAGAGTCAATGATGATGACAACCCATGAACCACAATGATCAAGATGGACTTGAATTCACTACTGGGTGGAGGGCGGTTGTGGGCACCACTGGAGAACCCAGTGGATGGCGGGATGCATGGAGAAGTGCCATGACATCTTGCGGAAAGCTTCACCCAGCCACGAAGAGGCGGATGGATGCCCCATGACCGGAAGCTTACGTGCAGCCGCAAGCCATTATGGGCTCTGGCTGGTCAACCCTAGTAGTGAATATTTGGCTGGGGCGGTACTACGAGATGTAGAAGAAACGGTAGGATTGGATGGAATACCGCGGTAGCAGAAGAACTCTTTGGAAGACCTGTTTCATTCGTCCGAGTCTTCAAACACCATGAAGTGCGAAGACTTTAAAAGGAGGGAATGATTCTTGCGGGAAAGTGCATAAACCTCTGCAGAGTTAAAGATCTAATCGATTAGCCGTGTCCCCGGTTACGGACAATTTGAGCCTCTGGAACTTGGAAGTATTCGGAAATCTCAGCACTAAAACTAATGAATTAATTTGAGGGGATTATGACTTAATAATTTGGGAACGAGATATTGGTTGGCGGAACCATCTCAATAACTACCCACAATTTTTAGTAATTTGCAAGCAAGTCCACTGAAGTAGGAGAAAATTGGCTTTTTACATGAAAATGATGAAACTTAGAGCTCCACAGTACCAAAATGCATATAGTGTTAGTAACTTTATCATTGTTATTCTTCATGACTTGCCCGACTTATTCAAAAAGCTGACCTACATGGCTGCAACCTCTTATGTTGCGAGAGAGGTATATTCCGATCCCGGGAGTGAGGCTACGCTCCCGTAGCTTAGCGATTGCCCTTTGGAGTCGGATGGACTCGCTTTACTTGACGCTTATGACATTAGTAGTTTATTTCTCATGAGTTGGCCTTGAGCGAATTTATTCTCTTGTAATAAAGACTCTATATGAGAATCATGTAATAAAATTCAGGTGTGATTGAACTTTGATTACTTTATCGATGTCTTGTGAGTACCACATGATCTTGGGATGAATGCAGACCACGGAGATTTGACCGATTTTGGGTCAGGTCGCTACAACAACTGCATTACCATCATCAACTAAGCAGATGACCTTGAGGACTACACGGGTCCGCAAGAGAGGTCGCACTCTTCCGTGTCTGCTTATTTTATGCGTCGCTTAATATGATGACATGCTACATTATCGTCGTGTTCACCTATTAGACTCAAAGTCAAGTCCAAACTAATCTTTGAAACTTGAGTTTTTAAATGGTTGTGGGTTACATATTGGGGCAGCAATCAGTACTATCATCTACTATCTGGTTAATCTCGGTGTCTACTATGAGTTTCATGTTGGGTGCAAACAAACATTAAAGGAACCATTATCTGTATTTTTAACTAAAGCTATCATCTGCCTGCTATCATTGGTTTGGGTCTATCCACAGTTTGCTACCATCACTCTGGATTTGTGCATGCACTCCTTACATAATCTCACTATGTTTTATTCCTATGCATGCCAGTTATTGTACACAATGGAACTGATCATGTAGAGCAAAAGAGACGAGCCTTGCGTGGCAATAAAATTTCATGCGACGTCGTTCCATGGTGGGCGCAAAGCCAGCCCCCCTCCACCCATTTGGATCGTAATCAAGATTAAGATAACTGCATTAGGGGATTCGGAAGGAGAAGACCACTCCTATTTACCCCATGAGGTCTTCGCTCTAACTTGGCATCTTGATGTTGGTAATATCATGCATATGGTGCCTTGCATTGCTTCTTGTATACATTAAAGATGTCATCTGCTGAGTTTAGACATGCTTTGTGTCAATGCCATATGTTTAGTTTCTTTATCGTATATGTGAATCATGCAATGCCATCTTGTCTAGCCAAGCATCATATATGTGAATTTTGCAATGCCAACCTGGTTAGCCGGTCATCTTATATGTGAATTATATCATGCCATCATTTTTTTATTACGTGTTAAATTTGTCAACAATTTTAGTAGATTCAATTACTCTTCTGTGCATCGACCATTACGGCACGGTCATGGAAAAATCTGGAGTGGAAACAAGGTCTTGAGTAGACAATGCTATCGACGAAGCGCATGTCTTCTTTGGTTACCGATAGCTCCTCAGAGGAGGATTGAGAGGCAGATGACTGATCATATCCCCGAGGTGCATGCCCTAACTTGGCAGGGTTATGTTGCTCATATCGTGCGTATGGTATCTTGCATTGCTATGTCATTTGTAGTTTAGACATGGTTTGTGTGAATGCCACACATTTAGTGTCTAATTACCATATATGTGAATTATGCAATGCCATCTTGTTGCAAGACATTATATATGTGAATTATGCAATGTTATCTTGTTGCAAGGCATTATGTATGTGAATTATGCAATGCCATGTTGTTTAGGCAAGCATCATATATGTGAATTATATCATGTCGTCCTTTTTTTGTATTTCTCATTGCTTTTGTCGACAATGTTTGTATATTCAACTGCTCTTCACGTGCATCAACCATTTGAATTGGTGATGGAGAAATCTGGAGTGAAATCAAGGTCTTGAGCGGAACAATGCTACACCTTCATGAGATATCTTGCTGATTACAGAATAGCTCTTGAGAGGAGGATCCAGAGGCGAGATGACCAGTCCTATTATCCCCGAGGTGTATGCTCAAACTTGGCGAGGTTATATTACTCATATAATGCATATGTTGTATTGCAATGCTTAGTTTTACATCATATACACAATATTGAATGCCATCTCCTTAGTTGACACATCATATATGCGATTGCCCTCTGCTCACTTCCTTAGTATATAAATCATATATTTGAATTATGTCATGCCATGATGTTTACATAGACAGCATGTATCTGAATTATGGCATCCCAACACAATTTCTAAAGACATAATATAGTTATAACATCTCATCATGTATACATAGACAACATAATTAAAATTATGTCATAATATCCGTGAATTATATCATGCCATCATGTTTCCATCGACTGCATGTTTGTGATTTATGGCATGCCAACCACTTTAATAGACACATCGTATAGTTATATCATGTCATCCTGTTTACATAGTCATCATATTTTGAAGTATGTCATTCTATCCTGTTTAGTTAGCCATCATAGATGTGCAATTGTGTCATGCTATCCTGTTTAATTAGCCATCATATATGTGAAATTATGTCCTGCTATTCTATTTGCTTAGACAACATAAATGTGAATTATTTCATGCCCTGCTTTCTTCCCTACTATCCATTGCACCTGTCTATCTTACAATGTCTTTACATTCAATTACTTTTCTTGTTTATCAGCCATTTCAATTGGAGGGAGTGATGGCAGTATCTGTGGGAGTAAAAACACGATATTCAGAAAAGATCGTGCTACCTGTCGATGCAGATAGAACCACGGTTGTACTTGCCCAAGAACCAGCCCCACCACACATAACCCACACTTATGCGATTGTACCCCTACGCAGTTGGACAGAGAACCAGCTACACCCCTTCTAACCCCAACCCCGGAGATAGACACCCAGTTCCGTTGACACAACACCGTCTCCACCACAGAGCACCCAAACACGAGCGATTAGTAAGGCAACTGCGATTGCCCAAATCACGAGGACCACCACTCCAAACCAGAAGTCAACGCTTAAAAGCGGAAGAAGAATTGTTCTCGGGTCAGGTTCCGTAGCTATGGTTCATACTACTTTGCTCTTGTATCATCAGTGCATTGATACCAACCAATTTCAAATTTGAAGGATGCAATTGAAACTCCAATGGCGCAACAGGTATGTTTTAAACCTGTTTCTTCAACGTGTTTGGCTGTTTGTTGTTGTAACTTGCTCTATGTTGATTTCAGTTTCAATTGAATAAACAGTTATGTTCTCATGCCATGCACATTACAAGTGTTGTTATTGCTATGTGTAGTTTCCCACACTTATATTACGTCATTCTTATGCTTTGTCTTAAATAGATATGATTTGAACTATATCTATCTTGATTTGGCAACATAAACTAGAATGATATAGACCATATAGTGACCATACTACATAGATATATGTTTGTTTCATGCTGTTATCCTGTCCACCTTACTACTGAACTGGTTTACCAAAATGAGTTTCATATACTACATTTTAAACTTTGAGATGTGTTTGTTTGTTTCTCTGTTAGAACGCGGATAAAATATTGGAGAAGAGTACCAGGTTATGCAATGGTAAAGGAAGTAATGCAGATAAGGTTCAAGATAGTGAGACATCCCTGTTGGTCTCCAAGAAAGCTGATAAAAACTATATTGAAGACACTGAGACAATCCCAAAGTCCTGTCTTGATGTAGTGTTCGAGTTACTGGCTACCACTGCTGGCACCAGCTCTTCGAACTCGTTGCCTGAATCAGTTCGGCTTCTTGAGTCTCAACTTCAAGTTGAAAGACATTGATCAGATGTTATGCGACAGGAAGCCGAAGGACTGAGGAAGTCCTTGCAGAATTCAGATGCATACTTTCTGGTGCAACAGCAAGCGCTAGAGGACTTAAGAGCCAAACAAGAGAAAGTTAATAAGGTTGCTAAGCATCTTGCCAGCATTATGGGTACCCAGGATATTGTTTCTTGAGCTCTTGAAGTGGTTTCAGTTCTGGACTTGTTTTGTCTATGCATTTATATGCCGTTGTGTTCCCTATATTTGCGGTGGTGAACTTTGATGCCCAGTGGATGTAATATGTGTAATATTCGTGATAGCATAGCGTACGTTGCTTGCTTATTTATTTCCTTGTTGTCTTGTTTATTTGTTTGCTTGTAGTCAGTGCAGTTCTTTTTCCGCGGTTTGCTAGTGGCTGCAATAACCTATTTTTTAAAACTAGGCCACAATAACCATGGGCTAATATTTACTGTAGTGACACTAGGCCTCCTACGGGCCGTAGAAACAGTGGGCCTTCTACGGGCCATAGAAGCGATGGGCCTTCTATGGGCCGTGAAAGCGATGGGCCTTCTACGGGCCGTAGAAACAGTGGGCCTTCTACGTGCCGTAGAAACAGTGGGCCTTCTACGGGCCGTATCATCAATGGGCCGTATACAGGCCGTATGATCGATTGGCCAAACATGGGCCAAACAGATCGCATTCTGGTCGTAAACAGGCTAGAGTTGGAATCGTTCGTTCATGGGCCGACCATAACGGGCCATCGTTAATAGGCCGTATTTGATGACGCTATGAAAACGGCCCAACGTATTAACGGACCACATAAACGGGCCGATCAGAATTGTAACCACAGGCTGAATTTGGCCCACAAGCGAAAATGACACTAACGGGCCGTAAGTAAGCGAATCTTTGGAATGGAGCCCAAGAATAAATGGGCTCGAGAAGGCGAAAGATAACATGGGCTAGAAATTACCAACGGAATAACGGGCCGTTAATGGGTATCAAAGTGATACCTTTATTCTATCTGGGCCAGTTTCACCATGGGACGTTAATGGGTGTAAAGTGATACACTTGTTCATTACGGGCGGTTTCACCACGGGCCGTTAATAGGCCAAGAGTTACATAGGGCCTCATATGGGCCGAAAAGGCGTCATGGAGCCACACATGGGCGAAGCGAAAACGAAGTGGCCGGTGGAATCATATTGGGTGGCCCAGATGACGCTCGGGCTTAATTTGGATAGGGCGTAACGGGCCTTGGGTTAGCTGAGCTGTAAATGGGCTATATGCGAACATGCCGTTAACGAAGCTTTACATGGGCCGACCCGCCACCTTTTGACCAAGTCAAACGGGCGGCCTTTTCACGAGGAATGGGCCTCTGTTGGGCCGTGCCGTGTCGACGTCGCTATACATCCAATGAGTGGATGACATCTGGCCCCAGCGATAAGCCGAACCGTGTTTCCTCCAGCCAATGATTATTTTACACGTGGAAATTTCCCATTGGTCGGGCTGTTAACGGGTTATCGGATCAAAACCGACCCGATAGCTTAACGGCGTTCCGTTACGGTGGATGCTGCGTGTCGGTACCCTTTGGCGAAAGCACTTACGTGATTGTGATTTATCGTCATGGAAGTGGACACTTCCGTGATGATAATTTTGGTAATGTCATGGAACACTTCTACGACTGACCAGATGGTATGACTATCTTGATTCTGTCATAAAATTGTCATGGATGTACATGCATGACAAAAAACACGACCTACTGTGACGAACACGTATCATCACGGAAGTGTATTTTTTTTGTAGTGTAGGACTCCCCCCCTTGGCGTGCCCTCCTCCTAGGCCAGCCGCCTCCCCCTTGCTCCTTTATATACGGGGGTAGGAGGCACCTCTAGACACAACAATTGATCCTTGAGATCTATTAGCCGTGTGCGGTGCCCCCCTCCACCATAATCCACCTCGATAATATCGTAGCGGTGCTTAGGCGAAGCCCTGTGTCGGTAGAACATCATCATCGTCACCACGCCGTCAGTGATCTTGACGGAACTCTCCCTCAAAGCTCGGCTGGCTCGGAGTTCGAGGGACGTCATCGAGTGAACGTGTCTTTGAACTCGGAGGTGCCGTGCGTTCGGTACTTGATCGGTCAGATCGTGAAGACGTACAACTACATCAACCGCGTTGTGCTAATGCTTCCGCTTTCGGTCTACGAGGGTACGTGGACACACTTGATATCCCACAAGTGTAGGGGATCGCAACAGCTTTCGAGGGTAAAGTACAACCCAAATTTATTGATTCGACACAAGGGGAGCCAAAGAATATTCTTGAGCATTAGCAGTTGAGTTGTCAATTCAACCACACCTGGATAACTTAGTATCTGCGCAGTAAAGGTATTTAGTAGCAAAGTAGTATGATAATAAAGGTAGCGGTGGCAAAAGTAAAGATAATAGTTTTGGGTTTTTGTAGTAGTTATAACGGTAGCAGCGGAAAAGTAAATAAGCGAAGAACAATATGTGAAAAGCTCATAGGCAATGGATCGATGATGGATAATTATGCGGGATCACGATTCCTCATATAATAGCTATAACATAGGGTGATATAGAACTAGCTCCAGTTCATCAATGTAATGTAGGCATGTATTAGTAAATAGTCATACGTGCTTATGGAAAAGAACTTGCATGACATCTTTTGTCCTACCCTCCCATGGCAGCGGGGTCCTAGCGGAAACTAAGGGATATTAATGCCTCCTTTTAATAGAGAACCGGAAGAAAGCATTAGCACATAGTGAATACATGAACTCCTCAAACTACGGTCATCATCGAGAAGCATCCCGATTATTGTCACTTCGGGGTTGTCAGATCATAGCACATAATAGGTGACTATAGACTTGCAAGATAGGATCAAGAACACATATATATTCATGAAAACATAATAGGTTCAAATATGAAATCATAGCACTCGGGCCCTAGTGACAAGCATTAAGCATAGCAAAGTCATAGCAACATCAATCTCAGAACATAGTGGATACTAGGGATCAAACCGTAACAAAACTAACTTGATACATGGTAAATCTCATCCAACCCATCACCGTCCAGCAAGTCTACGATGGAATTACTCACGCACGGCGGTGAGCATCATGAAATTGGTGATGGAGGATGGTTGATGATGATGACAGCGATGAATCCCCCTCTCCGGAGCCCCGAACGGACTCCAGATCAGCCCTCCCGAGAGAGATTACGGTTGGCGGCGGCTCCGTGTCGTAAAATACGATGAAACTTTCTCTCCGATTTTTTTCTCCCCGAACGTGAATATATGGAGTTGGAGTTGAGGTCGATGGAGGTCCAGGGGTCCCACGAGATAGAAGCGGCGCCCGAGGAGGAGGGCGCGCCCCATCGTGGGCGAAATGTAATGGGCCCCTGGTGTATTTCTTTAAGCCCAATAATTCTTATATATTCCAAAAAGTGCCTCAGGTGGATTTTCGGGACATTCCGAGAACTTTCCTTTTCTACACATAGAACAACATCATGGCAGTTCTGCTGAAAACAGCGT
This sequence comes from Aegilops bicornis, assembly GCA_021605145.1. NCBI lineage: Eukaryota > Viridiplantae > Streptophyta > Magnoliopsida > Poales > Poaceae > Aegilops > Aegilops bicornis. Next base: position 2,048,067 of record JAHIAL010000066.1, on the reverse strand, counting down.
CGATTCGGGTTAGTTTCATTCAAATCATGCAAGTTAGAGTCCAAAACAAGGGCAAAAGTGTTTGGAAAAGTAGATACGTTGAGACGTATCAACTCCCCAAGCTTAAACCTTTGCTTGTCCTCAAGCAATTCAGTTGATAAACTGAAAGTGATAAAGAAAAACTTTTACAAACTCATTTTGCTCGGTTGTTGTAAACATGAAAAGCCAGCATTCAAGTTTCAGCAAATATTATGAACTAACCATACTTACAATAACACTTAGGTCTCACAATTACTCATATCAATAGCATAATCAGCTAGCGAGCCATAATAATAAAACTTCGGATGACAACACTTTCTCAAAATAATTATAACATGATATAACAAAATGGTATCTCGCTAGCCCTTTTGAGACCGCATAAAACATAAATGCAGAGCACCTTTAAAGACCAAGGCCTGACTAAACATTGTAATTCATGGTAAAAGAGATCCGGTCAAGTCATACCCAATATAAACCAATAGTAATGAATGCAAATGACGATTGTGCTCTCCGGTGAGTGCTTTTTAATAAGAAGGGTGATGACTCCACATAAAAGTAAGTAGATAGGCCCTTCGCGGTGGGAGGCGAGGATTTGTAGAGGTGCCAGAGCTCGATTTTAAAATAGAGATTGAATAACATTTTGAGCGGCATACTTCTCAGCATAACGCAACAACTATGAGATGGTCTGTATCTTCCATACTACATGCATTATAGGCGGGTTCCCAAACAGAATGGTAAAGGTTTATACTCCCCAACCACCAACAAGCATCAATCCATGCCTTGCTCAAAACAACGAGTGCCTCCAACTAACAACAGCCACGGGGAGTTTTGTTTAATTATTTTGATTTGCTTTGATCTTTTTGGATCATGGAATTTGGGCATCTGGTTAAGCCCTTTCTCGTGAATGAGGAGCGGAGTCCACTCCTCTTGAGAATAACCCACCTAGCAAGGAAGATATAGGCAGCCCTAGTTGTAACATGAGCTGCTCGAGCATACAAAACAGAGTTTCATTTGAAGGTTTGGAGTTTGGCACATACAAATTTACTTGGAACGGCAGGTGAGCACCGCATATAGGAAGGTATAGTGGACTCATATGGAACAACTTTGGGGTTTAAGGAGTTTGGATGCTCAAGCAGTATTCCCGCTTAGTACAATTGAAGGCTAGCAAAAAGGCGGGAAGCGACCAACTGAGAGAGCGACAACAGTCATAAACCTGCATTAAAATTAATTCACACCGAGTACAAGCATGAGTAGGATATAATCCACCATGAACACAAATATCATGAAGGCTAGGTTGATTTGTTTCAACTACATGCGTGAACATGTGCCAAGTCGAGTCACTGAATTCATTCAAAGGAGGATACCATCCCACCATACCACATCATAATCATTCTAATAGCATGTTGGCACGCAAGGTAAACCACTATAACTCATAGCTAATCAAGCATGGCACAAGCGACTATAATCTCTAAATGTCATTGCAAATATGTTTTACTTCATAATAAGCTGAATCGAAGCGATGAACTCATCATATTTACAAAAACAAGAGAGGTCGAGTTCATACCAGCTTTTCTCATCCCAATAAGTCCATCATATATCGTCATTATTGCCTTTCACTTGAACGACCGAACGATGCGTATAATAATAAGAGTGCACGTGCATTGGACTAATTGGAATACGCAAGCATTCAACTCAAGAGAGAAGACAGGGTAATACGGGCTCTAAATTAAATAAACAATCATGCATATGAGAGCCACTAAACATTTTCAATATGGTCTTCTCGACCCCCAAAGGAAAGAAAAGAAAATAAAACTATTTACACGGGAAAGCTCCCAACAAGTAAGAAGAAGAAATCTTTTTGGGTTTTAATTTTAATTTCTACTACAAGTATGGAAATTAAACTAACTAATTTTTTTGGGTTTTCTTAAGGTTTATCAAACACACAAGAAGAAAGCTAGAAAAAGAAATTTAAACTAGCATGGATAATACAATGAAAGAGTATGAGCACCGACGACTAGTGTGTGAACATGAATGTAAAGTCGGTGAGAAATACGTACTCCCCCAAGCTTAGGATTTTGGCCTAAGTTGGTCTAGTACCAATGACCGCTTTGCCGATATCCGGTAAGTGAAAATGGGGTCGTCTTGAGATGCAGCAACAACGCCTCACATGTGGCGTGTTGGCGAGCTGCCTCCTCTCTCCCTCGTGTTCAATTGCTTCCTCCTGTGACAACATATCTTCCTTTTGCACGATAATCAAAAAAGGTGGGGAGCAGGGGAAGAGTAACATGGACGACGTTAAATGCATCATAGATTAGTCGATATTGGAGGAATTGTTCATTCCTCCTTAGAAATTGATGATTGACCATAGCCTCATAATCCAAATAAACAGGAGGTATCAACATATCTCCCTCTCGTGGGGCTATACCAAGATAATTAGCCACACGGGTTGCATAAATTCTTCCAAATAAATCTCCCTTTCTACTATTATTCTGCAACCTACGTGCAATTATTTCCCCCAAGTTATAACCTTTATATCCTAACACACCACTCTTGAGGACACACAGATCAGGGACACACATGTGACATGCTTCATCCTTACCGTTAATGCATCTACCATTGAAGAGGGCAAAATAATGTATGGCAGGAAAATGAATGCTCCCTATGGTAGCTTGTGCTATGTCCCTGGATTCTCCCATAGTAATACTAGCAAGGAAATCTCTAAATTCAGATTTGTGAGGATCATTAATATTACCCCTTTGCAAGGGAGTTTGCAAGCAGTTGTAAAATCCTCTAAGTCCATGGTATAAGATGTATCATAAATATCAAATATGACACTAGGAGAATTACGCGCACAGTTATATTTGAACCTCCGCACAAAGGAATCAGTCAATTGATAGTACTGAGGACACTTATCTTGTAAAAAGTCCTCCAGCTGCATTACGCACAAACGCGTCAAATTCCTCCTTAAAGCCTGCTTCGACCATAAAATTATCGGATGGCCACTCACAAGCTCGTACATCCGCGTCCCTCGGCAAGTCAACATCTTGCTCACGTATAGCAATCATGGGCCCTTTCTTCACCGAGGAACCACCTTGGTACATTCTTCTAAGCATAATTCTTTTTCTGAAATAATTCTGAAATTTTAGTAACTTCAAAATAAAGTGAATAAAACTAAACAAGATTGGTAGCAACTACTCCTACAAGTGCCTAGAGCCTATATCATGCATTGGAATTGCTTGGGACCTCATAAATTCAACATGCAAGCTCAAGAACATGGTCACCTATGCAGGAAAAATTTGCAATGAATAAAGCACTAGAACAAAAACTAATTGGTCCAATGGAGGAGTCACATACCAAGCAACAATCTCCCAAAGTAGTTTTGTGAATGGAGCCTTGAGCAAGGAGATTGAAAATCGCAGCAAAATGAGCTAGAACTCGTGCTTGAGCTGGATGGGGATTTTTTGGGAAGAAGATGAAGTGTGTGGGTGCTGGCATAAGTGGAGGGGGCCACCAAGGGCCCACTTTGAGGGCGGCGCGCCAGTGGGTGGGGTGGGTGGGCGTGCCCTCCACTCTTGTGGCCTGGTGCTTGCCCCTCCTGCAGTGTTTTCAGTGCCTAAAATCCTCAAATATTCCATAAAAAATCATACTAAATTTGCAGGGCATTTGCAGCACTTTTATTTTTGGGATATTTTTTAATGCACGGATAATTCAGAAAACTGACAGATAATACTATTTTTGCTTTATTTATTCTAAATAACAGAAAGTAAAAACTGGGTACAGAAGGTTGTGCCTTCTAGTTTCATCCATCTCATGATCATCAAAACGAATCCACTAACAAGGTTGATCAAGTCTTGTTAACAAACTCATTCCGAATAACACGAAACCGGAGAAATTTCGAATAACACTAAGTTACCTCAGCAGAATATGAACATCCCCAACAATAAGAATATCATACTTTTTCTTGACGGTAGGGAGAGGAAATTCAAAACCTCAATAATGATAGTTGGAACTTTTCCAATGGAATTGATGCTATGAACTTGAGATTGTTTCCTCGAAAGTGTACTGCAGTATGCTCATTATCATTAACATGAAAAGTGACATTGCCTTTGTTGCAATCAATAACAACCCTACGCAGATTCGAGATAGGGCCTACCAAGGATAATGACATACTATCATCCTCGGAATATCAAGAATAACAAAAGTCCGATTAAGATAGTGACATTTGCAACCAATAACAGGCACATCCTCACAAATATAGCAATTATATAGCAGTTGATTTGTCGACCATTTGCAAAGATATTTCTGTAGGTGTCAACTTATTCAATTCAAGTCTACGATATAAAGAGAGGCATAACACTAACACCGGCTCCAAGATCACATAAAAGCAGTTCTAACATAATTTCTTTTAATGGAGCATGGTATAGTAGGTACCCGGATCTCCAAGTTTCTTTGGTATTCCACCCTTAAAAGTGTAATTAGCAAGCATGGTGGAAATTTCAGCTTAGGTATCTTTCTTTTATTCATAATGATATCCTTCATATACTTAGCATAAGGATTTACTTTGAGCATATCGATTAAGCGATACGTAAGAAAATAGGTCTAATCATTTCAGCAAAAGCGCTCAAAATCCTCATCATCCTTTGTCTTGGATGGTTTAGGAGGAAAGGGCATGGGTTTGAACCCATGGTTCTCTTTCTCTACCGTGCTTCCTAGCAACAAAATCTCTCTTATCATAACGTTGATTCTTTGATTGTGGGTTATCAAGATCAACAGCGTGAGTTCAATCTCTACATCATTGTTTTTCTTTGGGTTGAGCATCAACATGAACATTATCATTAACATTATCACTAGGTTCATGTTCATCACATTGATTGTGTTTCAATCAGAAATAGAAATATCATTGGGATTCTCGTGTGTGTCCACGTGAGGTTCACTAGAAGCATGCAAAGTTCTATCGTTTTCTTTTTCTTCTTTTTAGAAGAACTAGGTGCCTCAAATTATTTCTCCGAGAATCTTGCTCGATTCTCTTAGGGTCGCCTTCAGGATACAAAGGTTCCCGAGTCATTCTACCAGTTCTAGTAGCCACTCTAACAACAAAGTCATTTTTATTATTTAATTCATCAAGCAAATCATTTTGAGCTTTAAGTACTTGCTCGGCTTGAGTAGCAACCATAGAAGTATATTTGCTAATGAGTTGGAGTTCACCTTTAACTCTAGCCATATTATCGCTCACACGTCCTATCTCGAAAGCATTATTCTTTAACTCTCTACCAACATAAGCATTCAAACTTTCTTGTCTAGCCATAAAGTCATCAAATTCATCTAAGCATGGGCTATGGAATTTAGTAGAGGGGATTTCAACTTTATCATATCTATAGAGAGAATTTACCTGTACTACCTGTGTCGGGTTATCAAGACAATGTGGTTCTTCAACAGGCGGTAAATTAAGACCATGTATTTCTTCAATAGGAGGTAAATTCTTAACATCTTTAGCTTTAATACCTTTTCTTTCATTGATTTCTTTGCCTCTTGCATATCTTCAGGACTGAGAAATAAAACACCTCTCTTCTTCAGAGTGCGTTTAGGAATAGGCTCAGGAGTTGGCTTAATTGGTTCAGGAATTACCTTAGGAATTGGCTCAGGAAGAGTCCAATTATTTTCATTAGTCAACATATTATTCAATAGCAATTCAGCTCGAGTAACCGTTATTTCTTTCCCCAAAACACAACTAGCACAACTTTCCAAGTAGTCCTTGGAAGCATCAGTTAATCCATTATAAAAGATATCCAGATTTCATTTTTCTTAAGGGGATGTTCAGTAAAGCATTAAGTAATGGAGAAGCCTCTACCAAGCTTGTGGGAGACTCTCTTCTTTGATTTGCACAAACTTGTATATTTCCCATAAGGCAGCTTGTTTCTTATGAGCAGGAAATATTTAGCGAGAAGTAATAAATCATATCCCGGACTACGACACAACCAGGAGCAAGAGAATTATACCAAGTCTTAGCATCACCCTTTAATGAGAACGGAAATATCTTAAGGATATAAAAATAGCGAGATCTATCATCATGAGTAAAAAGGGTAGCTATATCATTCAACTTGGTAAGATGTGACACAATAGTTTCATATTCGAGGCCATAAAAAGGATCAGATTCAACTAAAGTAATAATTTCAGGACCAACAGAGAATTCATAATCCTTATCAGTAACACAGATAGGTGAAGTAGCAAAAGCAGGGTCAGGTTTCATTCTAGCATTAAGAGACTGATGCTTCCATTTAGCTAATAATTTCTTAAGATCATATCTATCATTGCAAGCAAAGATAGCTCTAGCAGCTTCTTCATTCATAACATAACCCTCAGGAACAACAGGCAATTCATAATCATTGGGAGAACTTTCACTATCATCACTATCATTCCCCCTAACTCTAGCAAGTTGTTCATCAAGAAATTCACCTAATGGCAAAGTAGTATCCCACATAGAAGTAGTTTCATCATGCATAGTAGAAGTGGCATCATCAATAACATGCAACATTTCAGAGTTCATAGCAGTAGCAGGTTTAGGTGTCGCAAGTTTACTAATAACAGAAGGAGAATCTAGTGCAGAGCTAGATGGCAGTTCCTTACCTCCCCTCGTAGTTGAGGGTAAAATCGTAGTTAATGCGTCTTTCAAGTTCTTCATAGTGATCAACAGATATAAATCCCAAGTGACTCGAGAGAATAGAGCTATGCTCCCTCGACAGCGGCGCCAGAAATTGGTCTTGATAACCCACAAGTGTAGGGGATCGCAACAACTTTCGAGGGTAAAGTACAACCCAAATTTATTGATTCGACACAAGGGGAGCCAAAGAATATTCTTGAGTATTAGCAGTTGAGTTGTCAATTCAACCACACCTGGATAACTTACTATCTGCAACAAGGTATTTAGTAGCAAAGTAGTATGATAATAAAGGTAGCGGTGGCAAAAGTAAAGATAATAGTTTTTGGGTTTTTGTAGTAGTTATAACTTGAGCAACGGAAAAGTAAATAAGCGAAGAACAATATGTGAAAAGCTCGTAGGCAATGGATCGTTGATGGATAATTATGCGGATGCGATTCCTCATGTAATAGCTATAACATAGGGTGATCTGAGAACTAGCTCCAGTTCATCAATGTAATGTAGGCATGTATTCGTAAATAGTCATACGTGCTTATGGAAAGAACTTGCATGACATCTTTTGTCCTACTCTCCTGGCAGCGGGTCCTAGCATGAAACTAAGGGATATTAAGGCCTCCTTTTAATAGAGAACCGGAACAAAGCATTAGCACATAGTGAATACATGAACTCCTCAAACTACGGTCATCACCAAGAAGTATCCCGATTATTGTCACTTAGGGTTGTGGGATCATAACACATAATAGGTGACTATAGACTTACAAGATAGGATCAAGAACACACATATATTCATGAAAACATAATAGGTTCAGATCTGAAATCATGGCACTCGGGCCCTAGTGACAAGCATTAAGCATAGCAAAGCCATAGCAACATCAATCTCGTAACATAGTGGATACAAGGATCAAACCCTAACAAAACTAACTTGATTACATGGTAAATCTCATCCAACCCATCACCGTCCAACAAGCCTACGATGGAATTACTCACGCACGGTGGTGAGCATCATGAAATTGGTGATGGAGGATGGTTTATGATGACGACGGCTAAATCCCCTCTCCTGAGCACCGAGCGGACTCAGATCAGCCCTCCGAGAGAGATTAGGGTTGGCCGGCTTCGTGGTCGTAAATGCGATGAAACTTTCTCTACGATTTTTTCTCCCGAACGTGAATATATGGAGTTGGAGTTGAGGTGGTGGAGGTCCGGGGGCCCATGAGATAGGGGTGCGCCAGAGGAGGGGGGCGCGCCCTATCTCGTGGGATGTGGTGTGGGCCCCCTGGTGTATTTCTTTCGCCTAATAATTCTTATATATTCCAAAAAGTGCCTCCGTGGATTTTCAGGACATTCCGAGAACTCTTCTTTTCTACACATAGAACAACATCATGGCAGTTCTGCTGAAAACAACGTCAGTCCGGGGTAGTTTCATTCAAATCATGCAAGTTAGAGTCCAAAACAAGGGCAAAAGTGTTTGGAAAAGTAGATACATTGGAGACATATCAACACTCTCCCCTCTCATTGCTATGCATCACCATGATCTTGCGTGTGCGTAGGAAAATTTTGAAATTACTACGTTCCCCAACAGTTATATTACCCGTTTTGGATGTTTATGGGCTTTACTTTACACATTTATATCATTTTTGGGACTAACCTACTAACCGGAGGCCCACCAGACATTGTTTTTTGCCTATTTCGGTGTTTCAAGAAAAGGAATATCAAACAGAGTCCAAACGGAATGAAACCTTCGGGCGCGTGACTTTTGGAACGCACGTGATCCGTAGAACTTGAGTGGAAGTCAAGAACAATCGAGGTGGCCACTTAGGTGGCGAGCCCCCTCATCGGCGCGCCCCCTATCTCGTGGGCCCCTCGGGCGTCGACCGACCTACTTCTTCCTCCTATATATACCCATGTACCCCGAAAACATCAGAGGTGACCACGAAAAACTATTTCCACCACCGTAACGTTCTGTATCCGCGATATCCCATCTTGGAGCCTTCGCCGGCGCTCTGCCGGAGGGGGAATCGACCATGGAGGGCTTCTACATCAGCACCATAGCCCTTCCGATGAGTTGTGAGTAGTTTACTGCACCTTGGTCCATAGTTATTAGCTAGATGGCTTCTTGTCTCTCTTTGAATCTCAATACAAGGTTCTCCTCGATCTTCTTGGAGATCTATTTGATGTAACTCTTTTTGCGGTGTGTTCGTCGAGATCTGATGAATTGTGGGTTTATGATCAAGTTTATCTATGAGAAATATTTGAATCTCCTCTGAATTCTTTTATGTGTGATTAAGTTATCTTTGCAAGGTTCTTCGAATTATCAGTTTGGTTTGGCCTACTAGATTGATCTTTCTTGCAATGGGAGAAGTGCTTAGCTTTGGGTTCAATCTTCATGTGTCCTTTCCCAAAGTGTGCTAGGGCAGCAAGGCATGTATTGTATTGTTGCCATCGAGGATAAAAAGATGGGGTTTATATCATATTGCATGAGTTTATCCCTCTACATCATGTCATCTTTTCTTAATGCGTTACTCGTTCTTATGAACTTAATACTCTAGATGCATGTCGGATAGCGGTCGATGTGTGGAGTAATAGTAGTAGATGCAGGCAGGAGTCGGTCTACTTGTCACGGACGTGATGCCTATATACATGATCATGCCTAGATAATCTCATAATTATTTGATTTTTCTATCAATTGCTCGACAGTAATTTGTTCACCCACCGTAATACTTATGCTATCTCGAGAGAAGCCACTAGTGAAACCTATGGCCCCCGGGTCTATCTCTTATCATATAAGCTTTCTATCTACTTTTATTTGCATCTTTACTTTTCTTATCTATATCATAAAATACCAAAAATATATTTATCTTATCATATTATCTCTATCGGATCTCACTTTCAAGAAGTGGTCGTGGAAGGGATTGACAACCCCTTTATTGCGTTGGTTAAGTAGTTCTTGTTTGTTTGTGTAGGTGCGTGGGACTTTTGAGGAGCCTCCTACTGGATTGATACCTTGGTTCTCAAAAATGGAGGGAAATACTTACGCTACTATTGTTGCATCAGCCTTTCCTCTTAGAGGAAAACCTACGCAAGCTCAAGACATAGCAAGAAGGATTTCTGGTGCCGTTGCCGTGGAGGTCTTCGCTCAAGTCAAGACATACCAAGTACCCATCACAAACTCATCTCCCTCGCATTTACATTATTTTCCATTTGCCTCTCGTTTTCCTCTCCCCCACTTCACCCTTGCCGTTTATTCGCCCTCTCTTTCACAATCTCCTCTCTCTATCGCTTGCCCTCTTCTTCCTCCTCACTTTTGTTTGCCGTTATGTCTGAAATTGGGGAGATTATCGTCGATATGGACAATAATGATAACATAGAAAATTCTGATGCTCTATTGCTGAAGAACCCCTATCTTGCATACTAAAAGTTTCGAATCGGTAGTGGTAATATTATTGGAAAAGGGGTTATTCAAGACTTCTTTTACTTATGCTTGCTTTTACCTTCTATGGGTGGTTCTATTCTTCATAGAACTAGTAGCCTTGCGGATGCTATCGCTATGCTTGTAGTTGAGCTTGAAAGACAATATATGCATATGCATCCTTGCATACAAAGAATTTTCCTAGAATTTTCTAATATTGAGCATTCTTCTATTAAGCGTGCCACTACTATCTTTTTGGATCATGAGTTTAGATTTATAATAAAAGAGGCCGAAGAAATCTTTGCGCACTATAGGGTGGATGCCGGCCGTCCTCCCATAGAGGCCATCGTCTTTGATCAAGAGGAAATTAGGCATTTTCAATCTTTGGACTATATTGCTTTTAATGAAAACCTTAGGAAAAAGGTTCCTACCAATGTCCTACTTGATAGAATATCCGAACTTAATAATGATTTTGCTCTTCGAAACAATGAGCTAGGATACTCTCTTGAGCATAGGCTCACGAAATTCTGCCAAAAGAATGCTTATAATGATGAATTAGTTGTGCAATATGAAGGGCCAAAGGAGGAATCCATTCCTCCTGTGATTGATCTTGGGGACTTTTGTCCCATTAAATTTAGCCCTTTTGATTAATTTTGCTTGCCTCAAAGAAAACTTGCTGCTGAACGTAGAGAATATGAGATGAGTTTTCGTGATCTATCTTATTATTATGGCACCACTTAGATCTATCCTCGCTTTTATGCCTAGCTAGGGGAGTTAAACGATAGCGCTAGTTGGGAGGCAACCCAATTTTCTTTGTCTTTTTTGTTTTTGTTTCTGTTTAGTAATAAATTTAGCATCTACCTTCTGTTTAGATGTGTTTTTATGTTTTAATTAGTGTTTGTGCCAAGTAGAACCTATAGGATAACTTATGGTGATAGTTAATTTGATACTGCTGAAAAACAGAAACTTTGCACGCACGGAAATAATTTTAGTAATTCACAGAAAAGTGATTTTTTGTTGATTCTTTTTGCTGTAGATCAATAGACAAATTTCCTAGGACTTAATATTTTGGTATAATTTTTGGAGTTCCATAAATTTGCGTTAGTTACAGATTACTACAGACTGTTCTGTTTTTGACAGATTCTGTTTTTCGTGTGTTGTTTGCTTATTTTGATGCATCTATGGCTAGTAAAATAGTTTATAAAACATAGAGAAGTTGGAATACAGTAGGTTTAACACCAATATAAATAAAGAATGAGTTCATTACAGTACCTTGAAGTGGAGTTTTGTTTTCTTTAAGCTAGCGGAGCTCACGAGATTTCTGTTGAGTTTTGTGTTGTGAAGTTTTCAAGTTTTGGGTAAAGATTTGATGGACTATGGAATAAGGAGTGGCAAGAGCCTAAGCTTGGGGATTCCCATGGCACCCCAAGATATTCAAGAGTAGCCAAAAGCCTAAGCTTGGGGATGCCCCGGGAAGGCATCCCCTCTTTCGTCTTCGTTTATCGGTAACTTTACTTGGAGCTTTATTTTTATTCGCCACATGATATGTGTTTTGCTTGAAGCGTCTTGTATGATATTAGTCTTTGATTTAGTTTTCCACAATCATCCTTTTTGTACACACCTTTTGGGAGAAACCCACATGATTGGAATTTATTAGAATAGTCTATCTGCCTCACTTATATCTATTGAGCTAGATAGTTTTTGCTCTAGTGCTTCACTTATATCTTTTAGAGCACGGCGGTGGCTTAATTTTGTAGAAATTGTTAGTCTCTCATGCTTCACTTATATTATTTTGAGAGTATCTTAGAACAGCATGGTATTTGCTATGGTTATAAAATTGGTCCTAGAATGGTGGGCATCCAAGTTGGGTATAATAATAACTATCATAGAAAGTGAATTGGATGCTATGATCAATTTGATACTTGATAATTGTTTTTAGATATGGAGGTAGTGATATTAGAGTCATGCTAGTTGGGTGATTATGAATTTAAAGAATGCTTGTGTTGAAGTTAGCAAGTCCCATAGCATGCACGTATGGTGAAAGTTGTGTAACAAATTTGAAACATGAGGTGTTCTTAGATTGTGCATTTTTATGAGTGGCGGTCGGGGACGAGCGATGGTCTTTTCCTACCAATCTATCCCCCTAGGAGCATGCGCGTAGTGCTTGGTTTTTTATGACATGTAGATTTTTGCAATAAGTATATGAGTTCTTTTGACTAATGTTGAGTCTATGGATTATACGCACTCTTACCATTCCATCATTGCTAGCCTCTTCGGTACCGTGCATTGCCCTTTCTCACCTTGAGAGTTGGTGCAAACTTCGCCGGTGCATCCAAACCCCGTGAGACGATACACTCTATCACACATAAACCTCCTAATATCTTCCTCAAAACAGCCACCATACCTACCTATTATGGCATTTCCATAACCATTCCAAGATATATTGCCATGCAACTTTCCACCGTTCCGTTCATCATTATGACACGCATCATCATTGTCATATTGCCATTGCATGATCATGTAGTTGACATCGTATTTGTGGCAAAGCCACCATGCATAATTTTTCATACATGTCACTCTTGATTCATTGCCCATCCCAATACACTGTCGGAGGCATTCATATAGAGTCATATCTTGTTCTAGTTTTGAGTTGTAATTCATGAGTTGTAAATAATTAGAAGTGTGATGATCATCATTATTAGAGCATTGTCCCCAAATAAAAAAAGAAGAAGAAAAAGAAAGAAAAAAAGGAAAAGAAAAAAGAAAAGGCCAAAAAAAGAAAAAGAGGAAAGGCCAAAAAAAAGAAAATAAAAGAAAAAATAATAAATAAAAAGGGGGCAATGTTACTATCTTTTTTTTTCCACACTTGTGCTTCAAAGTAGCACCATGTTTTTCATATAGAGTCTCATATGTTGTCACTTTCATATACTAGTGGGAATTTTTCATTATAGAGCTTGGCTTGTATATTCCTACGATGGGCTTCCTCAAAATGACCTAGGTCTTTTTGAGCAAGCAAGTTGGATGCACACCCAGTAGTTTCTTTTGTTGAGCTTTCATACATTTATAGCTCTAGTGCATCCGTTGCATGGCAATCCCTACTCCTCATGTTGACATCAATTGATGGGCATCTCCATAGCCCGTAGATTATCCTCGTCAATGTGAAGATTTCTCTTTTTTTGTCTTATCCACACAATCCCCATCATCATATTCTATTCCACCCATCGTGCTATATCCATGGCTCACGCTCATGTATTGTGTGAAAGTTGAAAAAGTTTTAGATTATTTAAGTATGAAACAATTGCTTGGCTTGTCATTGGGGGTGTACAAGATGGGAGCATTTTTGTGTGACGAAAATGAAGCATGACCTAACTATATGATTTTGTAGGGATGAACTTTCTTTAGCCATGTTATTTTGAGAAGACATGATTCCTTTGATTAGTATGCTTGAAGTATTACTATTTCTTATATCAATATGAACTTTTATTTTGAATCATTTGGATCTGAACATTCATGCCACAAAAAAGAAAATAACATTGAGAATTATGCTAGGTAGCATTCCACATCAAAAATTCTGTTTTTATCATTTACCTACCGAGGACTGAGCAGGAATTAAGCTTTGGGGATGCTTGATACCTCTCCAACGTATCTATAATTTTTTATTGTTCCATGCTATTATATTACCCGTTTTGGATGTTTATGGGCTTTACTTTTTACATTTATATCATTTTGGGACTAACCTACTAACCGGAGGCCCACCCGTATTCTTTGTTTTTTGCCTATTTCAAAGCAGTTGCGTAAGAAAAAGGAATATCAAAATGGAGTCCAAAGCGGAATGAAACCTTCGGGAGCGTGATTTTTGGAAGCGAACGTGATCCGAGAGGACTTGGTGTGGAAGTCAAGAAACAATCGAGTCGGCCCACGAGGGTGGAGGGCGCGCTTCCTGGGCGTGTCTCTATCTCGTGGCCCCTCAAGGCCCACCGACCTACTTCTTCCTCCTATATATACCCATGTACCCCGAAAACATCAAAGGCGACCACGAAAAACTGTTTCCACCACCGTAACCTTCTGTATCCGCGAGATCCCATCTTGGAGCCTTTGCCGATACTCCGCCGGAGGGGGAATCGACCATGGAGGGCTTCTACATCAACACCATAGCCCTTCCGATGAGTTTTGAGTAGTTTACCACAGACCTTCGGGTCCATAGTTATTAGCTAGATGGCTTCTTCTCTCTCTTTGAATCTCAATTCAAAGTTCTCCTAGATCTTCTTGGAGATCTATTCGATGTAACTCTTTTTGCGGTGTGTTTGTCGAGATCCGATGAATTGTGGGTTTATGATCAAGTTTATCTATGAGAAATATTTGAATCTCCTCTGAATTCTTTTAAGTGTGATTAAGTTATCTTTGCAAGTCTCTTCGAATTATCAGTTTGGTTTGGCCTACTAGATTGATCTTTCTTGCAATGGGAGAAGTGCTTAGCTTTGGGTTCAATCTTGCAGTGTCCTTTCCCAAAGGATGTTAGCGGAGGGGCAGCAAGGCACGTATTGTATTGTTGCCATCGAGGATAAAAAGATGGGGTTTATATCATATTGCATGAGTTTATCCCTCTACATCATGTCATCTTTCTTAATGCGTTACTTTGTTCTTTATGAACTTAATACTCTAGATGCATGCTGGATAGCGGTCGATGTGTGGAGTAATAGTAGTAGATGCAGGCAGGAGTTGTCTACTTGTCACGGAGGTGATGCCTATATACATGATCATGCCTAGATAATCTCATAATTATTCGCTTTTCTATCAATTGTTCGACAGTAATTTGTTCACCCACCGTAATACTTACGCTATCTCGAGAGAAGCCACTAGTGAAACCTATGGCCCCCGCGTCTATCTCTTATCATATAAGCTTTCAATCTACTTTTATTTGCATCTTTACTTTTCTTATCTATATCATAAAATACCAAAAATATATTTATCTTATCATATTATCTCTATCGGATCTCACTTCATGAAGTGACCATGAAGGGATTGAACACCCCATTATTGCGTTGGTTGCGAGTTCTTGTTTGTTTGTGTAGGTGCATGGACTTTTGAGGAGCCTCCCACGGATTGATACCTTGGTTCTCAAAAACTGAGGGAAATACTTACGCTACTATTGTTGCATCACCCTTTCCTCTTCAAGGAAAACCAACGCAAAGCTCAAGATGTAGCAAGGTAGCCGCCATGTGACATATTGCAAGTGATGAGAGTCGGGTTGACCTGGAGGGTGCCAGCGAGATAATTACGAGGTGTGGCCAGCATTCTTAGCCCTTGCCGAAGTCCTTGAGATGGGCAGGCGAGGTCACATCTTTCGTGAGTCTCTTGTTACCGCCTGCGTTCCTAATCCACTATGATTTGGATATTTGATCCGAGGGCCTTCCGGCCCGATAGCACTAACCATCACATGGGCATAGTATGCGTTTCAACGTCGTATCGTCGGCCCGAAGCTTAATAGACATCAGCGACCGAGCTGCTACCGGTTGGACTGCGTAAGCACCGCCTTTTTGAAGGAGGTAGCTAGGTTCCGCTTTCACCGCGCTGCTTATAAGAACATGCATGAGTTCCCGGGCGATGGCCCATGACCCCTGGGGGCATATGTTTAGTCCGGCGTCTGGGCTCTCTATTAAGCCTAGGTCGGGTTGCATGTATTGTTTGGCGAGGCCGTGCATGACCCAAGAAAGTGTGTCCGGCCGGAGTTAATCGAGCATGGTGGGTAAGTTGGTGAACCCTGATACGTCTCCAACGTATCTATAATTTTTGATTGTTTCATGCTATTATTTTACCCCTTTTGGATGTTTATGGGCTTTATTTTACACATTTATATCATTTTTGGGACTAATCTACTAACCGAGGGCCCAGCCCGTATTGTCGCTGTCTTTTTGCCTATTTGGTATTTCAAGAAAATGAATATCAAACAGAGTCCAAGCAGAATGAAACCTTGGGAGCGTGATTTTTGGAACTAACGTGATCCGGAGAACTTGGAGTGCAAGTCAAGAAGCGAATGAGGCGTGCCAGGAGGGTGGAGGCGCGCCCACCCCACAGGCGCGCCTTTCTCCTACTTCTTACTCCTATATATACCTGCATTGCCGAAAACATCCAGGAGCCACGAAACACAATTTCCACCGTCAGAACCTTCTTCAGATCATGAAATCCCATCTTGGAGCCTTCTGAAGCGCATTCACGTGAGGGGGAGAATCGACCATGGAGGGCTTCTACATCAACACCATAGCCCTTCCGATGAGTTGTGAGTAGTTACCACTGCACCTTCTGGTCCATAGTTATTAGCTAGATGGCTTCTTCTCTCTTTTGGATCTCAATACAATGTTCTCCCCCTCTCTTGTGGAGATCTATTCGATGTAAAACTCTTTTTGCGGTGTGTTTGTCGAGATCCGATGAATTGTGGGTTTATGATCAAGTTTATCTATGAGAAATATTTGAATCTCCTCTGAATTCTTTTATGTATGATTGAGTTTTCTTTGCAAGTCTCTTCGAATTATCAGTTTGGTTTGTGTCTGTGTCAAAACCGGCGGATCTCGGGTAGGGGGTCCCGATCTGTGCGTCTTAGGCTGATGGTAACAGGAAGCAAGGGACACAATGTTTACCCAGGTTCGGGCCCTCTCGATGGAGGTAAAACCCTACTTCGCTTGATTAATATTGAAGATATGAGTAGTACAAGAGTAGATCTACCACGAGATCATAGAGGCTAAACCCTAGGAGCTAGCCTATGATGGTATGATTGTAATTGTGATCGTCCTTCTAAGAACCAACCTCTCCGGGTTTTATATAGACACCGGAGGGCTAGGGTTTACATGGAGTCGGTTACAAGGAAGGAAATATAATATCCGGACGCCAAGCTTGTCTTCCACGCAAAGAGAGAGTCCCATCCAGGACACGGGCTGAGTCTTGAGTCTTGTATCTTCACGCTTCAATAGTGCGGGCGATGTATCTGATCCGGCTGTCCAGATACCCCTAATCCAGACTCCTCAGTAGCCCCTGAACCAGGCTTCAATGACGATGAGTCCGGCGCGTAGTCTTGTCTTCGACATTGCAAGGCGGGTTCCTTCTCCGAATACTCCAAAGTAGTTATCGAACACTCAGACCGTGTCGGATCTGCAAGATGATCTTCACATACCATTGTAGGGAACATAGCATAAATCCGTTCTGCTGGCAATCTTCGTACGCCGTGCCCTTGCATCGTGGCCTGGTCCAACACGAACCGGCGTTTCTTGCCACCTCGACTCGCGTTGCGAGGCGGTTTTATTGGCACGTCCTGCCAAAGCAGAGATCGTGTTCCTCTTATTACGGGATCTTTCATCAATATGGGCGTCTTTCGACCTGACGACCGTTGGTATGACTCGTGTATGTTTGGATAAGCCTCAAGAGGTCACTACTGAGGACTCTTGGTATTCATCCCTTTATAAAGGGGTCGAGGCCTACTCCTCTTTTCCACCTCCCTTGCACCTTCTCGCACCTTTTCGAGCTCCAACACCCGAGACCTAAGCTCCAACACCCAGGATGCTCCAATATGTCCGGATCCAACCCTAAAGGCGGTGGGTGGCTTCCTCGATCCAAGAGGAGGACATTGACGAGGCTTAGGGAGGTCGGATACTGACGACCGCCGATATCCAAAGCACGGGCTTCCTGCTTCTAGGGCAGGTTATCCCTACGCCGAGCCCAATGAGAGCGTTGTGTTTGTCCCTCACTTCCTCCGAGGCCTGGGCCTCACCCTCGACCCCTTTGTGAGGGGGCTCATGTTCTACTATGGGTTGGATTTTCATGATCTGGGTCCGGACGCTATCCTCCATATCTTGTCGTTCATTATTGTGTGCGAGGCTTTTCTCCACGTCCCACGCTTGACTTATGGCTCAAGACCTTCAATGTGAAGCGAAGATCGAGGCGCCGACATGCCGAAAAGCGGAGGTGCCATAATAAGAAGGAACGCCGATGCCCCATGGCCAGAGGGTTCTTTCCCGGAAGTATCCGATGTATGGCAACGGAGGTGGTTTTATATTACGGCTCCCAGAGGCGCAAAGTGGGTAGCCGCCCCCGAGTTCTGCTCGGGCCCTCCATCACAGTTAGCGTCTTGGACCGACGTAGGATGGAATTGGGGGCCCGCTGGCGATGTACCAAGATCGCAGAAGTCGCATCCGGAGCTTCTTGAGAGGGACATAAATCTTGTCGGCATAATTCAAGTGATGCTAATCGACGGATGTTGCCGCGGTAACGCCGGCCTCTCCGGATGTGGGAGTTCAATCCGGAGGTCCGCGACTATTAAGCACTTCTTCGACCAAGCTTCGAGCGGATGTGTAAATTATTCTTTGGACCACAAGTAAAGTGTCCAGGACACGACCGAGGATGCCGCCTAAGCTGCAATCGCCAAGATGCCCAAGTAAGTAACCTTAAAGTTTGACACTTCGCTTATATTTGTCATAACCATTATTCGAAAACCCTCCGTGGGCTGTGGAATGGCTCAACAAGGCATGGAGAGAATCAGGTGTCGGCGCCACTTCAAGGCTACTTTGGTCCAACCGTTGCCAAGATGCTTGGCCGGGTGCTCAGCAAAATGCCCTCAGGGAAAGGTGAAGGAAAGGGCAGTGAAGCCGAACTTCACACACTACGCATCCAAACCGGGGAATCAAGCATTACCCCACGAGGAGGATAGTCGAAGGAGGCTAAAGCCTCCTCCTCGCAGGGAGGAAGAGGGCCGCCTCCGAAGACTTGGAGACGGGGATGCCCAAGCAAGGGAAGAAGGTATCACCAGGGGGCTCTGCCGCGACGGGCACTATCGGTGTCAAAACCGGCGGATCTCGGGTAGGGGGTCCCGAACTGTGCGTCTAGGCGGATGGTAACAGGAGACAAGGGACACGATGTTTTTACCAGGTTCGACCCTCTCGATGGAGGTAATACCCTACTCCCCGCTGATTAATATTGATGATATGGGTAGCACAAGAGTAGATCTACCACGAGATCAAAGAGGCTAAACCTAGAATCTAGCCTATGGTATGATTGTTGTTAGTCCTACGGACTAAAACCCTTCGGGTTTATATAGACACGGAATAGGGTTAGGGTTACACAGAGTCGATTACAATGGTAGGAAATCTACATATCCGTATCGCCAAGCTTGCCTTCCACACTAAGGAAAGTCCTATCCTGATACACGGACGGAGTCTTCAATCTTGTATCTTCATAGTCCAGAGTCCCGCCAAATATGATAGTTGGCTATCCGGACACCCCCTAGTCCAGACTCCTCAAGAGCCTCTCGAACCAGGCTTCAATGACGATTTAGTCCGGCGCACACATTGTCTTCGGCATTGTAAGGCGGGTTCCTCCTCGGAATACTTCATAGAAGGTTTTGAACACAAGGATAGTGTCCGCCTCGCAAAACAAGTTCCACATACCACCGTAGAGAATAATTTTGCACAGATCCGCCGACGTATTTCAAGGGCGTGACATCACACCACGCCAAGCCTTTACTGAATCGCTTTTTACCGTTCCCCACCAAGGCGAAGCGAGGGCGGTTTCTTGGCACGCCTTTATCGTGAGCGTAGATCGTGCCCCCTTATTCCGGGATTCTCATCAAGACGGACGGTAGAACCCAACCGCGCCATTGATTGCGGGCGCTTGGGAAGCAAACGAAGTTTTACCAGTGGTGGGGGACGATAGCTTCATCCGTCCATATAAGGGGATAAGGATCCACCTTTCACCTACGCCATCTTCCTCCCTTGCTCATCCATTTCCGCCAAGACTTGAGCTCCAAATACTAAGTCCGCGCAAGATCCCTCCTCGACCTTCTCCAATCATGTTCGGAGCGGAGGCAGGTGGATGGTCTCCTCCACCACGGAGGGCCACATAAAAGACTGCGGAAAGGTCGGATACTTGTCCGGCGGACGTCAGACATCGGCTGCCCGACGAAGGCAGCCTATCCCACCCCTCGAGCCCCATGAGCGGGTCGTATTCCTCTCGTGACTTCCTCCGCTGGACTGGTTTTCCACTTCACCCATTCGTCCGGGGCTCATGTTCTACCACGGCCTAGATTTCCACAATCTGGCCCGAATTTTATCCTCAACATCTCGGCGTTTATCGTCAGGTGCGAGGCCTTCCTTCGCATCCAGCCGCACTTCGCTTATGGCTGAAGATCTTCAATGTCGTCGAAGTTGTGGGCGACCAAGCCGGATTGCGAGGCGCCATGGTCGGCAAGATCGCCAACGTCTTATGGCTCGATGGCTCCTTTGTGGAGACCGTGAAGGGGTGGCACCGGTGGTTCTACATCACCGAGCCAAGGTGACCCTAAATGGGCGTGACCCCAATTTCGGTTTGGTATTCCCACCAGCTCACTTCTTGGAAGGAGACTGGCCTGGCGTGGGGTAATTCGGAAGAGCTGACGGACTCCAAACCTGCATGCGAACCTTGGCGAACAAAAATCTCCGAGGCTCGTCAATGTAGTCCAGGTTATGCTCATCCGTCCGGATCCTCCCATGCCAACAACGGACCTTCAAATTGTGGGAGTTCGATCCGGCACAGCATCCAACCACGAAGAGGCTCTTCGACACCACGCACGAAGATGCACGGAAGGTGCCGCTATTCATGGCGCCGAGGCTCCCACATCCGCTTGGAAGATCGCTGTATTCAGCTGCGCAAGATCAAGCTACCGAGGTAAGCTATTTTGCCCTTCACGGCAATCTTTCTTTTCATAGTTTGACTCTATGCGGGATCTAAACTCCCTTGCCTTTGACAGGATCTGGCGGAGCACGCCCCAGGTCAACTGTCCGGCTCCTTTGCCAGAAGACTCCAGTAGACGCCCGCTTTGGCGGGAAAGCTGCCGGCGCGCCACGTGGTGCCGAGAAGAAGGCCAAGAATAAGGCCACGGGGACTCAAGGAGTGCTCGGCGCCAGTGTCGTCGGACTCATCGTCCGACGACTCGGAGGCGGACTCCTCCCGTGAAAATGAGGAGGAGGAAAAAGAAGCCTCTCCCCCAGCGGGGGGAGAGAAGAAAAGAAAGGCTGCCCCAACTAGGGAGGCCGGAGGGTCCAAGAAGGGAAGAACCCTTCCTCCGGACGTCTCCACCAATGCCAACGACGGCGAGGAGGAGTGGCCCTCGAGGGCCAAGCCTGGCAGATCGTGGTGTCCGGATACCCATGGCTTTTTATTCATTGCATAGTGTTCTCTAATGCCGAACAATCATGCAGCCCGCCCAAGGATTCCAGCTGCCGCTTCGTCAAGCGGTCCACCGGGTCTCGAAGTGCGGAGAGCACTTCTCTTCCGGCCTCCTCGCTTTGGGCCGCCGACGATGCCAAGGTGGGGCCCCAAGGGGGCCTGGTCAAGAGGAGGCGCAGGAGGCGCCACTAAGGCAGCCTCCTGGACTCGAGCGAGGGAGGCGAGACCCCAGGGGCTCCTAAGCCCGACCCTTGTCCCGGGACTCCATACCGGAACCTTCAAGCGGTTCCGTCTGCAAGCGGCCCCTTCATAAGAAGGATAAGATGCCGGTGTCCTCCGTCCAACCGAGGCATCGAGATAGCATCGAGGCGCTTAACAGCCTCCATCGAGGAGGAGCACCGTGACCGTTATGAGTGTGGTGATCCGAAAGTTCTGGCCCGCCAAGAGCGGGCCGACTGAAGCTCGCAACAGCCTTCTAACAGGCTTTGAGGTAGAGTTTTCAATATATGTAAGAAGATTACCGCATAGACAAGAGCCTCGATGCTTAGTTCGTGTTCGGAGAGAAAAGCGGTTGAGGATCTAAAAAGATATACGCAGGAGTCTAACATAATTATGTCAATATGGGAATGCAGGCTGCCTGGCGACCTACTGCCAGACCGATCATGGAGGTCAATGCATTGAAGGAGAGCCTCGGCGGTCGAGAAACGAGCTCGGCCAAGCCAAGAAGCAGCTCGAGGACAAGGAAGGTAAGTAATACCTTATGGAATTGTTAAAAATGTGGTTGCAAAAGATAACAGGGAATAACATGGGTACCGCAGGGCCACGAACGAGGTGGCGACTGAAGGAAGCGGTGATCATGGCCGAAACAAAGCTCCAGCGTGAGCGCCGAGCGAGAGAAGGGGGAGGCGCAGGCTGGCGGAGAATGCAAGAGCTCCAGCTCGTGAAAAACACGAGGGTTTGGAGCGTGACTCAAGACCCGAGAGTCCGAGCTTGCCTCGGCCTCTTGAGAGTGCCAAGGCCGCTAAGGCGAAGCCCGAAAGCCCTCCGGAGATTGAGGCGATAAGGAAGATAGCGGCGGGTAAGGCATTCTTTATGCAAAGCAAGAATGTAAAAGTCAATTATCTCGTTACTTACCCGAATCGGAGCTCTCCGTGAGCCTTCGCAGATCTGCCTGCAGTGTATCCGATGCCGCCGCTTTCTACCGAAATAAGAGGGGAGCTTCGACGAGAAGGTGTTTTGGTCTCGATATCGCGAGGCCGAACACCAGTGCCCTTGAGCGACCAAATTAACCGTAATTGGTCGAGCTCCACAAGGTCGCCGAGCAGGCCATGAAGGGCCTTATAAGCTCGGCTGTGGCCAAATGAGGCCATGCCTGGAGCTACTTCCGGGCTAGTGCGGCGGCCGGTGGACGCCTGGCCCATGGATCGAAGTCATCAAGCGCCTCCGTCGTATTGAAGGTGCCCGTAGGGCCTTTGCTCGTGCCAAGGTACACTGGGCAAGCCGACGCGGGAGAAGTCGGTGACGGACAGGGCCACCGGGCAAGGAACATCGCAAGTTCGAGAAGTATTATGAGGGCGTCTGAAGGGTGCCCGTCTTATAGCGGGTGAATGCCCCAAAGATGTAATATTTGAGTAGACTCGCATTTGTTATCTTGTGCGCTGAAAACTTGTTCATATCGCTAGCAACGCTTTTGAATTTAAAATATTACCTTCATGCGGCCGTTTATCAAATTTGAGAGATGGCGAAGTCGTTGGCCTCAAATTTCGTGCCACGAAAAGCCGGGGTGTTCGGGATAAACTTGAGTGCTCTTGTTCCCATTCTTGGGTCCTTCGAGGGAGGCGCTCAACGCAACGAACCAGGCAACCGGACTATAATGCTTGAACACTCTCCTTAGCCATAGAATTCTATAATTTTAAATTTCATGAAGCCCCTAGTATTCGGAAGACCGAGTTCGAGGCGCTCTCCACGCCTTGGCTGGACAATGCGGTTCCTCGCTCTAAGCGGCATAAGTCTTTAGGGACTCAAGAAACCTCTCGAACAGCGACGGCTCTCGCCTTATCATGACGGTCATGTTTTAGCTTTCTCCACCGATGTGCTCAACCCAGCTCAACCAGGCACTGTCCCAGGTGGTTCTCCCAAATATTAGCTTAGCCGATATAATCTGAACGTAAGGTACCAAAACATGGGAGCCTGGACAAACCCAACTATTGACCCAAGACATGATTCGGAGCCGATGCATATAATGCTATAAGTTCGAGGTGCCGCACTTGTGAAAGTGTTCGGACTTGTCATACCATGTTTTTGGGTACATAAGCCCTGGTGTGGTGGCCGTACCAAATTGTTGGTTCGCAATGTCATAGGTGAACATATACAATGGGAAAGAATGCAATATTAGGCAAGAGCTATATATTGTTTATTCAAAAGAAACTGCAAATAAAAGCAGAACGATACAAATTTGGCGATAAGCAAGGTGGGACTTTTGACATGTCCTCTTCCAGGGGTATGTTTGCGGTGTGGTATGTAAAACAGGTGTACTGCCGTAATAGAGACCACCTGGATACTTGACGAAGTTTACGCTGCGGCTGTTGCATCGTGTAGCCTGCGATTGAATGCCTTGGACGAACTTCACGGAGAACAGAGTCCTGAAAGTAAAAAGAAAAAGAAAAAAAAGGAAAAAAAGGAATGACACAAACGGGGGCCCCTAGTGCGGTCTAGCCGGGGCTCTTCCTCGTCATCGCTATGGAGCCCCTTGTCGTTGTTTTCGGCTCCATCGCATATACGTCCCTTAGTGCACGCTTCCGCTCCCTTTTGGGTATGTGGGGATACGTATATCATGTTCACCGTCCGCACTTGTGTGGGAAAGCCCTTCTGTCCTCTATTGTTCGGGCTGCCGGGCTCCTCCTCGCCATCGCTTATGCAGCCCCTTGTCATTGAGTTCGCATTTAACTTGCCTCGTTTGCTTGAACACCCAACAATCCCTGTTGGTGTGGTTATTGGTTTTAAAGAAGTTACCATATGTCACTCGCAAGCGATCGAGTATTCGGTCCAAGTTGGGCCGGGCCACAGGTATTTCTTTTAAATGGCTTCTTCCCGACCGGGTTTAGAGCCTCTGAATCCGGCATTTACTGTCGTATCTTCAGCATTGTCACCAAGTTAACGCGGCGTTTATGCTTGTTGCGACGACCGCCATTGCTATCCTTGGTATCCGAACTACCGGTGTTTGGCCAAGTTGTTGCTTCGAGCTAGCCAGCTGTCCTCTCCAGCATAAAAGCGGGTCATGAGTGTAGTGAGGGCTGCCATGGATTTCGCTTTTCTGTCCTAGGTGCCGGGCTAGCCACTCGTCATGGATGTTGTGTTTGAAAGGCTGCTAAGCGTCTCGCATCCGGACGGTCGGCGATCTGATTTTTCTTGTTAGGAACGCGCCCGTAATTATACGGC
The DNA here is from genome assembly GCA_021605145.1 of Aegilops bicornis. Taxonomy (NCBI): domain Eukaryota; kingdom Viridiplantae; phylum Streptophyta; class Magnoliopsida; order Poales; family Poaceae; genus Aegilops; species Aegilops bicornis. The sequence continues at coordinate 2,023,363 of JAHIAL010000066.1, read as the reverse complement.
GATTCTTGGCTGCTGAATTATATGGCTAAGGTCATCTGCGTGCGGTGGTCGCGTATATGTGCCACGGAAGTTATCGAGGAATGCGGCTTCCAGGTCCTCCCAATAACTGATTGACTCTGCTGGCAAGCTGTTGAGCCAATGCCGAGCTGGTCCTTTAAGCTTGAGTGGGAGGTATTCGATGGCATGTAGATCATCACCGCGGGCCATGTGGATATGGAGGAGATAGTCCTCGATCCGCATCATGAGGATCTCGTGGTACCATCGTATGATTCGATGTTTACTGGGTTTGAAGATCTCGGGGATTTGATGATCCATTACTTCATCCGTGAAGCATAGTGGGTGTGGGGCGCCTTTGTATTGGGCTATATCACGGCGTAGGGTCATATGAGCTTTGTTCATCGTGTTCGGCCCGGCGAGTTGCTTGTATCCGGCGTGGCGGTAATCATCCCGAGTCGTTAGGCGCCACGTGATCTGTAGATCGATCTTGTTTGCTTTGCCTTATCCTCCAAAAGAGATATCTCGCATAAGTCCGTGGCTTCTCCCGATGCCTTGGTACTTTTGAGCGGCGTCGGGCGTGGCGGCGGAGGGCCGAGAGGCTTCTGTCGCTGACCGCACGGGTGGCGGTCTGCCATGTCGTCTTGTGGTGACGCGGGTGCTTCCTCCTCACGATAGAGGCAACGGCCTGCGTTTGGGGAGTAGCTTTTGGAGGCGTTGATTCAGACTCTTCGGCTGCAAGGACTTGGTCCATCTGTCCGGCTAGCAGGTCTTGGTCGACTTTAAGCTGTTGGTGCTTTTTCTTGAGGCTGGTTGCCATGGCCATGAGCCTGCGTTTAAACGCTCTTGTTCGACGGGATCCTCTCGGCACTGACGAATTGGCGAAACTTGCCTCATCTTCTGGAGGGTGCATAATTATCGCCCTCTACCTCTCTTTACGCTGCAGACCGCTGTCGTGGACTTGCTTCTCCCTCCTCCCTTGGCCGAGTCCTGCTAGAGGGGTCGCTCTTGACCTTGTCCGGGGTATTATTGTCTCCGTGCGGAATCACCATTTTCTTGTGGCGGGATTTAGAGCGGCGCCACGCTGACGTCGGCGCTTGGGTTGTTTCTTGGAGGGTCATCCTCCATTTGTTCCATCGCCATTCCCATCTTTTGGGATGTCCACCATGTATATATGTCATGATCGAGGTGGCCTTCCGGTGCCCGTGGGCTGGCTCTTGATCATCTCCGGCAAATGCCGTCCATACCGTCGATGTCTTCGAGTCGAAGTCGAACATGTCGGTTAAATCATCGTGATGCGGCTACAAAGTGGGTGGTGGTGGGCGTTGAATTTCTTCGTCGTCCGAATCCCAACCTTCTTGACCGTAGTTCGCCAGGCTCCCACGACAAAGAGAGACTTTAATGAGTTCAAGGATATCGCCAAAGGCGAAGTCTGAAGACGTCCATGGCGGTGAACTCCATAATCGGCGCCCGGTCGGATTCATTGGCGGCAGGAGGTTCGGAGTCCCGGAAAGGAGTCCGGCTTTGAGTCACGAAGCTTCGCAGTAGCGACAGGGATGATGTTGGCTCAATCGCCGTAGAGATTTCAGCCCCGAGGCGGTGTCCAACCAACCGTCCTCGATCGGCGAGACCGGCTCCGGATTAAGGGTCGGGCGAGCAGTAATCGCGACCTCCGGAACCTTTGTTCGCCAGCAGAGCTAGATCGTACCCATCGAGAGGCAGGCGCACGCTTCGGCCGTGGCTCGAATCCGTCGAAGATCAAGTCTCCAGCGGACATCGGCCGTATAGTTCAAGCTTCAAATCTGACCTCGATGGCCGTGGGCGTAGCTTTCAATCTGCTCCGGATGGCCTAGCGAATTGGCCCGCGGTGCAAAAGCCGCCGAATCTGAAGATCTGTCCGGGGAGAAAAATCTCACCCTGGACTGCGTCGTTGCTGATAATTGAAGGAGCCATCGGGCCTATAGGTGATGACACAGAGGAACTCTCAATGAAAGCACCAATGTCGGTGTCAAAATCGGCGGATCTCGGGTAGGGGGTCCCAACGTGCGTCTAGGCGGATGGTAACAGGAGACAAGGGACACGATGTTTTACCCAGTGTTCGGGCCCTCTCGATGGAGGTAATACCCTACTCCTGCTTGATTAATATTGACGATATGGGTAGTACAAGAGTAGATCTACCACGAGGATCGTAGAGGCTAAACCCTAGAAGCTAGCCTATGGTATGATTGTTGTTCGTCCTACGGACTAAAACCCTTCGGTTTATATAGACACCGAATAGGGTTAGGGTTACAGAGTGGGTTACAATGGTAGGAAATCTACATATCCGTATCGCCAAGCTTGCCTTCCACGCCAAGGAAAGTCCTATCCGGACACGGGACCGAGTCTTCAATCTTGTATCTTCATAGTCTAGGAGTCCGGCCAAAGATGATAGTGCGGCTATCCGGACACCCCCTAGTCCGGGACTCCCTCAGGCACCCTCACCGTGTCATGCCCACCAACGGGCCAGCCCTCCACCGAGCTGTAAGTTGATCGTTAATTCGAAGGTACGGTGTTTCTCCGAGATCCATAACCAGGACTTCGTCTTTTGCAGTCCGGCTAGCAGCTCTTCTCAACAGAGTTCGTCTTCGGGGGATCTTCCTCCGGAGATGATGGAGAGTGAGACCCCACCCACCTCTCCGCCTCATGAAGCGTGCGACACTGAGGTGTTATCACGGAGGAGTCCGGATACCGGGCCTAAGGAAGCTGTCTGTGATCGCCACGAGCCGGAGCGTTTGGCTCCCATGGGGGGTAATGAGAAGGGTCTGACACAGTTCGATGTCCGGCCGGACGTACTGACAGGTCTTCTGGAGCGAGCCGCGCTCTCGGAGGAGCACCGCTCATTAATGAGCATGGTGCTCACGAAGATTTCATCCGCTACAAGCGTTTTGAATGAGGCATTTACGAGCCTGCTCAAAGGCTTTGAGGTATGTAGTGAAAATGCACTATTTTTTGGTTGTGAGGCACGCGCTAGGTGTGCTCCATATAGATAGTAGCCCCTGAGACTCACAGTTTGCCGCCATAGGCAGCAAGCGGGGATCATATAGTAATGGTTGTGCTGTACATGTGCGAGGTATCTAAGGATCCGGCCCGACCGGTCTGTTGAGGTTGCCGAACTAAGAGGCAGATCGGATCTATCGATGCCGATATCACGCTGAGTGAACAAGCGGCTGGAAGAGTCACAGGTATGTGCTGCTTCCCTTATTATGTTGTATGGGAAAAGTGCGAGAGGGCATAATATTAATGCAATGTGTTTGTGCTGAAGATGGTGCTGCTGCCGTGGAGGCCCTAAGGCGGAACTTCGCTCGAGCCAAGGAACAATCTCGAGCTAGCAATGCGGCTGCCCTAAAGGCCTTCGCGAAGAATTGAGAGCGAGCAGGCTGCTCATCGCCAAGCGAGGAAAAGATAGCCGAAATGGCTGTGGAGTTGAAGAATGCCGCCGACCGGTATGTACTCCTTGAAAAGGAGAAGAAGGCTAGCTTCGAGGTGGGCAAGGCACTTAATGCCGCCAAGGAGATCGGACCGAGATCCGGGTATGCTGGGAGGAGCTCCAACAGGCCGACAAAATCGTGGCCGGGGCTCCTACTTACTCTGGACGTAAGTTTTGGATCCGAGGTATGCTCCCACGGATGGACGCTGAGTCCCACAGACGCATATGCGGACTTGGCGAATAGTACAGCTAATGTTGCCAAGTTCTTCGAGGGTCAAGGTGACAAGGAAATGGAGAAACTTTTCTGGTCGCAATTCAATGCTCCCACTCGCCCGCTGCCGTTAAATGAGAAGGTGGCTGCTGTGGCGGAGCTTCACAGGCTGTCCGGGCTTGCAATGCGGTCTGTAATAGACCATCTTTGGCCGAAGAGGCCGAGGCCGGACAGTTACTTTGGTTTGGTGCAACAATTCACGGGGCCGTGGTCTCGGGATCGACGCCATGAGGAGGTCGGCGTGCATAGAGGGTGCACGAATGGCTCTTGCCAGCGTTAAAAAGCCTATTGGACGGATATGGAGGCCACCATTATAGCGACCCAGATCCGTGGGAGGCCAATATCCGGCCGAGCACTACTTGGCGCAGGTCACGTATGAAGGTGCCCGCCTAATAGAGGCGCAAGGTTTCAAGAATATCTTGTTCGAGTGATTAATCGAATCATTGTAAAAAATGTTTATTTTGATTATGAGGCTGTATTTACACGCTTTTGCTGAAAATATGATTGTGTCACAATGCGGCTGTTTATATATATATATATATATATATATATATATATATATATATATATATATATATATATGTATGTATGTATGTATGTATGTATATATATACATACATATTTTTATGACAAATTTTATCATATGATTATGTATATATAAGTAATCCGAAAGTTAGCAGTCGTTGGCTTCAGCCCCCACGCATACAATTCGGGGGTGTTCGCGAAAAATATGCTTAATCTCACTTGATCCAACGTCTTGGTCCATTAAGGAGGTGATCGCTCGTCGAACTAGGCAACCGGACTATATAGCTGTAACACTTTCCCTTAGCCATGGGAATCTAACGGTGGGGCTACTATGTAGCCCCTGGTACTCAGCGTGCATCCGAATCTGGTAGCGTGTGTACATGGCGGAAAGCGGCCGCCTTCGTTAATGCGGAGGAATCCTAAAGATTTCGGTGAGTCTTGAGTGGTTGAACAGGTCTCTCGCTGTATCATGGCGATCAGTTTTCGGCTTTCTCTCTTGAGGTGCTCATCCGAAATAACCAGGCACAATCGCGATGGTTCTCCTTTGGCCGCCTTAGCCGATAAGAGCGGAGCGTAAAGGCGGCAAAACCGAGGCAGGGCAAACCCAACATTTGACCAAAGACATGATTGGAGCTGATGCATATAAGGCCAAACTTCGTGGCCGAACACTCTTGAAGGTATTCGGACTTTATAACGGAGGATGGGCTCAAGAATGCCCATTCATTTTAAACCCTATGTTTCAGTGCGATGCGTGCGTTAATGCTGTGGTGGCGAAATGCCAATAGCAGCGATATCCTGCGTGGGTATGGAACCCATGGGATGGTTAAGCAACAAGAGGCAATAGAAAAGGTTTACACAGGGGCTTAATCTAAAAGAAACCTATTGAGCGGGGCCTGCTGCGTCTGCGCCTTTGTCTCCGTTATGCGGTATCACGGAAGGGTATCGACATGAACGTTGTCTGTGGAAAAAAAAAACTTCGTAGGAGAGTGCAACGTAAGTATGCGATGGATAGTAAAAGTGTAAGATGTTGGCCTACCAATAAGGTTGAGCCAAGTGTGGGGCTGTATTAAATATTTATAGCCCCTGGTGTCCGCTATGGGATTACATGTACGGTGCCCTGGTTTAGTTTTATCTGGGCTACCGGACTCGTCTAACCATGTCTATGGTCTTAATGACCAGTCATGTTTTTTTATATTGGAGGCCGCTTACAGTCCGACCGCCAGGGCCGTCGCGTGTTCCTCTGCATGTGAAGAGCGCTCTGTGATTTCGCTAACGGTGATGACGCCACGTGGACCGGGCATCTTGAGTGTAAGGTAGCCATAGTGCGGCAATGCATTGAAGCGGGCGAAGGCCGTTCTTCCAAGCAATGCGTGATAGCCGCTTTGGAAGGGTGCGATGGTGAAGAGTAGTTCTTCGCTTCTGGAGTAGCCTGGGGAGCCAAATGTTACTTACAGTACGAGGGAGCCCCTACCGTAGGCTTCAACGCCTGGTATCACCCCTTCAAAGGTGGTGTTGCTTTGGCTAATTCTGGATGGGTTTATCCTCATCCCGCGGACAGTGTCCTCGTATATTAAGTTGAGACTACTGCCGCCGTCCATGAGGACACGGGTGAGACGGTATCCGTCGATTATTGGGTCAAGCACCAAGGCCTTTGATCCTCCGCGCCGAATACTAGTTCGGCCGTCCATGTGATCGAAGGTGATCGGATAAGACATCCAGTGCGCATCTCTATGCGCGCGTTCGTGCCTTATCGTGGATGTGTGAGTCGCGCGGATCATGTTTACCATTTTAACCTTTGGCGGGAATTTTTTCTGTCCCCGTTGTTAATTTGGCGAGGTTCATCCTCGTCTTCACTTAGTGTTCTCTCCTTGTGTTCGCATTTAATTTGCGGCCTGCTTGAAGACCCAGCATTCTCTATGCGTGTGGTTCCTGAGTTTCTCCGGTGCCATGAATTTAGCACGGTCTGTCGAGAACTACTGTTCAGACCGTCTGATCCCTCTTTCTTTGCCTTTAAATGGCTTCTTTTGCTGATCAGGTCGAGAGCCCCTGAATCCGGCATTGACCGTTGTGTTGTCCGGGCTCTCTTCCTTGTTTTGGCGTTTGTGTTTATCATGCCGTGGCTTCCCGTTGCCATCCCTTATTTCGGATGTGTTGGGGTCCTTTGGTGCCTTCTGGCTTGAGCTATCTTCACCCGTGCAAAAGCGGTTCATAAGGCTTGTTAAGGCTGCCATTGTCCTTGGCTTTTCTTGGCCGAGGTGTCTGGCGAGCCACTCGTCGCGGATGCTATGTTTGAATGCTGCTAGGGCTTCAGCGTCCGGACAATCGACAATTTGATTCTTCTTAGTGAGGAATCTGTTCCAAAGCTTGCGGGCGGACTCTCCGGGCTGTTGGATTATGTGACTTAGATCGTCCGCATCCGGAGGCCGGACATAAGTCCCTTGAAAATTGGCCCTGAATGCGTCATCGAGTTCCTCCCAACTCCCAATTGAATTTTCGGGGAGGCTTTTCAACTTGATGTCGAGCTGGTCCCTTCAACTTGAGGGGAAGGTATTTGATGGCGTGGAGGTCGTCCCCACGAGCCATGTGAATATGCAGGATAAAATCCTCGATCCAAACCCCTGGGTCTGTCGTTCTGTCGTATGCCTCTATGTTCATAGGTTTAAAACCTTGTGGGAATTCATGGTCCAGTACTTCTTCGAGCACAGGGGGTGAGCAGCCCCTCTGTATCTGGACACGCTGTGGCATGCAGTCGGCTGTTGTTGCGTCCGGTGTTTATTCCGAACTGGTATTTGGCTTGTATGGTCGTTTTAGTAACCATAATCCCTTGCTGGGGTGTGTCCTTTAGATCCGTAGATGGACCTGACCGCACCGGCTTTCTTATCCAGATGCTCACGTAGATCGTGCGCGGCGTCAGTAGCCGTTCTGTTGTGGTTGTGAAGCGGTACGTCTTGTCTCCTGGTCGTATTATTCTTTGGTGGAACGGCCTCATCGTTGAATTCTGGCAGTAGCTTGCGTTTTGTGTAGCTCTTTGTATGGCGATCGTCGCCATATCTTTCTTTAGTGTCTGGCACTTTATTCCATCTGCGATTGAGCGTTTCCTGGGCGGCTTTGAGCCGTTGCTTCTGCTTCTTTAGACTTCTCACTGTGGCCACAAGCTTTCTGTGGAGGTTGTCTCGTTCCACACGTTCTTCCGAAATAATGAATGCATCATCGTCCGGACTGTGTTCCTGTCCTGGGGCGGTTTGATGAGCCCGTCCCTCTGGATCATTGTGATTGGGCATCTGCTCTGAACTCGGTTCGGCGTGACCTGGCTCATCCTGCTCCATCGCTGGGTCCATGTGGTCGTTATTGCCTTCGGGGTTTACTGGTATGTCGATCCTTCTTGCGCTCTTGTCGCTATTTTTACTATTGCTGGACTTGGAGCGGCGTCTGCGCCGCCGTTTTGGCTTTTGCCCGGGTGTTTTATCTTCCGGATTATCGTCGTCATCCTCCTTGGGCGTATCCACCATGTATATATCGTGTGACGAGGTAGTAGTCCCGCACCTCAGAGATTCTGAAGCTTCTCCTGCATCGTCGTCCATACCGTCGATGTCTTCGGAGTCGAAGTCAAGCACGTCGGTTAAATCATCGATCGTGGCAATGAAGTGGGTGGTGGGTGGGCAGCGAATTCCTTCGTCGCCTGCTTCCCACTCAAGCCGGACATAGTTCGGCCCAGAGTCTCCTGACAAAGAGAGAGACTTTAATGAGTTCAGCATGTCGCCAAAGGGCGAGTGCTGGAAGATATCCGCAGCGGTAAACTCCATCACCGGAGCCCAGCCCGGTTCGGCTGGCTCGAGAGTGCGCGGGCTGGAACCAACAACCGGATACGAGTCCGGGGGTCCGGAGTCACAGGCTTCCACAGAGGTAAGGCCTGCGTTCGGCTCCACCGCCGATGAGTGTGCGGCCTGCGGGGCGGAGTCCATCCCTCCATCCTTAGGCGACGCAGCCTGCTCCGGATTTAAGTTTGGGGCTATTGCAGGGGTGATATTCCGAACATTGTCCACAAACGGCGGTCTAGGGCCGTGCTCACCGCGCGAATATCCGGTGTTCTCGGCACGGGACCGAATCGATCGAAGATCAAGTCTCCGCGAATATACGCCCGTGTAGTTCAAGTTTCCGAACCTGACACGGTGGCGAGGCGTGGCTGTCGATCTGCTCTAGATGGCCAAACAAAGCGGCCCAGCTTGAAACCGCCCGAACACGAAGATCTGTCCGGGAGAAAGGTCTCCCCACTGGACCGGGTTGTTGATGATTCAAAGGCGCCATCAAGCCTTTGCAATGGACGACAGAGGAACTCTCAATGAAAGCACCAATGTCGATTGTCAAAACCGGCGGATCTCGGTAGGGGGTCCCGATCATGCATCTTAGGCTGATGGTAACAGGAAGCAAGGGACACAATGTTTACCCAGGTTCGGGCCCTCTCGATGGAGGTAAAACCCTACTTCCTGCTTGATTAATATTGAAGATATGAGTAGTACAAGAGTAGATCTACGACGAGATCATAGAGGCTAAACCCTAGGAGCTAGCCTATGATGGTATGATTGTAATTGTGATCGGCCTTCTAAGGACCAACCTCTCCGGTTTATATAGACACGGAGAGGGCTAGGGTTCTAATAGTCGGTTACAAGGAAGGAAATATAATATCCGGATCACCAAGCTTGTCTTCCACGCAAAGGAGAGTCCCATCCGGACACGGGCGAGTCTTGAGTCTTGTATCTTCATGCTTCAATAGTCCGGACGATGTATACAAATCCGCTGTCGGATACCCCCTAATCCAGGACTCCCTCAGTTTGGCCTACTAGATTGATCTTTCTTGCCATGGGAGAAGTGCTTAGCTTTGGGTTCAATCTTGCGGTGCCCTTACCCAGTGACAGAAAGGGTTGCAAGGCACGTATTGTATCGTTGCCATCGAGGATAAAAAGATGGGGTTTACATCATATTGCATGAGTTTATCCCTCTATATCATGTCATCTTGCTTAAGGCGTTACTCTGTTCTTATGAACTTAATACTCTAGATGCGAGGCGAGTGGTCGAAGTAAGGAGTAATAGTAGTAGATGCAGGTAGGAGTCGGTCTACTTGTTGCGGACGTGATGCCTATATACAAGATCATGCCTAGATAATCTCATAATTATTCGCTTTTCTATCAATTGCTCGACAGTAATTTGTTCACCCACCGTAATACTTATGCTATCTTGAGAGAAGCCTCTAGTAAACCTATGGCCCCCGGGTCTATCTTTTATCATATTTGCTTTCGATCTACTTTTATTTGCATCTTTAATTTTTGCATCAATAATATAAAATACCAAAAATATATTTATCTTATCATATTATCTCTATCAGATCTCTCTTTCAAGAAGTGGCCGTGAAGGGATTGACAACCCCTTTATTGCGTTGGGTGCGAGTTCTTTGTTTGTTTGTGTAGGTGCGTGGGACTTTGGAGGTGTCTCCTAATGGATTGAAACCTTGGTTCTCAAAAACTGAGGGAGATACTTACGCTACTGTGCTGCATCACCCTTTCCTCTTCAAGGAAAACCAATGCAAGCTCAAGACGTAGCAAGAAGGATTTCTGGCACCGTTGCCGGAGAGGCTTCCACCAAGTCAAGACATACCAAGTACCTATCACAAACCTATCTCCCTCGCATTTACATTATTTTCCATTTGCCTCTCGTTTTCCTCTCCCCCACTTCACCCTTGCTGTTTTATTCGCCATCTCATTCCCAATCTTCTCCTCTCTATTTTTCCTTGCCCTTTCATTTGCTCGTTTGGTTGGAGTAGATGCTTATTTATTGCTAAACAGAACCTAAGATCTATGGATCCTCATCCGCTTTCTAATATTTTTAAGAGACCCAATTATGATGAACCAATTGCTAGTGAGTTTTGTGCATTAGATTATCTTTATGAGGCTTTGCTTGAAATTCGCGAATCTGAAAATTTTGACATACTTAAAAATTGCTATGAAAACTATGCTCATAATTTATATGTCAAAGAATTTATTGAGAGAATGACTGTAGCTTTGGAAGAAAATAATGATATGCATGAATCTATAAATAATGATTCCGATGATTTGATTGAAATAACGCTTGATGAACATGATGCTTGCTATTCTTGTGGCCATGATGCCAATATTTATGAAGATGAATTTGCTATAGTTCCTTATGTTAAACATGAGATCGTTGCTATTGCACCCATACTTGGTAGTTCCTTCAATGAAAAGCATGATTGCAATGATGTTATTATAAATTCTCTTGATGTCAATTATGCTAATAATATGCAAAACCCTAAGCTTGGGGATGCTAGTTTTGCTATGTCTACTACTTGTTGCAATGATCATGATTGGGGTGATGATGTTGCTTATGATCTTGAAAATTTATTTAAGCCCCATGATGAATATGAGATTGATAATAGTGTTTGCAATATTATCGAAAGTGGGTTTGGAGAGGTCATGACTTCAATTAATGTCAATCCCACTATTTTGGAAGAGTGTCAACTTTGCACACATGTGGATCGTGTTAAGAATAGGTTATGTGATAGCTATTTTGTCGAATTTGCCTATGATCCTACATGTAATTATTATGAGAGAGGAAAATATGGTCGTGGAAATTTTTATCTTACTAAATTACCTCTCGTCATGTTGAGATTGCTATCGTCTCTTTCTTCTTCTTTGCATATGCTAGTTTTTGCTTGCCTTGCAAATTTGTTTGCTTATAATATGCCTATGCATAGGAAGTATGTTAGACTTAAGTGTGTTTGTCACATGTTTTATGATGCTCTCTTTGTGCTTCAATTCTTGTCTTCCATGTGAGCATCATTGAAATCTCAATGCCTAGCATAAAAGGCTTTAAAGAAAAGCGCTTGTTGGGAGACAACCCAATATTTTTCCTTGCTGTTATTTAATAAATCTTGCATATACTCTCTGTTTAGATGTGTTTTTATCTTTTAATTAGTGTTTGTGCCAAGTAGAACCTATAGGATAACCTATGATGATAGTTGATTTGATTCTGCTGAAAAACAGAAACTTTGCGCGCACCAGAAAAAAATTAGTAAATCACAGAAACGTGCCTTTGCGTTGATTCTTTTTGATGATGTTCAATAGAAAAATTGTCTAGGACTTCCTATTTTTGTAGACTTTTTGGAGTTCCAGAAAATTGCGTTAGTTACAGATTACTACAGACTGTTCTGTTTTTGACAGATTCTGTTTTTCGTGTGTTGTTTGCTTATTTTGATGCATCTATGGCTATTAAAATAGTTTATAAACCGTAGAGAAGTTGGAATACAGTAGGTTTAACACCAATATAAATAAAGAATGAGTTCATTACAGTACCTTATGTGGTGGTTTTGCTTTCTTTCACTAACAGAGCTTACGAGATTTCTGTTGAGTTTTGTGTTGTGAAGTTTTCAAGTTTTGGGTAAAGCTTTGATGGACTATGGAATAAGGAGTGGCAAGAGCCTAAGCTTGGGATGCCCATGGCACCCCAAGATATTCAAGAATAGCCAAAATCCTAAGCTTGGGGATGCCCCGGGAAGGCATCCCTCTTTAAATCTTCGTTCATTGGTAACTTTACTTCGAGCTATATTTTTATTCGCCACATGATATGTGTTTTGCTTGGAGCGTCGTGTATTATATTATTCTTTGATTTTTAGTTTACCACAATCATCCTTTCTGTACACACCTTTTGGGAGAAGCCTACTTGATTAGAATTTGCGAGAATACTCTATGTGCTTCACTTATATCTTTTGAGCTTGATAGTTTTGCTCTAGTGCTTCACTTATATATTTTAGAGCACGGCGGTGGCTTATTTTTGTAGAAATTGCTAGTCTCTCATGCTTCACTTATATCATTTTGAGAGTCTTTTAGAACAGCATGGTATTTGCTATGGTTACAAAGTTGGTCCTAGAATGATGAGCATCCAAGTTGGGTATAATAAAAACTATCATAGGAAGTGAATTGGATGCTATGATCAATTTGATACTTTATAATTGTTTTGAGATAAGGAGGTAGTGATATTAAAGTCATGCTAGTTGGGTAATTATGAATTTAAAGAATGCTTGTGTTGAAGTTAGTAAGTCCCGTAGCATGCACGTATAGTTAAAGTTGTGTAACAAATTTGAAACATGAAGTGTACCTGGCTTGTGCATCCTTATGAGTGGCGGTCGGGGACGAGCGATGGTCTTTTCCTACCAATCTATCCCCCTAGGAGCATGCGCGTAGTACTTGATTTTTGATGACTTCTAATTTTTTCAATAAGTATATGAGTTCTTTTGACTAATGTTGAGTCCATGGATTATACGCACTCTTACCATTCCATCATTGCTAGCCTCTTGATTACTGCATTGCCCTTTCTCACCTTGAGAGTTGGTGCAAACTTCACGGTGCATCCAAACCCGTGATATGATACGCTCTATCACACATAAACCTCCTTATACCTTCCTCAAAACAGCCACCATACCTACCTATTATGGCATTTCGATAGCCATTCCGAGATATATTGCCATGCAACTTTCCACCGTTCCGTTCATCATCATCATGACATACATTACTTTGTCATATTGCCATTGCATGATCATGTAGTTGACATCTTATTTGTGGCGAAGCCACCATGCATAATTTTTATACATGTCACTGTTGATTCATTGCACCATCCCAGACATTCACGGGAGGCATTCATATAGAGTCATATCTTGTTCTAGTTTCGAGTTGTAATTCATATGTTGTAATCAATTAAAGTGTGATGATTATCATTATTAGAGCATTGCCCAAATAAAGAAAAAAAGAAAAAAAGAAGAAAGGCCAAAAAGAAAAAAAGAAAGGCCCAAAAAAAGAAATAAAAGGGAAAAAAGAAATAAAAAAGAAAATAAATAAAAAGGGCAATGTTACTATCTCTTTTTCCATACTTGTGCTTCAAAGTAGCACCTTGTTCTTCATGTAGTGAGTCTCATATATTGTGGTTCAAAGTAGCACCATGTTTTTTATAGCGAGTCTCATAGGTTGTCTTTTTCATACTAGTGGGAATTTTTCATTATAGAACTTGGCTTGTATATTCCTACGATGGGCTTCCTCAAATGCCCTAGGTCTTCGTGAGCAAGCGAGTTGGATGCACACCCACTAGTTTTGTTTTGTTGAGCATTCATTTATAGCTCTAGTGCATCTGTTGCATGGCAATCCCTATTCCTCATGTTGACATCAATTGATGGGCATCTCCATAGCCCGTTGATTATCCTCGTCAATGTGAGACTTTCTCCTTTTTTGTATTCTCCACACAATCCTCATCATCATATTCTATTCCACCCATAGTGTTATATCCATGGCTCACGCTCATGTATTGCGTGAAGGTTGAAAAAGTTTGAGATTATTTAAGTATGAAACAATTGCTTGGCTTGTCATCGGGGGTATAGAAGTTGGGAACATCTTTGTGTGACGAAAATGAAGCATAGCCTAACTATATGATTTTGTAGGGATGAACTTTCTTTTGCCATGTTATTTTGAGAAGACATGATTACTTTGATTAGTATGCTTGAAGTGTTACTATTTATTTTATCAATATTGTCGGTGTACTAGAGTAGGGGTACCCTAGTATCCCGAACTCGTGCACGGGCAGATGTAGCACCCCGCGGCAAGGCTTGCCAGGTGATCGTCAAGATTCTCCGTGGCTCCTTTGGAGCCATTCAAGAACAAAGTGTTTTATGCCAAGGAGACAAGGCCCCGGCAAGAGGAGCTTGCCGGGAAGGACACTCAAGGCACGCAGAAGACAAGACCCCGCAAGAGGAGCTTGCCGGGAAGGCTCGGAGAGCGACAAGTCTCCGAACGCGACAAGGATTCAGCCAGCGGCAAGGCACTTGCCGCGGCAGTAACCTCTCTTCATCTCCGCTCCAGCTCATCCACCAGCGTGTCGCCATGGGACCATTCCGTGCTCACGTGTCAAGGGTGTGCAGCCCGGCCGGAGAGCAGCGATATCTTGGCCGACAAGATAGCCATCGTGGCAAGCGGTGGCGCCCGTGACGGTCACTTTATGCACTGTTTGGGAGACTTAGACGGGCATTTATTGCTTTTGTCCCCTGCCGTCAGGGTTAGGTATGATGCACTGTACAAGTAGCTGTACCAACCGCTGCTTATTTTCCCTTTTTTACCCTTGCATACGTTGCCACCTGTTGGTGACCCCTTGAGCGTATAAAAGGAGGCCCATGCGCAACGTAGCGGGGGTTTGGTTCAGCTCATTCGAAACAAGAAACACTCAGGCTAGGTTTTGTAGCTCTCATCGCTCCCTAGCAAGAACACAATACAATCGAGACAAGCAGCGGTAGGAGTATTATCTCTCCGGAGAGCTCGAAGCTGGGTAAATCGCTTTCGTGCTTAGCCGCCTCGATTCGCTCTTCAGATGCGATCTCCGCCCCCCACCGAACCGAAAGGGACTCGGCCCGCCGGTCCCATAGGTGTTCGTGGGTCCGATCAGCCTCCCCGACATCTTTGGCGTGCCAGGTAGGGGGCGTCGAGGCTGTGTGAACCTGATCCGGCGTTCACACGAGCTGCATCTTCATCATCTTCATCGACATGCCACCGAAGAAGAAGGCTTCGGTGTAACGGATCCGTCGCGTCCGAACCCACCACCACCGGAGCAAACGGGTGGTGGGGTAGACACCGGCGGAAGAACGGACGTGGACGAGGGAGCCCACGACGCTGCCAAGTCCAAGGACAAGGCTGCGCAGACCTCGGCGTCCAGACATTCACCGCGTCCATCCCAGGAACCGCGGGACCGACAGCGTCATGGTATTCACAATACCATACGCTCGTTGGACCAAGGCCGAGCTGGTGGATCTCGCAGCGCTCAAGACCAGCATGTGCGTCGACATGCTGGCGCGAGCGAGGCGCGGTCGCCCGGACGGGGGACTGCTCCTTCTAACATAGATAGAAGTCCGAGCATATCCCGCTCCTTGCACCGTTCGCCACTGCCGCCCACCACTCGAGCAGAAGCTTTGGCGCGAGCTCAGCTGCTCCTAGATTACCCTCCGACGTCAGACAAGGTCGACGAGTGGAGGGCCACCATTCGTAGTCTCATCGCCCGCTTAACGGCGACACTCCACGGCAGCGAAAGCACATCGCTGCCGCGGCAAGACTCCCAGGCACGAGCTGGTGGTGACGAAACCCGTGGAGGTGCAACCACCATGCACTCTCCACCCCGAAGGCCAAGATCGCCGACTCGCCGGATCCACCTCGACAGCGACTCCACCGCATCGTCGGATCCACGAGCTCGCCGCGATCAGCGCCAAGTTCTTCATGAGCGACAACAAGAAGACGTTCGAACTCGCATCGAGCATCGAAGAGAAGCGCGCCGTCAATCAGACCAGCGCACAGGGCCCTCTGTCGATATGCATGCGCCAGGGGAACCAGGCGACTTGCCGTACGCGGTAGGTTGCCCTGCGTTCACCCGTGAGCTGCGGCAAGTCCAGTGGCCCAACAAGAAAAATTTCAAGCCTGACGTGCCAGAGAAGTACGATGGCAAGACACATCCGTCAGAGTTCCTCAGCATCTACACCATTGCGGTGCAAGCCGCCGGGGGACGAGACGACAAGATCCTGGCCAACTACTTCCCGCTGGTACTCAAGCCCAATGTCAGATCTGGCTCATGCACTTGCGGACAACTCCATATCCTCTGGGCGAATCTCGTGCCATCGGTTTGTCGGCGCCTTCACAGGCGGCCACAAGCCTCATGGCTGTGAGAGTGACCTTCATCTGCCGCCTGAGAAGGAAGGAGAGTCCTCGCAAGTTCATTCGGAAGATTCAGCCGTGTGCACTACAACATCCCAGATGTCCACCCCTTGCGGTGATCGGTAGCGTTTCATCAGAACGTGCGGAACCGCAGGATGAGGGAGGAGATGGCGATGTGCAAAGTCAAGGACGTCAGTGAGCTGTATGCCCTGGCCGACAAGTGTGCACGTGCTGAGGAAGGAAGGAGACTCCCAGGAGAGAATGCAGAAGCAGGATCCGACAGTGAGGAGACCGCTCCGGTAAGGAAAAGCCGGCGGTGGAACAACAGAAAGAAGAAGGGCAAAGATGTGCTAGTTGTCGAGCAGTCCGGCAATGGAGGTGCCGCCAATAAAGCCAAAGTTGGTAGCTCCGGCAAGGAGGTTGCCGCGGGCGCCAACGACCAGGTATGGCGATCGCCCGACAAAGGTGACAACTCCAACAAGCGATATTGCAAGATCCACCACACCAAGGGCCATGACCTCCAGAGCTGCAAGAAGGTCGAAAGCAGCTTGTTGAACAGCAGAAGGCTGAATACGGTAGCGCGACAAGGAGAAGGCCCAGAAGCTGCCGGAGGAGCTGGCAAGAAGCGCCCGGCCGGGGAGGACGCCGCTGGCAAGGCCAAGCAATGCAAGGAGACAGACCTCCCGCCAGCGCGACAAAGACGTAAGACGACGGCAATGATGAAGACATGGATGATGATGAAGCCGATGAGCAGGAGTTTTAGAAAGACACAGAGGTCCTCTGCGTTGACGGTGGTGCTTCTCTGCATACTTCACACCGCCAACTCAAGCACTGGATGCGGGAAGTTAATGCAGCAGAACCATCCGTAGAGTCACATGAAGCCTCTAAAATGGTCCAAACACACCTATCATCTTTGATATTGAGGACCACCACGATCGCATAACTGCGTCCGGGTGCTTGCCGATGTTGGTCTCACCAACTATCCGCAACCTCAAGGTCACCAAGATGCTAGTTGACGGTGGGGCCCGGCTTGAACCCTGATCTCCTCGCGCAGTGCTCCGAAGCTTCAGATCCCCGACGGCGAGCTCGAAGAGACCGACACATTCCAAGGAATCAATCCGGGAAGGAGCAAGCGAAGGGAAGATCACGTTGCGGTAACATTTGGCAGCGAGCTAAACTTCGGGGATCGAGATGGTCACGCTCGACATTGCTGATTTTCCATTGCCTTACAATGGGATACTTGGCCGTCCAGCACTCGCCAAGTTCATGGTAGCCTCTCATTATGCATACAACTTACTCAAGATGCCAGGCCCGATAAGTGTCATTTCTGTCCATGGCGACAAGAAGGATGCTCTTATCTGCGCCGACAAGATCTACCGGGAAGTAGCAGCCATAGCAGATCGCGAGACACTTGCCGCTGAAGCTCCCGGGGGGAAGAAGAAGACCAAGTCCGGCAAGAGTTCTGATGCCCACTCCGGCAAGCGCACCTCTTGGTCTTTGCGCTACCGTCGAGGACGCACCATCAAGCTCCACCGGCAAGTGCAAGAAGAAGGCGATGGCAGCTCCACCAGCAACCAAGAAGGTGTCCGCCAAGGAGGACAAGACTGGTGGTACCTTCACCATCGGTGCCACGCTTGACCCTAAATAGGAAGCGGCGTCGTTGCTTTCTCTGCGGGCGAATGTCGGCGTGTTTGCATGGCAACCGTCGACATCCCCGGTGTTCCTGTGAAAGTAATTGAGCACCACCTGGCTGTCTGTCCTCATGCGCGTGACCCGTCAAGCGGAAAGTCGGAAAAGCAAGCGTTGGGCGCCAAGAATTCATCGCAGAAGAAATCAAGAAGTTGGAAGCAGCAGGCCTTGTCAGTGGAGTGCTCCATCCTACGTGGTTGGCCAATCCTGTAGCCGTGCGCAAAGCAAATGGGAAATGGAGGCTTTGTATCGATTTTACCGATGTCAATAAAGCTTGTCCCAAAGACCCATTTCCCTTGCGCGCATTGACCAGATTGTTGACTCCACCGGCGGATGTGATTTGCTTTCATTTCTTGATGCATACTCGAGATACCATCAGATCTTCATGGCGAACAGGAAGAGGAGAAACCGCATTCATCACCCGTGTGGCACGATCTTTGTTTTATACGGATGCCTTTCGGTTTGAAGAATGCTGGTTCAACGTTCTGAGAGTAGTCCATGGCGCTTTTGAGCCGCAAATGCACAGAAATGTAAAAGCCTACATGGATGACATAGTGGTCAAGAGCAAAGACAGGCAACTCTGGTTCAAGATTTAGATGAAACTTTGCAAATCTGCGCAAAGATCAACCTCAAGCTCAACCCCGAGAAGTGCGTGTTTGGAGTCCCTTCCGGCAAGCTTCTCGGGTTCTTCGTGTCTCAACGGGGAATTGAGGCCAATCCCGACAAGATCAAGGCCATTGAGAAGATTGAAGCACCGAAGCACGTCAAGGATGTACGAAGACTTGCCGGTTGCGTAGCTGCTCTCAGCAGGTTTATCTCTAGGTCTGCTGAGCGCGCCCTGCCATTTTTCAAAATTTTGAAAAAGGCAGGTCCAATGAAATGGACTCCGGCGGAGGCTGCACGCTGCACGACTTAAAGAGATACTGTCCTCCACTCCAACACTTGTCGCACCTAAGCCACAAGAGAAGTTGTTGCTATATATAGCGGCAACCAATCAAGTGGTTAGTGCTGCGTTAGTGGCGGAGAGGAGGCGAAAGATGAGCCGGCAACCAAAGCGAGATGCATCCGGCGACAAGCAAGGCACTTCACCGACAAGCTCTGGTCCCGACAAAGATGGATCTGCGCATGAATGTGAGAATGTGCGAGAAGAAAATGGTGCAGCCAGTTTACTTTGTCGATTCCCTATTGCGGGGCTAGGTCAAGGTACTCTGGTGTGCAGAAATTGCTTTTCGGCCTTCTCATGGCCTCGAGAAAGCTGCGCCATTACTTCCAAGCACACGAGATCACGATTGTCACTCGCTATCCGCTGAAGAGGATACTGCAAAATCCAGAAGCAACAGGCAGGATTGTCGAGTGGGCCTTTGGGCTGTCAAGCTTTGGCCTCAAGTTTGAAAGCACTTCAACTATCCAAAGCGAGGCGTTGGCGGAGTTCATAGCAGAATGGGCGCCAACACAAGCTGAAGAAATTCGAGACGAGCATCCCGTCAAGGAAGCAAGCAGAGAGTGGATAATGTACTTTGATGGTGCCTTCTCGCTGCAAAGGCGCCCGGTCTTGGCGTCTTGCTTGTCGCACTCCACCGGAGAGCACCTCAAGTACGTAGTCGGATGCACTTCCCAAGGAGCAAGCAACAAACAATACTGCAGAATATGAAGGTTTGCTTGCCGGTCTCGTGGATCGCGGTAGACCTTGGGATCAAGAAGCTCATTGTCGGGGGTGACTCACGACTTGTCATCCGCCAAGTAAACAAGAGTTATCGAGTCCGATTGATGGAAGCTTATGTTGTGAAGTGAGAAAGCTAGAAGAACACTTTGACGGCTTGCAAATGGAACATGTTCCAAGAGCTCGAATGACATTGCTGATGGCTTTGTCAAGGCGCTGCACTTAAGTTACACAATGGAACCAGGAACCTTCATGCTCAAGCTAACTCAACCGATTTGTAGCACCATCAACTGGGCGGTTGTAAGAAGAGGAAGTTGATTCGGCGACTATTTTCGGCCGAGCTCCCCGAGTCCGCTGCCAAGAAGGTCCCCAAGATCAACGCTTAAGAGTCTTTGAGGAGCGATGCTGCTCCGACAAGCCCTAGCGTTTGTTCCGTTGAAGCAAGCGCTCCCGACAAGTTTTTGCTCGGCAAGCTTGCCGGGAACATCAAGCTCCTACGAGACGCGAGTTCTTGCCAGAGAAGCGGATGTTCCGCAGCAGAATGTGCCTTGATCCTTGTTGTCGAGCCACAAGCTCCAGCATGGGCTTGCAGATTGTTCATTTCCTTCAGAGATGTGAGAACTTCCCGAAGAGCAAGAAGAAGCGGAAAGAGTAGCCCGGCAGTCAAGTATGTACCAGTTTGTCGGCAGCACACTGTACAGAAGAAGACTCAACGGTGTGAAATTGAAGTGTATTCGCCGGGAAGATGGACAAAAGCTGTTGGCGGAGATACACGGAGGCATATGTGGTCACCACATTGGTGCAAGAGCACTTGCCGGCAAAGCTGCTCGGCTAAGCAAGGTTTCTTTTGGCCCACAGCCCTCCGTGATGCAACCGCACAAGTAACCAAGTGTGAAGCGTGCGGTTCCATTCCAAGCAGATACACCAGCTACTCAAGCTCTCCAGACGATCCCTTTATCCTGGCCATTTTCGATGCAGGGGCTCGACATCCTCGGTCCCTTTCCCGAAGCTGTCGGGGCTTTGAGTACTTGTACGCCGCCATCGACAAGTTCACAAAGTGGCCGGAAGTGGAAGCGATGAGGAAGGTGATAGCGCGATCGCGATCAAGTTCTTGGTCGATTGTTTGCCGCTTCGATCCCTAACAGATCATCACCGACAATGGCACCCAATTTACGAGCCGCACCTTCATGCGACGTCCAAGATCTTGGCGCCAAGGTGCCGCTTACATTGCTCATCCGAGAAGGAGCAGTCAAGCGGAGAGGGCAAATCTTTGAAGTGCTGCGCGGACTCAAGACCAGGACTTCGATAGGCTGCACAAGTGCGGAAGAAACTGGATTGAGGAGCTGGGGTGGTTCTTTGGTCGATCGGGAATGACGCCAAATCGAGCCACCGCGGCGAGACACCTTTGGCTCTAGTCTATGGAGCAGAGGCAGTTCTCCCCGGAACTTCATTATACTGGGTCACCTCGAGTGCTCGCTATGATGAGCTCGAGCAAGAGCAGCTGCGACAAGATGACGTGCTGCTCCTCGAGGAGGACCGTCTTCGCCGGCTGTCAGACGAAGCTGCTCGATATCATCAAGCTTTTGCGCCGCTACCATAACCGCCCATAAAGTTAATGCCGAAGTCTCGAGGAAGGCGACCTTGTTCTTGGGCGCTGCTCAGTCCGCCAAGAATTCCAACAAGTTGACGCCAAGTGGGAAGGCCCTTATCGGGTGAAACGAGTCACTAGGCTGGCGCTGTCCGCTTCTTTGAGACCGAAGATGGCGTTCCAGTTGAGCAACTCCTGGAACATTGAGCATCTTCGTAAGTTTTACCCGTAAGCGCGGTTGCCGGAACCTGTTCCGGCAACCACCTTTTGTACAAGTCTTGCCGATGTTGCATGTAATCCTTTGTACAAAGCCGGGCGCAGACCCCGTGCATAAGTAGAGCTCACGTGTTGTGCACATCTTGTCAGTTTTATGCTTTCTCCATTATATTGCATATGTTATCTGACACTTTGTGCAGCACCCACACCCGGTAAGCAATAACGAGCCACAAGGCTCCATAACTTTATTTTCTCTTCTTTCTTCTCAAAGAAAGGAAGGTTCCCTCGCACACAAGTTAACCAGGGGGGAAGGAGAAGGAGAAGATAATGGTGTGGACCAAGCGTTGCTCGAGGAAGTTTCACCTTATCGGGAAGCAAGCGGCGAAAAAGCTAAGTTGCCAAAGTTTGAGCAATCAGTTTTAAATTTTTAAGTTATCTTCCTTGAACGATAAGTACTTTGTATGGAAAAACTGCGGCGGAGGAACCAACTCGTAGCTAGTCGCGCCCTTATTTTGTTTCGAGTCTGCTCAACAACTTAAGAGAGCTGCAACTAGTTGTGACAAGGTTGCTTGTCGGAAGTGGCACCGCCAGCAGTTGCCGACGTTCACTCAGCGGCATGCAAAAGGTGCCCGCTAGCCGACAAGTTCCCTAAAAGCGAGGGGCACAAACATACAAAGGAAGGAATCAAGTAAAGGAAATAACATTGCAATCATTGCCCAAAGATAAAGTTATATTACAAAATAACTTGTCGCAGATCTAATAAATTGTTTTCCTAAACGTGATCAAGAAATGACAAGGAAAGATAAAATTGACGGCCTAGTCTACGCGGGTCGCCATCAACCCTCTTGATCTTGCCCACCTTGTCCACAATGGGTGCGACAAGGGCCTTGAGTCACCTCCACATCAGCATCCGCCGGCAAGGACTTGAGGACTCCGGCAAGGTTGAGGCCTGGATTGCGGAAGGCCACCTTCATCAACACCTTACAGAGCTCCCGCGCAGATCCGGGCGCGCGATTCCTCGCCAGCTGCTTCGAGATCTCTTCCTGAGTCATTGGAGAGCCGTCACCACGCCCTTGAAGAACAGGCTGAGCTTGGCGCTGGGTTGAAGGCGCTCGTCGGAGGAGTACCCAAGATCCACCATCCCCAGCTCTGTCAGCTCCTTGTCGATGGCGGCGGCAGTATCTACAAGACCCTCCGTCCAGTGCATCACGTTCTCTCTGAAGGTGTTACAGGCGGTTGTGGCACTGCCGCCAGCGCTCCTCGCCGGTCTTGATCTTCTCCAACAAGGCCACCTCCCGCCTCCTTGGCGCCGCCCGTGGTCTCCATCAAGGTGGTCGGCTTCAGCTCAAGATCTGCCTTAGAGTCCTTGAAGGCATCGAGCTCTTTGATCCTTTCAGCGAGACGGCCCTGCAACTCGCCAAGAGTATAGGCGTCCTTCTCGCGCTCATGCTTCAGCGCAGCAAGCTCCTCGCCGCTCTTCTGGAGGTTGGCCTCCAGCTGCGTCACCTTAGTCTCCAACTCCTTCTTGGCGGCCTCGGCAGCTGCGGCAGCGTCCTTTGCTTCCTTGAGAGCTCCGGCCAATTGATTGCTGCACATGCAAGCTCTTCTTCATAGCTGTCAAGATTGATCTTCCATCGCGCCAACTTCGCCTTCTTGCGCAGATAGCTTCTCGGGCAAGCCGTTCTGCTCCTCGACCTCAGCCTTCTCAAGGATGAAGGTCGTGCGCTCTCTTCGAGAGTTGCTCCGGCTCTTACCTTCTACGTTAGGAGAGCTTCTTGGTTGGCGCGGAGCTCTTCTGCGCAGCTTCTCCATGTCTGCTCCCGCCCTCGCGACAAGTGCTTCCGGGACTCCAACTTGGCTTGTCGGGCGCGGTAGAGCGACAAGAGCTTCTTCAAAGAGCTGCTCCTCCTCAGACTTCGCGCGCTGCTTGGCGCATCAACTAGCGACAGCCCAGCAGAGGCGAGCAGCTCTTCGTCAAAGGTCTCCCCTTCGACCGGCGCCCTGGAGCTCGACGCCCAGGGGAGCTTGATGCAGATGCCGTCGCCGGCCTTCAGATAGGCGCCGGCCGAGGCTCTTCAAGCCCGACGCTGCATGCATCGGTGGCGGAGGGATCGGCGGCTCAGCGAGCGCTGGCGCTCCTGCGACCTCGGGGGTCGTCCAAGACGATCGCCAGACCCTCGCCACCTTTGACGCAACAGCCTTGGCGGCCTCTTCGCCGGCGGATCCATCGGCACCAGCCTCTTCCTCCATGGTGGCGACGTTGTCAGTGTTGCCACGCGTCCTCCTCGCCGGCGACCTCAGTCTCCATTGGCTCTGCGGCGGATGGATCTGATGACCAGAAAAAGAAAGAACAGTCAAACAAATGTTCGGAAAGAAAATCAAAAGAAGAAGAACCCAAGGGAAATTTTCACGCAAGAGGATTACCTGCAAGGGGATCTGCAGCCGTGGTCTCGATCACCGGAGGATCACTGGTGTTGTCCCTTGTCGGAGTAGTCTCCTTGCCGGAGAACGCCCCTTGCCGGAGAATCCTCCCTTGGCGGCGAGTCGAAGTAGAAGGTATTTCGAGTGACTTCCGGGCACTCTGATGAGGCTGCTCTGCTTCCTACACAATCCAATGCATGATATCTCAGCAAAAAGGAGCACTCATGCACGCCTAACAATGAGAAGTAAACCATATACTTACGCCGGGGCTGCTCGAGGAAAGGTTGCCGGTCCGCAAGGTGGTCTCGGGCGCATCCTCTGCGGTCACGACGGGATCATCCTCGATGACAACCACCGGAGTCTTGGCCCGTTTCGACGCTCTCTGGGCCAGCGTCCTGAAAAGGAAAGAGTTCAGAATGAAGCAAATTAGATTCAAGATGAAGCAATAAAATTAAAGAAATACAAGCACAGCATAGAAGCTTACTCTTCTTCTTCTTCCTCGTCGAGCTGAGCGCGAAGAGATCAAATTCGGCTACGCCTCCGGCGAAGAGAGGCGGAGGAGTGGGTTCTCTTGACCGCTTGGCGGAGTGGCAGCTGTGAGTGGTTCGGGAGGATCCCGCCTCGGTTGTCGCGCGATGTAGAGTGCTCCCGCGGCAGCAGATGCTTGCTGATGAAACGTCATGCCTTCTTGCTGTTGGCCCGTCTGCCGCCCGTCTAAATCTGGCCTTGCTTGACGCCTCCTTGGTGGAAGCCGGGCTCCGTTTGCGGCAAGCTGCTGGATGAGTGGGGAAGAAGCGCCCTCGGCTGGTTCGCTCGACTTCGGCCTCGGGTTCGCAAGCTCTTCCTCACCGCGAACTCCTTCGCTCGGCAAGGCTTACCGCCTCTGCTGCATCTGCCTCCTCCACGGTGTGCAAGACGCTGGGCCGTAGAATACTGCCACCTCCTCCAACCTGGTGGCAATGCGCTGCATCTCGTTGTCGGTGGTGTCGCGGGTGAGCTTCTTCTGCTCATCGGGGCGGATCGGCACTTCCTCCAAACTGTCGAAGAACTGCCGCACGATGTCATCCGCAGGCTCTTGCCAGGTTGGAACGATCCCATGTGAATCGCACAACGGCATCATGGCGCGGATGCGGTCAAGCAAAGAGTTGTTGCACAATGGGACGACCCCCCTCGGCAACCTAAACCACTCGGGGTGATCGGGGTCATGCTTGAACAGCTCTAGCAGCATTGCATCCAACTCCAAGACAGTGAAATTCCAGTTGAGGCCCGGGCGCAGCCTCATGATGTCCGCTGCGTTTTGGAACTCCCAAGCAGGTCTCCTCCTCTCCTGCAAGGGAGCGATGCGGCGGCGAAGGAAATCTCGCCAATCGCGCTTACGGTGAGTCGGCAAGCACGAGGCGCAAGATCCGGTCACAAAGAATCTTCAACCTAGCATCTTCCGGCGCCAAGTTGCTCCAATCGCTGCCACGCACTATTGGAGTTTGGCGACGCAGCGATGAAGGGCTGCGGGTTCTCCTCAACGATCCAACACCAATTGGCTCTCCACTCCTCCCACTTGCTGCGGAGCTCTCCTTCCAGATAAGCTTCTTTCTTGCCAATCCACTCGAGACCCAAGCAATCCGTCAAAGCAAGTGGCTCTCCTCCTCTCGGCGGCAGGGCATGAAGAAGTGACGGAAGAGGGCTACGTTTGGGTGGACTCCGACAAAGTGTTTGCAAAGGTGTGCGAAACTGCCATGGTGAGAACGGCGTTGGGGGTGAAGTCAAGGAGGCGGAGGCCGAGGGTGTTCATGATATCGCAGAAGAACTTCGGAGAAGGCGGCAGAGCCCGCATAGAAGAACAGCCTTGAAAAAGGGTACCCAGTTGGGGCTAATTCAGAGGCGGCTGGGAGTACCTTAGTGCGCGCTGGATACGCCGTGTCTCCGTCGACCAAAACAAGTAGTAGCCCTCCCTCAGCTCCTTTGCGCCGAGCTGGGGAAGACGGCCCGCTCCTTCGCGGCGCCAGCGAGCCTCCGCCTCGGCCGACTTCACGCCCTTCCCTTGTCGGCTTTGAGCCATGGCGGAGGCGGTGGAGGTGACCGGCAGCGGTGGAGGTGACCGGCGGCGTTGGTGGTGACGTTGGCGGCGAGGCGGAGCGGTGCTCTCCGACTTGGGAAGGTGGGGAGCAATGGTGGTTTTCGAGATCAAGCAGCAAATGGCGAGGTGAGCGGAATGCCCCTGCTTCTCTCGCTTATAAAGAGGGAGGGGCGGACGTTCGCCTTTCCGAATAAAGAAATCCCCCCCACACGATCTCGCCCATCGATCTCCCACGACGCCGCTCGACGCGTGCTGCTTCGTGGAGGACGTGGTAGGTCCGGGGTGAGTTATGGCGTGATCCGGGCCGCGTGCAGCCTGATGCCGCTTTGGGCCTGGCCCAACAGCGGCAGACCGTAGGTGGCCCAGTTCGGGGCTCTGTCGGTGTACTAGAGTAGGGTACCCTAGTATCCCGAACTTCGTGCCGCAGACAGAATGTAGCACCCCGCGGCAAGGATTGCCAGGTGATCGTCAAGGTGCTCCGTGCCTCCTCTGGAGCCATGCATGAACAATGTGTTTTATGCCCTGGAGACACGGCCCCGGCAAGAGGAGCTTGCCGAAGGCCACTCAAGGCACGCAGAAGACAAGACCCGGCAAGAGGAGCTTGCCGGGAAGGCTCGGAGAGCGACAAGCCTCCCGGACGCGACAAGGATTCAGCCGCGGCAAGGCACTTGCAGCAGCCGAGCAACCTTCTCTTCATCTCCGCTCCAGCTCATCCACCAACGTGTCGCCATGGGACCATTCCAGGCTCACGTGTCAAGGGGATGTGCGACCGTGAGAGAAGCAGCGTGATAAGCGGCGCTGACAAGATAGCCATCGTGGCAAGCGGTGGCGCCCGTGACGGTCACTTTATGCACTGTTTGGGAGACTTAGACGGGCATTTATTGCTTTTGTCCCCTGCCATCAGGGTTAGGTATGATGCACTGTACAAGTAGCTGTACCAACCGCTGCTTATTTTACCTTTTTTACCCTTGCATACGTTGCCACCTGTTGGTGACCCCTTGAGCGTATAAAAGGAGGCCCATGCTAACGAGAGGGGTTCGGTTCAGCTCATTCAAACCAGAGACACTGGGCTAGGTTTTGTAGCTCTCATCGCCCCTAGCAAGAACACAATACAATCGAGACAAGCAGTAGGAGTATTATCTCCGGAGAGCTCCGAAGCTGGGTAAACTGCTTCGTGTGCTTCGCCTCGATCCGACTTCTGCGATCTCCGCCCCCCACCGAACCGAAAGGGACTCGGCCCGCCGGTCCCATAGGTGTTCGTGGGTCCGATCAGCCTCCCCGACAAATATGAACTTTTATTTTGAATCATTTGGATGTGAACATTCATGCCACAATAAAGAAAATTACATTGAGAATTATGCTAGGTAGCATTCCACATCAAACATTCTGTTTTTAACATTTACCTACTCGAGGACGAGCAGGAATTAAGCTTGGGGATGCTTGATACGTCTCCAATGTATCTATAATTTTTGATTGTTTCATGCTATTCTATTACCCTTTTTGGATGTTTATGGGCTTTATTTTACACATTTATATCATTTTTGGGACTAACCTACTAACCGGAGGCCCAGCCCGTATTGCTGTTTTTTGCCTATTTCAGTATTTCAAAGAAAAGGAATATCAAACGGAGTCCAGACGGAATGAAACCTTTGGGAGCGTGATTTTTGGAAAGAACGTGATCCGGAGAACTTGGAGTGCAAGTCAAGAAGTGAACAAGGCGGCCAGGAGGGTGGAGGTCGCGCCCACCCCTACAGGGCGCGCCCCTGTCTCCTGGGCCCCACGAGCAGCCACCGGCGTACTTCTTCCTCCTATATATACCTACGTACCCCGAAAACATCCAGGGAGCCACCTAAACACAATTTCCACCGCCGTAACCTTCAGATCCATGAGATCCCATCTTGGAGCCTTCCCAGCTCTCAGGAGGGGAATCGACCAAGGAGGGCTTCTACATAAACACCATAGCCCTTCTGATGAGTTGTGAGTAGTTTACCACAGACCTTCGGGTCCATAGTTATTAGCTAGATGGCTTCTTCTCTCTTTTTGGATCTCAATACAATGTTATCCCCCTCTCTTGTGGAGATCTATTCGATGTAAAATTGTTTTTGCGGTGTGTTTGTCGAGATCCGATGAATTATGGGTTTATGATCAAGTTTATCTACGAGAAATATTTGAATCTCCTCTGAATTCTTTTATGTATGATTGAGTTATCTTTGCAAGTCTCTTCGAATTATCAGTTTCCTTTGGCCTACTAGATTGATCTTTCTTGCCATGGGAGAAGTGCATAGCTTTGGGTTCAATCTTGCGGTGTCCTTACCAAAGGATGTAAAGGGTTGCAAGGCACGTTTTTTATTGTTGCCTTCGAGGATAAAAAGATGGGGTTTATATCATATTGCATGATTTTATCCCTCTACATCATGTCATCTTGCTTAAGGCGTTACTCTGTTCTTATGAACTTAATACTCTAGATGCTGACGAGTCGGTCGATGTGTGGAGTAATAGTAGTAGATGCAGGCGAGTCGGTCTACTTGTTGCGACGTGATGCCTATATACATGATCATGCCTAGATAATCTCATAATTATTCGCTTTTCTATCAATTGCTCGACAAGAATTTGTTCACCCACCGTAATACTTATGCTATCTTGAGAGAAGCCTCTAGTGAAACCTATGGCCCCCGTGTCTATCTTTTATCATATTTGCTTTCAATCTACTTTTATTTACATCTTTACTTTTTGCATCTATAATATAAAATACCAAAAAAATATTTATCTTATCATATTATCTCTATCAGATCACTTTCGCAAGTGGCCGTGAAGGGATTGACAACCCCTTTATTGCGTTGGTTGCGAGTTCTTTGTTTGTTTGTGTAGGTGCGTGGGACGTTGGAGGAGTCTCCTACTGGATTGATACCTTGGTTCTCAAAAACTGAGGGAAATACTTACGCTACTGTGTTGCATCACCCTTTCCTCTTCAAGGAAAACCATTTCAAGCTCAAGACGTAGCACACCCCTGCAGGGAAGAAAACATCTATCGATAGCCTGTCCTACGGTAACGGACACTTGGAGTTGTATCCCGATCGATACAACTAGAACTGGATACTTGAGGTGATAACTGGATAATATGGCTCTGGGATTGCTTTCTCGCAGTGAGTCGAGAAATGATCTCTGGCCGAGATTGATAACACTTCTACTGTTTTACTTTATGCTACTCTTATCTCTTCTAATGCCGCAAGATGCTTGGAGCTGCTTGAAGATGCTAGTCTTCGATAGGCTAGGCTTTCCCCTTCTCTTCTGGCATTCTGCAGTCCAGTCTACATATACAGCCCATTTCATTGATGTCGATGCATATGTAGTGTAGATCCTTGCTTGCGAGTACTTTGGATGAGTACTCACGGTTGCTTTGCTCCCCCTCCCCCCTTTCTTCTTTTTTCCGGTTGATACAACCAGATGTCGGAGCCCAGGAGCAAGATGCCACCGTCGATGCCTACTACTACGTGGAGATCACCGACGACCAGGAGTAGTTAGGAGGCTCCGAGGCAGGAGGCCTTGCCTTTTCCATCGTAGATGCTTTTGTGCTGGCCTTCTTAAGGCAAACTTGTCTAACTTATGTCTCATTTCAGATATTGTTGCTTCACTGACTCTTGTGTATTCGAGCTTATATATTCGAGCCCTCGAGGCCCCTGGCTTGTAATATAAAGCTTGTATTATTTTCAATTTGTGTCTAGAGTTGTGTTGTGATATCTTCCCGTGAGTCATTGATCTTGGTCGTACACATTTGCGTGTATGATTAGTGTACAATTGAATCAAGGGCGTCACAACTTCAAATAATTATGACGATATCCAGGCAATGATCATTACATAGGCATCACGTCCAAGATTAGTAGACCGACTCCTGCCTGCATCTACTACTATTACTCCACACATCGACCGCTATCCAGCATGCATCTAGTGTATTAAGTTCATGGAAAAACGGAGTAATGCAATAAGAACGATGACTTGATGTAGACAAGATCCGTTTATCTATATGGCGGTAGATATAGATCTAAATCTTTTATCCTTAGTAGCAACGACATATACGTGTCGGTTCCCTTTCACATCATGGGATCAAGCACCGTAAGATCGAACCCACTACGGGGCACCTCTTCCCATTGCAAGATAAATAGATCAAGTTGGCCAAACAAAACCCAAATATAGGAGTAGAAATACGGGGCTATAAGAGATCATGCATATAAGAGATCAAAGAAACTCAAATAACTTTCATGGATATAAAAAGATATAACTAATCATAAACTCGAAGTTCATCAGATCCCAACAAACACACCGCAAAAAGAGTTACATCATATGGATCTCCAAGAGAACATTGTATTGAGAATTCAGCGAGAGAGAGAAAGCCATCTAGCTACTAACTACGGACCCGAAGGTCTACAAAGAACTACTCACGCATCATCGGAGAGGCACCAACGGAAGTGGTGAACCCCTTCGTGATGGTGTCTAGATTGGATCTGGTGGTTCTAGACTCCGCGGCGGCTAGATGAATATTTCGTCGACTCCCCTATGGTTTGTGGATTTTTGGGGTATTTATAGAGCAAAGAGGCGGTCGGGGGGGGGGGGGGCCACTGAGCTGGGCACAACCCACCAGGCCGCGCCTGGGCCTCCTGGCGCGCCCTGGTGGGTTGTGCCTGAAGGAAATATGCCCTAGAGGCAATAATAAAGTTGTTATTTCTATTTCCTTATATCATGATAAATGTTTATTATTCATGCTAGAATTGTATTAACCAGAGACTTAGTACATGTGTGAATACATAGACAAATAGAGTGTCACTAGTATGCCTCTACTTGACTAGCTCGTTGAATCAAAGATGGTTAAGTTTCCTAGCCATAGACATGAGTTGTCATTTGATTAACGGGATCACATCATTGGAGAATGATGTGATTGACTTGACCCATTATGTTAGCACTTGATCGTTTAGTTTATTTGCTATTGCTTTCTTCATGACTTATACATGTTCCTATGACTATGAGATTATGCAACTCCCGAATACCGGAGGAACACTTAGTGTGCTACCAAACGTCACAACGTAACTCGGTGATTATAAAGGTGCTCTAGAGGTGTCTCCGATGGTGTTTGTTGAGTTGGCATAGATCGAGATTAGGATTTGTCACTCCGATTGTCGGAGAGGTATCTCTGGGCCCTCTCAGTAATGCACATCACTATAAGCCTTGCAAGCAATGTGACTAATGAGTTGGTTATGGGGTGATGCATTACGGAACGAGTAAAGAGACTTGTTGGTAACAAGATTGAACTAGGTATTAATATACCGACGATCGAATCTCGGGCAAGTAACATATCGATGACAAAGGGAACAACGTATGTTGTTATGCGGTTTGACCGATAAAGATCTTCGTAGAATATGTAGGAACCAATATGAGCATCCAGGTTCCGCTATTGGTTATTGACCGGAGATGAGTCTCGGTCATGTCTACATAGTTCTCGAACCCGTAGGGTCCGCACGCTTAACGTTCTGTGACGATCGGTATTATGAGTTTATGTGTTTTGATGTACCGAAGGTTGTTCTGTTAGCACGTAGTAATTTCAAAATTGTCCTACGCACACGCAAGATCATGGTGATGCATAGCAAAGAGAGGGAAGAGTGTCGCCCACGCACACCTCGTGAGACCGTAGCGAAGCGTTATGACAACGCTGGTTGATGTAGTCGTGACGTCTTCACGATCGATCCTCGCATCGAACGCACGACACCTCCGCTGCTCAAAGCACATCGCTCATCTCGGAGACGCCCGCGAACTCACGATCCAAAGAGAGCTTCGGGAAGAGCTTCACAAGACGACGGCGCAGCGTGGTGATGGTGTTGATGAAGTTACCGACGCAGGGCTTCGCCTAAGCACCGCTACGATATGTGTAACATCCCAAATTTTCAATTTGGAATGTTATACATAGAGCATCATTGCATATCATATTTTATTTGCATTTTGTTTTGATCCTAGAAATTCCACGCAACTCAAGGACCCACGGAGAGAGTTGGGGATTTCGTTATTTTCATATTTGAGTTTTTCTCGAATCTTGAAAATAGGGTCCTTTGATTTTATTTATTTTATATTCAATTATTTCTTTTATAAAAATACGAGAGAGGGAATAAAATGACATTCCCAAAAATAAGAAATATTGAGGATTTAATAAAAAAATCAATTATTTTATTTTTTGGAGTTTTGGCTATTTTATTTGAATGTAGGAAAAATTGCACGTTTTCAAAATTTGCATTTTAGGGCCAAGAAAATGTTCATCTCGTTCTAATATTTTATTTAGACGGTGAAAATTTATTTTGGCATTTTTAGAATTTTATTAATTTTCTAGATTTTTTTAGTTTCGGCGGAATTGTTTAAAAAACGCGCCCGGACCCGACTGGGCCGAAGCCCAGCCGAGCCAGGCCGTCGGCCCGTGCCGCGCCACCGCCTCCGCCGTGCCCGAGTCCGGCCAGGACTCGGCAGCTGCCGCCGTCGCCGCCCGGGACTCCTCCGCCCCTCCATAGCCACCGCCTCTTTATAATTGCCGCCTCCTCTCACCTGGTCAGCCGCGCCGCCGAGCCGCCCGCTTGCTGCAATCGCGCCGCCCGCCGCCCGACGTCCCGCCCGCCGCCCCTCGCCGCCCGCCGGAGGCACCCGCCCCGCCGGAGTGCCTCGCGAATACGCCGCCGCGCCCGCCGGTCGGTTTTTAAGAAAACCGCTCCGGTTTTTTTAGAAACCCTAGGTTTTTCTTTTAGATCGGTTTTGTTCTTTTTTCGGTTTTCTTAGTTAGTGAGCGTTCGCTCGTTCATTCGTTTTAACGAACGCGTTCTTCATTTAGTTACAGTTAACGACCGTCCGTTCGTTAAACTGTTCGTCATTTTTTCTTTTTCACGGATTTTCCGCGATTATTTCTGATCGCGATTTCAGATCCGATTTTCTTTTTCGTTTTTCTCTTCGCTCGTTTATCGGAATCAGGCGATTCAAGCGCCTAGAGTTTCATCTCGAAGCCCTCGTTCCGTTTAACCAACTCAAACAAGTTTTTGCTACTGTAAAATTTGACTTAGGTGCAGATTAGTAAACGAAGCTTGTTTCTTTCGTCGTTTGACTTTCGTTGCTTCGTTTGATTTGATTCTTTTTGCAAACTGGAGTTCTTAAGTTGAACTTTCTGGTTAGATCTCTTATTCGAGTTTTACCTGTGCATTAGATGAGTACTCATTGTATGCTTGTTTGTTTCCGATAGAATACCCGGAGTGCGCAGCTTGCTACTTCGAATCGCTAGGTTTCGCGGATCATCAGCAAGGCCAGTAACACTTTGATCATACCCTTTTACTACCCAGTTTTATTGCATTAGATCAATCCTCGAACATTGCATCATTAGGATCTAATTAAATTGTGGGATCTGGGAAGTAGATGAGGTAGTACCTATTGCCCTGTTTATTATCAAACCCTTGGGAGTTACTTCTACGCTTGCTTACATTACTATGCTATGCTAGTAGACGTGGATTGGGTTTGAGTGAATCCATGACGGATGTGA
Source organism: Aegilops bicornis (assembly GCA_021605145.1). NCBI lineage: Eukaryota > Viridiplantae > Streptophyta > Magnoliopsida > Poales > Poaceae > Aegilops > Aegilops bicornis. The sequence goes on along the minus strand of JAHIAL010000066.1, from coordinate 1,990,166 downwards.
GATTGTTAATTAATAGTTTACTTAAGGTGGCAACTAAAATACACATCTGGGTGGATTGAGGTACCTGGGTATTCCAGGATTGCCTGTTTTTCTTTATGCATGACCACCTGTGCTCAAAGGGATCATGAGATTATTCATGCTAGAAACTTCCGTGTGCAGCCGCAAGCTATTATGGGCTCTAGCATAGTAGAGTAAGTTGTGCGAACTCTTACAGTGGTAGACTAGCAGATGTAGGGGATGTAGGTGTAACTGTCTACCCGATCGTAAGGTGTGAGCACCTCTGAAAGACTGTTTCTCGGTCATCCGTTTCTCAAACACCGTGTAGTGCGAGAACCCCAACGGAGGAGATCGAGTCTTGCGGGGAAAAGTGCGCAAACCTCTGCAGAGTGTACAATCTAATCATGGTTAGCCGTGTCCCCGGTTATGGACAACTTGAGTATCTAGTTCCTGGATTATCATGTGAATCTCATCATGTTACTTTAATTAATTTTGTTGGGTTTTGATGATGTTACTTAATTGGGATTGAGAATGTTGTCAACCATTCTGAATGTTTAACAACCACCATGATAGTTAAATAAAATTTATTCCTTTGCAGTAGGGAAAAATTGGCTTTACGCAAAACTGTAACCACAGAGCCTTCCACCAACCATATATGCATGTAGTGTAGCATACTTCTTTTCATTATTCTCTATGTGTTACATTGCCAGCATATTCCATGTGCTGACCCGTTTTCGGGCTGTAACGTTTCATGTTGCAGACTTTTCAGACGACGAGTAAGGTGCCTTAGGTCGTGGTTCTATACTTAGTGATGCCGTTGGATTTGATGGACTCACGTATCTTCCAATCCTTCCGCTGTTATCGTTATTAGATGGCCTTAAGCCATATTTATTGTAATAAGTTCTCTTTTGAGACATTCGATGTAATAAGTGTGTGATTGCTACTCTGTTATAAATCCTTCGAGTACTGTGCGTGTCAGCATTACTGATCCAGGGATGACACTGATGCACAGAGACTTGACCGTCTGAGGTCTGGTCGCTACAATATGACCGAGGTGGATTATGGTGGAGGGGGCACTGCACACGGCTAAGAGAGATCAATGATCAACTTGTGTGTCTTGGGGTGCCCCCCTGATGACCCGCAAGTATACGGGATAGTTGTAGCCTCTTTCGTTAAATAAGAGTGTCGAACCCAACGAGGAGCTAAAGGTAGAACAAATACTCTCTCAAGTCCTATCTGCCACTGATACGACTCTACGCACGGTTGACGTTCGCTTTACCTAGAACAAGTATGAAACTAAAAGTACTTTGTAGGTGTTGATGGATAAGTTTGCAAGACAATAAAGAGCACGTAAATAAAAAAGTATGGGCTGTTTAGATAAAGATGCAATAAAGTAAATATCGCGAGTGTGGAAAAGTGGTGGTAGGAGTTGTGAAATTGTCCCTAAGCAATTGACTACTTTACTAGACCGATAGCAAGTTTTATGTGGGAGAGGCCATCGCTAGCATGTCATCCCCGACTTGGAATTCTATGCACTTATGATTGGAACTATTAGCAAGCATCCGCAACTACTAACGTTCATTAAGGTAAAACCCAACCATAGCATTAAGATAATATTGGGCCCCCTTCAATCCCGTATGCATCAATTTCTATGCTAGGTAGAAACTTCATCACTCTTGCCCTCCAATACATAGTCCTATCAACATACAACTAACCCTATGGTGTGATCCACGCTACCACATATGATGGGCACCAAAGGACAGCAACATAACCACAAGCAAATTAAATCAATCATAGCAATTCATCAACCACCAATAGGACAACCAAAATCTACTCAGACATCATAGGATGGCAACACATCAATGGATAATAATATGAAGCATAAAGCACCATGTTCAAGTAGAGGGTACAACGGGTTGCGGGAGAGTGGACCTCTGTAGATAGAAGGGGGAAGGTGATGGAGATTTTGGTGAAGATGATGGAGGTGTTGGTGAAGATCGCGCTGATGATGGCCCTTGCCATGCTCCGCGCCACCGAAGCAAGGGGAGAGAGCCCCTTCTTCTTTCTTCCTTGACCTTCTCCCTAGATGGGAGAAGGGTTTCCCCTCTGGTCCTTGGCTCCCATGACGTGGGAGGGGCGAGAGCCCCTCCGAGATTGGATCTGTCTCTTTGTCTCTCTCTATTTCTGCGTTCCCAGATCCTTCCCCTTCACTGTTTCTTTTATATCTGGAGATCCGTAACTCCGATTGGGGTGAATCTTTCGCCCAGATTTTTCTCGTAAAATTAGCTTTGTTGCGGCAAAAGAAGAGCGTCACCCGCCTTACGGGTGGCCCAGGAGAGTGCTAGGCGCGCCCAGGGGGAGGGCGCGCCCCCTATCTCCTGGCCACCTCGGGCACCGTTTCGCGTTGATTCTTCCTCCGGAAAATCCCAAATATTCCAAAATAGTTCTCCGTCCGTTTTTATCCCATTTGATATTAGGTTTTTGCGAAACATAAAACATCCAACAAACAGGAACTGGCACTGGGCACTGGATCAATATGTTAGTCCAAAAAAATAGTATAAAAAGTTGCCAAAAGTATATGAAAGTTGAATAATATTTGCATGGAACAATCAAAAATTATAGATACGACGGAGACGTATCAGCATCCCCAAGCTTAATTCTTGCTCGTCCTCAAGTAGGTAGATGATAAAAAAGATAATTTTTGATGTGGAATGCTAGCTAGCATAATCTTGATCAAATATCTAATCAGGGCATAAATATTAAGACACGAGTGATTCAAAGCAATAGTCTATCATTTGACATAAAAACAATAATACTTCAAGCATACCAACCAAGCAATTATGTCTTATCGAAATAACATAGCCAAAGAAAGCTCATCCCTACAAAATCATATAGTCTGGCTATGCTCCATCTTCCCCACACAAAGCATTCAAATCATGCACAACCCCGATGACAAGCTGAGCAATTGGTTCGTACTTTTTAACGTGCTTCAGCCTTTTTCACTCTTACGCAATACATGAGTGCAAGACATGGACATAGCACTATATTTGGTATATGGTGGTGGTTGTGAGGACAAAAAAAGGAGAAGATAGTCTCACATCAACTAGGCGTATCAACAGGCAATGTAGATGCCCATTAATAGATATCAATGTGAGTGAGTAGGGATTGCCATGCAACGGATGCACTAGAGCTATAAGTGTATGAAAGCTCAAACTGGAAACTAAGTTGGTGTGCATCCAACTTGCTTGCTCATGAAGACCTCGGGCATTTGAGGAAGCCCATCATCGGAATATACAAGCCAAGTTCTATAATGAAAATTCCCACTAGTATATGAAAGTGATAACTCAAGAGACTCTCTATATGAAAAACATGGTGCTACTTTGAAGCACAAGCGTGGCAAAAGGATAGTAACATTGCCCCTTCTCTTTTTCTCTCATTTTCTCATTTTTTATTTTCTCCTTTTTTTCTCTTTTGGTGGGCTTCTTTGGCCTCTCTTTTTTTATTTGGGCTTCTTTGGACTCTTTTATTTATTTTTAAAGTCCGGAGTCTCATCCCGACTTGTGGGGGAATCATAGTCTCCATCATCCTTTCCTCACTGGGGCAATGCTCTAATAATGATGATCATCACACTTTTATTTACTTAGAACCCGATATTACAATTCGATACTAGAACAAAGATATGACTCTATATGAATGCCTTCGGCGGTGTACCGGGATGTGGAATGATCTAGCATAGGAATGACATAAAAAAACGGACAAGCCATGAAAACATCATGTTAGCTATCTTACGATCATGCAAAGCAATATGACAATAAATGCTCAAGTCATGTATATGATGATGATCAAAGTTGCATGGCAATATATCTCGGAATGGCTATGGAAATGCCATGATAGGTAGGTATGGTGGCTGTTTGGAGGAAGGTAAATAATGGGTGCAAGATACCGGCGAAAGTTGCGCGGCATAATAGAGGCTAGCAAAGTGGAAGGGTAAGTGTGCGTATATTCATGGACTCACATTAGTCGTAAAGAACTCATATACTTATTGCAAAAGTTTACTTAGCCCTCGAAGCAAAGTACTACTACACATGCCCCTAGAGGGATAGATTGGTAGGGAAAGACCATCGCTCGTCCCCGACCGCCACTCATAAGGAAAGCAATGAAAGAACACCTCATGCTCCGACTTCGTTACATAACGGTTCACCATACGTGCATGCTACGGGACTTGCAAACCTCAACACAAGTATTTCTGAATTTCACAATTACTCAACTAGCACGACTCTAATATCACCACCTTTATATTGCAAAACTATTGCAAGGAATCAAACATATCATATTCAGTGATCTACAAGTTTTACGTAGGATTTTATGACTAACCATGTGAATGACCAATTCCTGTCATCTCTCTAAATAGATATAAGTGAAGCAAGAGAGTTTAATTCTTCCTAGAAAAGATATGCCCACGCTCTAACAAATATAAGTGAAGCAAAAGAGCATTCTACAAATGGCGGTTTTCTATGTGAAGAGAAACAGGCAATCCAAACTTCAAATGATATAAGTGAAGCACATGAAGCATTCTATAAAGCCATACTCAAAAGATTTAAGTGAGGTGCAATGAGCATTCTATAAATCAACCAAGGACTATCTCATACCAGCATGGTGCATAAAAGAAAAATGAAAACTAAGTGCAAAAGACGCTCCAAGACTTGCACATATCGCATGAACGAAACGAATCCGAAAACATATCGATACTTGTTGAAGAAAGAGGGGATGCCTTCCTAGGCATCCCCAAGCTTAGACGCTTGAGTCTCCTTGAATATTTACTTGGGGTGCCTTGGGCATCCCCAAGATTGAGCTCTTTACTCTCTTCCTTTTCCTCATATCGAGACCTCCTCGATCAAACACTTCATCCACACAAAACTTCAACAGAAAACTCGGTAAGATCCGTTAGTATAATAAAGCAAATCACTACTCTAAGTACTGTTGCAAACCAATTCATATTTTGTTTTTGCATTTTGTCTACTGTAATATAACTTTTCCATGGCTTAATCCACTGATAGAAATTGATAGTTTCATCAAAACAAGAAAACTATGCATCAAAAACAGAATCTGTCAAAAACAGAACAGTCTGTAGCAATCTGAACATTCACCATACTTCTGGTACTCCAAAACTTCTACCAAAATTAGGAAAAATAAACAATTTTTACAGAAAGACAGTGCAAAAGGAATCATAACCATTTGACCTTCCAGGTAAAAATGTAAAATCGTGCACTACAGACAAAGTTTCTGTCCTGCACCGTACAAACCAACAAGCATTGTAAACATCCTAAAGGCAAACCTTAGCACATTATTTTTATTATACAATGGAATTGTACAAGGGGATAATTATTTTTGATGAAAAGTTTCTGTAATTAAGATTCACAAAGTTTCCATGAGCATGAACAAAGTTCAAGGAGCTCTCCCACTTCAACAATGCTTGTCTCTCTCACTTTCACTTTCCTTTTCGAAAAAATTTAGGTTGCCCTCTTTATTTTTTTGTTTTTAAACTATATGAAAGCACTCAATAGAAATAAATTACTCTGTAAAACTTCCAGGTTGTCTCCCTGGAAGTGCTTTCTTTAAAGCCATTAAGCTAGGCATATAGTGCTCAAGTAACGGATCCACCCGGATCCCAAGGTATATCAAAGCCAATTTTAATTAACAATGATTTGTAATTTAGTAGTGAGCACAAAGTAACATATATCATGCAAAAATGAAGTCTAACTCTCTTCCTATGCATCGGCATATCTTAAAAGAACAATTCATGCACACCAAGTAAAGGCCAATGCATAGTATAAGTAGTTTCTTGCAATTCTACCATATTGGAAACATAGAGAGGTGGAGATATAGTTGCCCTCTCATAATAATTGCAAGTAGGAGCAGCAAGCACATGCATATTATATTCATGAAAATTATCATGTGTAATGGTAAAAGGCAACCCATCAATATAATGCTTAATAAGCACAAACTTCTCCGATATAGTGTAGTTTGGAGAATTCAAAAAGATAATAGGACTATCATGCGTGGGTGCAATAGCAACAATTTCATGTTTAACATAAGGAACTATAGCAAGTTCATCTCCATAAGCATCATTCATATTGACATCTTGGTCACAATCATAGCAAGCATCATCAAAAAGGGATATTTCAAGAGAATCGACGGGATCATAGCAATCATCCTTCGGTAAGCACGAAGGGGAATTAAACAATGTATGAGTTGAAGAGTTACTCTCATTAGAAGGTGGACACGGATGATCAATCCGCTCTTCCTCCTTTTGTTCTTCGCTCTCGTCATCTTTTTCATCCAATGAGCTCAGAGTTTCATCAATTTCTTCTTCCATAGCTTCCTGCAAAATATTAGTCTCTTCTTGGACAGCGGAGACTTTCTCAATAAATGCATTAATATTGTAATTGTATTCATAATTTTCATAGCAATATCTAAGTATAGCAAGATTTTCAGGCCTATAAACATCATCATCAAAAGCTTCATACTCTTCAAACAAAGATTCAATTTCATAAGAAGCCTTAAGAGCAACAAATTATTCAATTTGTTCAACATCATAGTAATCATATATACCATTAGCATAAGAAGCTAAGGTTTCATTATCATTAAATTTGCATGAAAAGGGAAGGTGTGGACCCTTCATCCTAGAGCAACAAGTAATATCATATCTCAAGCATAGATCCCGAGCATACCAACACAACATATTAATCTGATCCCATAATAGTTTCCCCTTTTGTGTAAAGCGATAATCCCTAAAGTATTCACGTTGATCCAACATGTCTCCCATTATAAAGTTGAATGAAGTTTTCTCAGGATTATCAAAGTAGTACATAATATCTTTCACATAATGAGAATCGAGGGTTTTAGGAGTTCACCCATCTCCATGAGTAGCAAGTACACCTATTTTTTTTGGTATTTCGTGTTCCATATCCATAACTAAAGATAGAGAACAACTTAGAACAACAAATAAAAATTACTTAGTGATAAAGCAAACAAGCACACACGAGAATATTCACCCCACGCTATGACTCCCCAAGAACGGCACCGGAAAAAGGTCTTGATGACCCGCAAGTATCACGGGATAGTTGTAGCCTCTTTTCGATAAATAAGAGTGTCGAACCCAATGAGGAGCTAAAGGTAGAACAAATACTCTCTCAAGTCCTATCTGCCACTGATACGACTCTACGCACGCTTGACGTTCGCTTTACCTAGAACAAGTATGACACTAAAAGTACTTTGTAGCTGTTGTTGAATAAGTTTGCAAGATAATAAAGAGCACGTAAATAAAAAGTAGGGGCTGTTTAGATAAAGATGCAATAAAGTAAACATAGCGAGTGTGGAAAAGTGGTGGTAGGAGTTGTTAAATTGTCCCTAAGCAATTGACTACTTTACTAGAACGATAGCAAGTTTTATGTGGGAGAGGCCATCGCTAGCATGTCATACCTGACTTGGAATTCTATGCACTTATGATTGGAACTATTAGCAAGCATCCGCAACTACTAACGTTCATTAAGGTAAAACCCAACCATAGCATTAAGATGATATTGGTCCCCCTTCAATCCCGTATGCATCAATTTCTATGCTAGGTAGAAGCTTTGTCACTCTTGCCCTCCAATACATAGTCCTATCAACATACAACTTACCCTATGGTGTGATCCACGCACGCGCTCATATGATGGGCACCAAAGGACAGCAACATAACCACAAGCAAATTAAATCAATCATAGCAATTCATCAACCACCAATAGGACAACGAAAATCTACTCAGACATCATAGGATGGCAACACATCAATGGATAATAATATGAAGCATAAAGCACCATGTTCAAGTAGAGGGTACAACAGGTTGCAGGAGAGTGGACCGCTGTATATAGAAGGGGGGAGGTGATGGAGATGTTGGTGAAGATGATGGAGGTGTTGGTGAAGATCGCGGTGATGATGATAGCCCCCGGCGGCATTCCGGCGCCACCGGGCGCAAGGGGAGAGAGCCCCCCTTCTTATTCTTATTCCTTGACCTTCTCCCTAGATGGGAGAAGGGTTTCCCCTTTGGTCCTTGGCTCCCATGGAGTGGGAGGGGCGAGAGCCCCTCCGAGATTGGATCTGTCTCTCTGTCTCTCTGTTTCTACGTTCCCAGATCCTTCCCCTTCACCGTTTCTTTTATATCTGGAGATCCGTAACTCCGATTGGGGTGAATCTTTCGCCCAGATTTTTCTCGTAAAATTAGCTTTCTTGCAGCAAAAGAAGAGCGGCAACCGCCTTACGGGTGGCCCAGGAGAGTGCCAGGCGTGCCCAGGGGGGAGGGCGCACCCCCTATCTCTTGGCCACCTCGGGCACCGTTTCGCATTGATTCTTCCTCCGGAAAATCCCAAATATTCCAAAATAATTCTCCGTCCGTTTTTATCCCGTTTGATATTGGGTTTCTGAAACATAAAACATGCAACAAACGAGGCGGCACTAAACCGGATCAATATGCTAGTCCCAAAAAATAGTATAAAAAGTTGCCAAAAGTATATGAAAGTTGGATAATATTGGCATGGAACAATCAAAAATTATAGATACCACGGAGACGTATCATCCCCTGCCCCCGTATATAAAGGAGCTAGGGGGAGGCGGCCGGCCAGGAGGAGGGCGTGCCAAGGGGGGAGTCCTACTCCCACCGGGAGTAGGACCCCTCTTTTCCAAGTAGGAGTAGGAGAAGGGGAAGGAGGAGAGAGGGAAGGAAAGGCGTGCCGCCTTTCCTTGTCCAGTCGGACTAGAGGGAGGGCGTGCAGCCTGCCCTGGCCGTCCCTCCTCTTCTCCACTAAGGCTCAATAGGCCCATTACACTCCCCGGGGGTTTATGGTAAGCCCGTAATTCTAAGATATGTCCTAACTTGCGGAACCCTTAGGAGTCCAAACATAGTCATCCAATATATCGATCTTTATGTATCGACCATTTCGAGAATCCTCGTCATGTCCGTGATCATATCAGGGGCTCTGAACTACCTTCGGTACATCAAAACACATAAACTCATAATACCGATCGTCACCGAACGTTAAGCGTGCGGACCCTACGGGTTCGAGAACTATGTAGACATGACCGAGACACATCTCCGGTCAATAACTGATAGCGGAACCTGGATGCTCATATTGGTTCCTACATATTCTACGAAGACCTTTATCGGTCAAACCACATAATAGCATACGTTGTTCCCTTTGTCATCGGTATGTTACTTGCCCAAGATTCGATCGCTGTTATCTCAATACCTAGCTCAATCTCGTTACCGGCAAGTCCCTTTACTCGTTCCGTAGTGCATCATCCCATAATTAACTCATTAGTCACATTGCTTGCAAGGCTTATAGTGATGTGCATTACCGAGAGGGCCCAGAGATACCTCTCCGACGATCGGAGTGACAAATCGCATTCTCGATCTATGCCAACTCAACGAACACCATCTGAGACACCTGTAGAGCACCTTTATAATCACCCAGTTACATTGTGACGTTTCGTAGCACACAAAGTGTTCCTCCGGTATTCGGGAGTTTGCATAATCTCATAGTCATAGGAACATGTATAAGTCATGGAGAAAGCAATAGCAGTAAACTAAACGATCAAGTGCTAAGCTAACGAAATGGGTCAAGTCAATCACATTATTCTCCTAATGATGTGATCCCGTTAATCAAATGACAACTCATGTCTATGGCTAGGAAACTCAACCATCTTTGATCAATGAGCTAGTCAATTAGAGGCATACTAGTGACACTATGTTTGTCTATGTATTCACACATGTATTATGTTCACGGTTAATACAATTCTAGCATGAATAATAAACATTTATCATGATATGAGGAAATAAATAATAACTTTATTATTGCCTCTAGGGCATATTTCCTTGATCTCCCACTTGCACGAGAGTCAAGAATCTAGATTACACAGTAATGATTCTAACACCCCTGGCGTCTTGGTGCGGATCATGTTTTGCTCGTGGAAGAGGCTTAGTCAACGGTTCGCTACATTCAGATCCGTATGTATCTTGCAAATCTCTATATACGCCACTGGACTTGATCCGGATGGAATTGATGTGTCTCTTGATGTGCTTGTGTCTCTTGTGATTTCTGGATTCCTTTGCCAAGGCAATTGCACCAGTATTGTTACAAAAGATTTTCATTGGACCCGATGCACTAGGTATGACACCTAGATCGGATATGAACTCCTTCATCCAGACTCCTTCATTTGCTGCTTCCGAAGCAGCTATCTACTCCGCTTCACATGTAGATCCCGCCACGGTGCTTTTTTTAGAAATGCACCAACTGACAGCTCTGCCGTTTAATATAAACACGTATCCGGTTTGCGATGTAGAATCATCCGGATCAGTGTCAAAGCTTGCATCGACGTAACCACTTACGACGAGCTCTTTGTCACCTCCATAAACGAGAAACATATCCTTAGTCCTTTTCAGGTATTTCAGGATGTTCTTGACCGCTGTCCTGTGATCCACTTCTGGATTACTTTGGTACCTCCCTGCTAAACTAATAGCAAGACACACATCAGTCTAGTACACAGCATTGCATACATGATAGAGCCTATGGCTGAAGCATAGGGAACACTTTTCATTTTCTCTCTATCTTCTGCAGTTGTCGGGCATTGAGTCTAACTCAACTTCACACCTTGTAACGCAGGCAAGAACCCTTTCTTTGCTTGATCCATTTTGAACCTTTTCAAAACTTTATTAAGGTATGTGCTTTGTGAAAGTCCAATTAAGCGTCTTGATCTATCTCTATAGATCTTGATGCCCATTATATAAGCAGCTTCACCGAGGTCTTTCATTGAAAAACTCTTATTCAAGTATCCTTTTATGCTATCCAGAAATTATGTATCATTTCCAATCAACAATATGTCATCCACATATAATATTAGAAATGCTCTGAGCTCCCACTCACTTTCTTGTAAATACATGTGCTTCTCCAAAAGTCTGTATAAAACCATATGCTTTGATCACACTATCAAAATGTTTATTCCAACTCTGAGAGGCTTGCACCAGTCCATAAATGGAACGCTGGAGCTTGCACACTTTGTTAGTACCCTTTGGATCGACAAAACCTTCTGGTTGCATCATATACAACTCTTCTTCCAAAAATCCATTCAGGAATGTACTTTTGACATCCATTTGCCAAATTTCATAATCATAAAATGCGGCAATTCCTAACATGATTCGGACAGACTTAAGCATCGCTACGGTTGAGAAAGTCTCATCGTAGTCAACCCCTTGAACTTGTCGAAAACCTTTCGCAACAAGTCGAGCTTTATAGACAGTAACATTACCATGAGCGTCAGTCTTCTTCTTGAAGATCCATTTATTTTCTATGGCCTGTCAATCATCGGGCAAGTCAACCAAAGTCCACACTTTGTTCTCATACATGGATGCCATCTTAGATTTCATGGCCTCAAACCATTTGGCGGAGTATGGGATCATCATCGCTTCCTCATAGTTCGTAGGTTCGCCATGGTCTAGTAACATGACTTTTAGAACAGGATTATCGTACCACTCTGGTGCGGATCTCACTCTTGTTGACCTATGAGGTTCGGTAGTAACTTGATTTGAAGATTCATGATCAACATCATTAGCTTCCTCACTAATTGGTGCAGGTGTCACAGAAACCGGTTTCTGTGATGAACTACTTTCCAATAAGGGAGCAGGTACAGTTACTTCATCAAGTTCTACTTTCCTCCCACTCACTTCATTCGAGAGAAACTCCTTCTCTAGAAAGGATCCATTCTTAGCAAAAGATGTCTTGCATTCGGATCTGTGATAGAAGGTGTACCCAATAGGTTCCTTTGGGTATCCTATGAAGACACATTTCTCCGATTTGGGTTCGAGCTTATCAAGTTGAAGCTTTTTCACATAAGCATCGCAACCCCAAACTTTAAGAAACGACAACTTTGGTTTCTTGCCAAACCACAGTTCATAAGGCGTCGTCTCAACGGATTTTGATGGTTCCCTATTTAACATGAATGCAGCCGTCTCTAAAGTATAACCCCAAAATGATAGCGGTAAATCAGTAAGAGACATCATAGATCGCACCATATCTAGTAAAGTATGATTACGACGTTCGGACATACCATTACGTTGTGGTGTTATGGGTGGCGTGAGTTGCGAAACTATTCCGCATTGTTTCAAATGTAGACCAAACTCGTAACTCAAATATTCTCCTCCACGATTAGATCGTAGAAATTTTATTTTCTTGTTATGATGATTTTCCACTTCACTCTGAAATTCCTTGAACTTTTCAAATGTTTCAGACTTATGATTTATTAAGTAGATATACTCATATCTGCTCAAATCATCTGTGGATCGTGGAGAAAATAAAGATACCATGTGAGCCTCAATATTCATTGGACCACATACATCAGTATGTATGACTTCCAATAAATCTGTTGCTCGCTCCATTGTTCCAGAGAACGGTGTTTTAGTCATCTTGCCCATGAGGCATGGTTCGCATGTACCAAGTGATTCATAATCAAGTGATTCCAGAAGTCCATCAGTATGGAGTTTCTTCATGCGTTTTACACCAATATGACCCAAACGGCAGTGCCACAAATATGTTGCACTATCATTATCAACTCTGCATCTTTTGGCTTCAACATTATGAATATGTGTATTACTACTCTCGAGATTCAACACAAATATACCACTCTTCAAGGGTGCATGACCATAAAAGGTATTACTCATATAAATAGAACAACCATTATTCTCAGATTTAAATGAATAACCGTCTCGCATCAAACAAGATCCAGATATAATGTTCATGCTTAACGCTGGCACCAAATAACAATTATTTAGGCCTAAAAATTAACCCCGAAGGTAGATGTAGAGGTAGCGTGCCGACGGCGATCACATCGACTTTGGAACCATTCCCCACGCACATTGTCACCTCGTCCTTAGCCAATCTTCGTTCAATCTGTAGTTCCTGTTTCGAGTTGCAAATATTAGCAACAGAACCAGTGTCAAATACCCAGGTGCTACTACGAGCTTTAGTAAGGTACACATCAATAACATGTATATCACATATACCTTTGTTCACCTTGCCATCCTTCTTATCCGCCAAATACTTGGGGCAGTTCCGCTTCCAAAGGTGTCCAAATTGCTTTTGTGAGAAGCACTCAGTCTCAGGCTTAGGTCCAGAGTTGGGTTTCTTCTCTTGATCAGCAACTTGCTTGCTCTTCTTCTTGAAGTTCCTCTTCTTCTTCCCTTTTCCCTTTTTCTTGAAACTGGTGGTCTTATTGACCATCAACACTTGATGCTCCTTTTTGATTTCTACCTCCACAGCCTTTAGCATTGCGAAGAGCTCGGGAATAGTCTTGTCCATCCCTTGCATATTATAGTTCATCACGAAGCTCTTGTAGCTTGGTGGCAGTGATTGAAGAATTCTGCCTATGACACTATCATCCGGAAGATTAACTCCCAGTTGAATCAAGTGATTATTATACCCAGACTTTTTGAGTATATGTTCACTGACAGAACTATTCTCCTCCATCTTGCAGCTGTAGAACTTATTGGGGACTTCATATCTCTCAATCCGGGCATTTGCTTGAAATTTTAACTTCAAATCCTAGAACATCTCATATGCTCCGTGACGTTCAAAACGTCGTTGAAGTCCCGGTTCTAAGCCGTAAAGCATGGCACACTGAACTATCGAGTAGTCATCAGCTTTGCTCTACGGTGACGTTCTTAACGTCGTCTGGTTACATCTGCAGCAGGCACTCTGGCACCAGCGGTGCTTCCAGGACGTAATTCTTCAGGCTTGACAATGAGGATAATCCTCAAGTTAAGGACCCAGTCCGTGTAATTGCTACCATCATCTTTCAACTTTGTTTTCTCAAGGAACGCATTAAAATTCAACGGAACAACAACACGGGCCATCTATCTACAACAACATTGGCAAGCAAAATACTATCAGGTACTAAGTTCAAGATAAATTTAAGTTCAATTAATCATATTACTTAAGAACTCCCACTTAGATAGATATCTCTCTTATCATCTAAGTGATAACGTGATCCAAATCAACTAAACCATAACCGATCATCACGTGAAATGGAGTACTTTTCAATGGTGAACATCACTATGTTGATCATATCTACTATATGATTCACGTTCGACCTTTTGGTCTCAGTGTTTCGAGGCCATATCTGCATATGCTAGGCTCGTCAAGTTTAACCCGAGTATTCTGCGTGTGCAAAACTGGCTTGCACCCGTTGTATAAGAATGTTGAGCTTATCACACCCGATCATCATGTGGTGTCTCGGCACGAAAAAATTTGGCAACGGTGCATACTCAGGGAGAACACTTGTACCTTGAAATTTTTAGTGAGAGATCATCTTATAATGCTACCGTCAATCAAAGCAGAATAAGATGCATAAAGGATAAACATCACATGCAATCAAAATAAGTGATATGATATGGCAATCATCATCTTGTGCCTTTGATCTCCATCTCCAAGGCACCGTCATGATCACCATCGTCACCGGCGCGACACCTTGACCTCCATTGTAGCATCGTTGTCGTCTCGCCAACTATTGCTTCTACGACTATCGCTACCGCTTAGTGATAAAGTAAAGCAATTATGTATGCGATTGCATTGCATACAATAAAGCGGCGACCATATGGCTCCTGCCAGCTGCCGATAACTCTATTACAAAAACATGATCATCTCATACAATAAAATATAGCATCATGTCTTGACCATATCACATCACAACATGCCCTGCAAAAACAAGTTAGACGTCCTCTACTTTGTTGTTGCAAGTTTTACGTGGCTGCTACGGGTTGAGAAAGAACCATTCTTACCTACGCATCAAAACCACAACGATATTTCATCAAGTTCGTGCTGTTTTAACCTTCTCAAGGACCGGGCGTAGTCACACTCGGTTCAACTAAAGTTGGAGAAGCGACACCCGCCAGCCACTGTGTGCAAAGCATGTCGGTAGAACCAGTCTCAGCGTAAGCGTCTGCACGTAATGTCGGTCCAGGCCGCTTCATCCAACAATACCGCCGAACCAAAGTATGACATGCTGGTAAGCATTATGACTTGTATCCCCCACAACTCACTTGTGTTCTACTCGTGCATATAACATCTACGCATAAACCTAGCTCGGATGCCACTGTTGGGGAATGTAGTAATTTCAAAAAATTTGTACGCACACACAAGATCATGGTGATGCATAGCAACGAGAGGGGATAGTGTCATCCACATACCCTCGTAGACCGTAAGCGGAAGCATTATGACAACGCGGTTGATGTAGTCATACGTCTTCATGATCGACCAATCCTCAGTACCGAACGTACGGCACCTCCGCTGCTCAAAGACACGCTCAGCTCGGAGACGTCCCGCGAACTCACGATCGGTGGAGCTGGGAAGTGCTTCACAAGACGACAAAGACGGTGACGGTGTTGATGAAGTTACCGACGCAGGGCTTCGCCTAAGCACCTCTATGATATGACCGAGGTGGATTATGGTGGCGGGGGGGCACCGCACATGGCTAAGAGAGATCAATGATCAACTTGTGTGTCTTGGGGTGCCCCCTGCCCCCGTATATAAAGGAGATAGGGGGGAGGCGACCGACCAGGAGGAGGGTGCGCCAAGGGAGGAGTCCTACGACCGGGAGTAGGACTCCTCTTTTCCTAGTAGGAGTAGGAGAAGGGGGACGGAGGAGAGAGAGGGGAAGGAAAGGGTGGCGCGCCGCCTCGCCCCCCCCTCCTTGTACAATTGGACTAGAGGGGAGGGCGCGCCTGCCCCAGCCGCCTCCTCTTCTCCACTAAGGCTCAATAGGCCCATTACACTTCCCGGGATTTCCGTAACCCCCATACTCGGTAAGATATGTCCGAACTTGCCCGGAACCCTTCTGAAGTCCAAACATAGTCATCCAATATATCGATCTTTATGTCTCGACCATTTCAAGACTCCACGTCATATCTGTGATCATATCCGGGACTCCTAACTACCTTTGGTACATCAAAACACATAAACTCATAATACCGATCGTCACCGAACGTTAAGCGTGCGGACCCTACGTGGCGTGGAGTTGTCACGGCAGATGTCCTCTTGCAAGGACTTAGTCGTGGAGCCATCGCAACTAGGAAGCTTAAAGGGGTTAATCGGGACAAAGGACACGAGAGAGTTATACTAGTTCGGCCCCTTACGGTGAAGGTAAGGCCTACGTCTAGTTGGGTTGGTATTGCTTGAGGTTTCGATAACCAGGGAGCGAGATACGCTATGCAAGGCTCTCGATGAGTTGTTTCTTGCCCTAAGCCGCCAGCGGGTCATCCCCTTATATACACGGGTGGATGCCCTGCAGCCTACAGAGTCCCTGCCGGCTCATAAACAGTGTCCGGCTCGGTGATTAGTTAATTCTACCTTACGATGTAAGTCAAGTCATTATGGTGGTTTACCACTACGGGCCTTAAGCCGCTTGTGGGCCTTAGACCCTTTATTGAACCGCCATCTTCATGTTTGGTCTTGGGCTTCTTTCTGACGAGTCCTCTTTAGCTACCGGCCCCTCCCGGGCGGCTTACACAAATAGTTATATCCCCAACATTAGGCCCCGCATTGATTTGAACCAGTTCATATCAATCTTAAAATACCTTAAGAAATAAACCTTCAGCCTTCTGCCTGTGTAAAGGTTTTTAACCCGCCATGGCGTCATCTTCTGGATCCACGTTAACCCGCCGTGACATCATCTTTACTTAAATTCATATTTTACTCCGCCATATCTTCCAACGGATCTGTGCTTTTACTGACCGTTCCGAGAACCGAGGCGTCGGGGCCGCTGGATAATGATGCTTAGTCTCCTCGCTTTCTCTGTCTCGGGCCGGTCTTCCCTTATAAATAGGTACGACCTAGGTCTTTCCATTCTCTCCCTCCATTCGCCTTCTTCCTCTCGTTGTCTCTCCGCCGCCGAGCCTCGCCGCCGCCACCGCTCTGGATCTCCTCGTCTTCACCAACTCAGGCCGCTGCATCAACCTAACTTGACCAGAAAAACGCGACGGACCTCCGCAGCAACTCTGCATCTGTAAGTTTCTTCCTCCCTGTTCCTTAGATCTGCATTAGGATTTTTCGAGTTCGTCGATGTTCGTCGCCGTCCGTCACGAACCCTTGACAGATTCCACCTCCGACACCCCTTTCTGATCTTAAGATAATATATAACTCCTACGGTAGCTGTTTCGCACTCATTTCGATGCAAATAGATCCCTTTTTCGCTTGTTCAGAGGCTTCCTTCGAGCGTATGAACTTCTCTGCACTAGTTTTAGGTCTAGAAATTTTTCTTTTCTGAACGGCCATTTGATCCGAAATAATAGCTGCAACTTGTGAAACATGTTTGTTCCATACTTAGCCAAAAACGGCATCTGTTAAATCTGCTTCACATGGTAGCTCATGCGGCCGGTCTAAGAAGACAACAATGATTGTCAGCCTTGCTTGCTTCCGGCAACTTAAGATAACTTAACTGCTTTTAGAACCCGTGGCGGCTTAAATGTCTAAACATAATCAGCCACATGTCATTAGGCCCCTTCTTAAGCCGCCATCTTGAATAGACTTAAAATGTTTTCTTCTGGGTTAAATTTGAACCAAAAACTCTTATTTTGTCATAGTATTCGATTTATACAATGGCACCCAAGGCTCCCAAAGCTCCTTGACACTGCAATCGGGTCAAGTCCGTCACACAGAAAGCACTTTGTCCGATTTTGTGAAATCCGCCATCTCGCCCAAGAAAGAGATCATGTCTTATCGTGCTCCTAATCCGCCGGAGGAGAAGCCTCAACCCAAGGAGGGGAGGTGATCGTGTTATCGATCACATGAACCGGGGCTTCGCTCCACCCGGTTCAAAATTCTTCAGGGATGTTTTGCATTTCTTTGATCTCAGACCTCAAGACATCGGGCCCAATTCCGTGTCAAATATTTGCAACTTTCAAGTTTTCTGCGAGGTGTACCTTCGAGAAGAACCCAGCTTACTTTTATTCAGAGAATTATTTTATTTAAACCGACAGAACGAACGCGCCAATGGGCCCAGTCTCGAACTTGGTGGCATCTCGATTCAGCGTGAGAGACTGCCTTTTTCCTTATGCTGAATCGCTTGATCATCCAAAAAGATTGGAATTAGACATGGTTTTACCGCTAGGACACTTCTCCGGTGAGGAAAATCCTCTCAGCTTCCGCGCTTATGCGCCTTTGAATCAAACCACCACCGGGCGGATAACCGACCGATGTTGAGCTGCCTCGCCACTTGCTCCTACCATTAGTAAAATCAAAGCTCTTTTGGGAAATGGCTTAGACGGCATTGATCTGGTCCGGGTCTAGGTTGCTTGGCGAGTGATTCCGTTAAGCCGCCGCCCCGGCTTAATGTGCACTTACTCGGCGTAGAAGAATGACCCATCGCGGCCATAGTCCCAACGACTTACCAGATGATGTGGTGGAGGCTACGACCCATACGTTGTTGAAAGAGGGCACGGTAACTAGTAATGCCTTTGGCTTACTTCCCTTTTGCTAGAACCCGGCCCCTATAGTAAGTCATCAATCTCAATAATTCCTCCGTACTGTGTTGTACCTTGCTTTTATTTATAACCCTTTACCGTTTCTTTCTCAGGCCAATGACAACTTCTGGAAGGTCAAGTATGACCATGAGGCTGCCAAACAAGCCAGAGCGGCTAAGAGAACCGAAAGAAAAGCCGCCAAAACAGGAGCTTCAAGGAAAAGGAAGCCAAGCGCTTCAGATTTACTTAAATTGGACGACACTTCTAACGATGAAGAAGAGGTAACCTTTAACTCCCTTGACTCTTTATCATCACCTTACTGACATTAAATCTTTTCAGGAAGATACGGGGAACAGCCAAGCCGTCGAGGAAGAGGTAACTATAATCTCCTCCGACTACGAGCCCCTGCCGCGTCAGAAAATTCGAAGAGTAACCCGGAAAGTAAGATTTTCACATCCTTTGGCTTACCAAAATCCTCAATTTCTTTTGAAGCAACAGCAATTTGAAAGTCAAGATGCATCTGACCAAAGCAAAGATGTAGAGCTCTCCTCCGGCTTACCTCCGACGTAACCGTGAAGCGTCGGGCTGAGGTTATCTCCGATTTACGCTCTGCTTACCCTTTGGCGGGTTTAATTTGTCAACCTCTCAATCCATCCGACTCCAATTATCGTGGATACCTCTCCTTCCTCCCATGAGTCTATGAAATCTAACATGCCGGCTTTCAAAACTGCCCCTGGGTAATGTAATTTTGTTTACCTTATGCTTTACCTTACTTATGCTTTTGTACTCATCCTTCTGCCTTTGTCCACAGCGTGCAAGTGAAACCCAGTAAGAGGGCAAAGAAGAGTAAGCCGTCCCGAGACCCGGTCGCGACTGAACCGGAGCTTGGCACGGCCGCTTCCCGATAGTTCTACCCATCACCGCCACCGAACCAGCCTATGACATTCCAACACCAACCTCTCGATCCACACCGAATATACTCTCAACAAATGCGATAACCCGGAGCTCCTAGCCCGGCCAAGCCAATTGATCCGAAGTTGAGATTCTGAAGACTCAATTTGTTGAGTCGGGGCAGCCCAGTGTCCTTGCCATGTGCTCTGCCAAGGAGGAGCTTCTGGAACACCAAAAGGCCAAGCTAGATATTGCTGACTATACTCATTTGAGCATTGGAGAGATAGTCTCCGCTATATCAATCAAGTACATAGCAGCCGCGTGACTCCGGAAGTTAACATGGTGAAGCAAATACAGCAAAAATCTGAGGTATAACTTATGCTACTTTTCTTGACCATACTTATCGTATCAAATTTCAAGTCTATTGCTTATGAATAAATATGTTGTAGACTTAGAAAACTGCTTAGCAATCGCTTTGTCCGCTTTAGAAAGAAGATTTTTAACCGGTTGTAACATGATACCTTGAACTTGCGATATACATTAGCCCCCCAAGTGTCAAGTGTCTTTGCTTGCAAAGTTCTTGGGACTTAATTTTCATGAACCGGCATTGTAAGTTAAAATTCTTCAGTATACATTAGCCCCCAAGTGTCAAGTATCTTTGCTTGCAAAGTGCTTGGGACTTAATGTTACCTTACTATGATTCGGACCACAACCCGGCATCAATGCAGGCCACCATAAGTCAATTTGAGTCGGATATTGCTGATCTGAAGAGCCGCCTAGCATCTCAAGAACTTGAAATTCAAAAGGCCAACTCCAAATTTGAATTCAGCGTCTCTGAACAAGATAAATTGAAGAAGAATTTTGAGGCGGAGAAGAAAATCTGGGCTGATGAGAAGGCCTCACTGATGGCCCGGGCCTAGACAGCAGAAACGTCACTTGCGTAGCAACACTGAAGCTATCCGGGTTAAAGCGCCAGATATCTCAAATGGTCTCAGCAATTTTCGGTAAGTTACTATATATAACCTCAAATATTGCAATCCTTCCTTTGATGACTATTTTAATTGTTATCTTCGGCTCACCTTATGTTTATGAACGCAGGCCCAGAGCACAAACCTCAAGCGTAACATGTTAATCAAATCAAGGCGGTTTACACTCTAGTGGAACAATCAGACACCGGGTCACAACGATGCTTTGGCTGTTGTGGCTTTATCAAATGACGTTCCCCATCTCCTCGCAAGATGTGCTAAAGCGGCTTGCCGTGCTACCCCAGCCGATCCAAGAGCTAAGACGAGCATCCGCCGTAACTGTGGCTATAGCTGCATTGAGCCGGGCCAAGCGTTGCTTCCAATTAGACCCGCAGACATTGCTCTCGGGTATCCCAAATTTTGAAGGAAGACGGCTCTTTATTCGACGAGGCAGACTTCACCGCCTTGTGTGAAAGTCAGACGTCCTGTGGCTACTCTCATTGGAAACGAGATTGACCATACCAAGTATCAGCCGGGCTATAACAGTGAGAACCGGAGAATTCCAACACCTCACTATGATGACGTCAGCCTGACCCCTCCAACTCGTAAGCATACTTTTGCCCCTGAAGTCGACCCAGCCGGTTTAATAGATGATGAAGCTGAGTTTGAAGCCTTGAGCGGCATTGACTGGGCCTCGTCAACCTTCCAGATGACAGGCGCGTATTGAGAGGTGGAGAAGGATAACCCGGAATCTTCAAGCCAACCAAAGGAATGAACCGCCAGGCGTTTATGACTTGGCGAAAACAATGTTCCATTATTCAGACTCGGGGAGTCTTGTAATAGGGTAGAAAAACCTCTCGATTTCTATCATGCCTTCGCGCATGTTTGTAGCGCTTAATACTTTCATAAGCCGCCATTGCTATATACCTCCAGCTTATGTTGATCTTTCCTTGATGTTAAAAATTTTCTTGCCTTATCCTGCATATAAAACAAGCAGAATTCCCTTGGCGACTTATCGCATCAAGGGTCACATAAGGTATTGATAACCCGAAATGCGAACCAAAACATCATATAAAGGCCGGTTTATGATTATATTTGTTAAACATAATTACAATAGCATACCTGCAATCCTTTTGGTAATCTCGCCGGTTTATATGAATTAAATCAGGAGGGTAAATTGAACTCCTGAAAGTTGGCACATATAATGCTCACCTGGCCCTTAACAACTGAAGTGACCAATATTAAAACGGTGGAACGAGACCCCCATAGTACTTTCAAGAAGGCCTCACGATAATCAAACATTTACACTTACAAAGTATGATGAATAATACACAAAGTTTAAAGGCCTATGATTCGAATACGATCAGTGAACCGTTCCAAAGGGGTTAAGCTAAGATTCGGATACGATCATATAGGCCCCAATGGCTTTGGCGATGCCGATCAAGTGGGTATCGATAGCTATGCTCTCTTTGGTTCGAATACGACCTATGTTTGAACAGGAAGCACCCAAGTGACCATAAGAGTTGTTTAATGACGCTGATTCAATATCGATCCATGTTAGACCCAAAGGGTTAAGCTTATGATTCAAATATGATCAAGAAGCCCCCAAGTGGGTTTGGCAAAGATGCTTAGATCAAGTGGGTATCGACAGCTATGTTCTCTTTGGTTCAATCGACCTATGTTTGAACAGGAAGCCCCAAGTGATCATGGCTAGATTCAGATATGATCATAAGACGTACCAAAGGTATAGCCGGATTCATATATGATCCGCTACCCATTGGTTGTTTCCACCACCTAATAAAGAAGACATGTAAACCTTTGAAGGTGAAAAGAACAGAGGTCCTGCTTTATTGCTTCATATAATATATACATCGTCAAAAAATATATACATCTTGAGAGCCGGTGGCTCAAGTATAGTAAGGCCAAAGATGGGCGATATTCCACGGCCTACGGGTCTCCTCCTCCGACTTACGTGAGTCTTTGTGCTCTCGAACATCGATAAGGTAGTATGACCCGTTGTTCAGATTCTTGCCGACCACAAAGGGTCCTTCCCAAGGAGGGGATAGCTTGTGCATATCGATCGATCCTGGATGAGCCGGAGCACTAAGTCGCCTTCCGAAAGGTTTTGCTTTAACCCGGCGGCTGTGATAGCGGGCGCAGGTCTTGCCGGTAAATCGCCGAAGCTGGCTATTGCCAAGTCTCGCTCCTCATCCAACAAGTCAAGTGCATCCCGACGAGCTTTTTTCGCTATCAACCTCAACGTAAGCCGCCACATCGGGCAAGTCGAAATCCGGATGTCACTTGGCAGGATTGCCTCTGCTCCGTACACCATGAAGAAAGGTGTGTAACCCGTAGATCTGTTAGGCGTAGTGTTGATGCTCCACACTGCAGGGTAGCTCCTCCACCCAACAACCCGAGTCCATTGTAAGGGGACCAAGAGCCGGGTTTGATACCCTTCAGGATCTCCTGATTAGCTCTCTCTCGCTGACCATTGGATTGAGGATGAGCAATAGTCAAACATCAAGCCGATATGTTCTCGCTGATAACTCTTCCATGGCACCCTTGGAGAGATTAGTGCCATTATCGCTATGATGTCAGTGGAAAACCAAAACGAAAGATCACCTTTTTCATGAACCGAACTCGTGGCTGCATCACACTTACCGACCGGCTCGCCAACCCACTTTGTAAACTTATCCATCGCCACCGTGTGGTGTGTCTTTTTATCCTTAGACCTCTTGAAAGGTCCAACCATGTCAAGCCCCTGCATCGCGAACGCCCAAGTAATTGGAATCATCCTCAACTCTTGAGCCGCACATGAGCTCGTCGTGAGAATTTTTGACATCCGTCACATTTCTTGACCGGATCCTCCAGATCGGCATGAGCCGTCACCAATAGAAACCATGACGGAAAGGTTTGGCCACAAGAGATTTTGAGCCGGCATGATGACCACAATCTCCTTCATGTATCTCACGGAGTATCTCGTGACCCTCCGTAGGCGACACACAACGTTGAAACGCCTCAAAGAACACCGCGGCGGTGGTGTAACTCGCCATGAACAATCGTCATAGATTTGGACCGCTCGACGATTTGTCTCGCCAAGGTCTCATCCTCGCAACTCTCCCCGGGTCATATAGGCCAAATATGGCACCGCCCAACTGGGATGACATGAAGAGCTGCCACCACCGTGCCTCCGGGTCCGCACTCGCTAGTTCTTCCTCTGTAGGTACTTTGACGTATGATTATGCGTAACGCCGAGAAAGGTGTTAGGCGGCACCGGCTTACGCTTGAGATGCCACCGGCTTAAAGCATCAGCCGCCTCATTCTTCCTTCGATCAATGTGCTCCACTTGATAACCTTTGAAGTGCCCAGCCACAGCATCAACTTCACGACGGTAAGCCGCCATAAGGGGATCCTTGGAGTCCCACTTGCCTGACACCTGTTGAGCCACAAGATCTAAGTCGCCCAAGCACCTTACCCGGCTCAAATTCATCTCTTTAGCCATCCGGAGACCATGGAGTAAGGCCTCATACTCAGCTGCATTG
The DNA here is from genome assembly GCA_021605145.1 of Aegilops bicornis. Classification (NCBI taxonomy): domain Eukaryota; kingdom Viridiplantae; phylum Streptophyta; class Magnoliopsida; order Poales; family Poaceae; genus Aegilops; species Aegilops bicornis. Next base: position 1,966,230 of record JAHIAL010000066.1, on the reverse strand, counting down.
TTAGTACAAGGAAACATAAGCCGGAGCACATAACAAAATATGTCACCTCGGGGAAGTTAGAACAACTCCAGCCCGAGCCTTCTAACCGCACTGGACCCATCAAAGTGAATAGTCCAATATGTGTTATCCGGCTTCTCGGTGCCTCGCAACTCGTCCAATCATTGATAAAATCCACTGTGGCTTGAGACTTGATAGCAAAGACGAGGCATGTATTTCAAACCATGAGGCCCAAGCTCAATGGCCCACTTGGCGACTCGTCCTATGGCCTCTCTATTCTATATGATGTCTCCTAAGGGGGCAGAGCTTACCATAGTGATAGGATGACCTTGGAAGTACTGCTTCAACTTCTGGCTTGCCATGAACACTCCGTAAACAAGTTTCTGCCAATGTGGATACCTTTGTTTAGACTCAATGAGAACCTCACTGATGTAGTAAACCAGCCGTTGAATCGGATGCTCCTTGCCGATCTCTCTTGCGCCCACCACGATGGCAACACCGACGGCTCGTATGCGTTGGCAGCCACATATAATAGTAATGGCTCCTTATCAATGGGAGCCGCAAGGACCGGGCGGCTCGCATAACCGCCTCTTCAAATCTTCAAAGGCAGTATTAGCAGCATCACCCGCATAAAGTGTCCGTTTTATTCATCATCTGATACATCGGTAGGGCCTTCTCACCTAGCCGGCTTACGAAACGGCTTAAAGCAGCAACACGACCCGCCAGTCGCTGAACATCATTGACGCACGCCAGTTTAGCCAAAGAGGCGATTGCCTTGATCTTCTCCGGGTTAGCTTCAATGCCTCTGTTTGAGACCAGAAAACCCAGAAGCTTGCCTGCAGGTACACCAAATACACACTTGGCCGGGTTAAGCATCATCTTATAAACCCGGAGATTATCAAAGGTCTCCCTTAAATCAGATATCAAGGTTTCCTTCTCCACAGATTTCACCACGATGTCATCCACCTAAGCATGAACATTGCGCCAATTTGATCGTGGAGACAGCTTCTGCATATTATCACGATAAGTCGCCTGGGCACTCTTGAGCCCAAATGGCATAGATACATAGCGAAGGCTCCAAACGGAGTGATGAAAGCCGTCTTCTCCTGGTCCTCAATCGCCATTTTGATCTCGATGATAGCAAGAGTAAGCATCCAAAAACTCAATAGCTCGCAACCCGCCGCATCATCAATGATTTGATCAATATGGGGAGGGCAAAGGGATCAGCGGACAAGCCTTATTTAAGTCCGTGTAATCCACACACATCCGCCAAAGCCGTTCTTCTTGAGTACGAGCACCGGGTTAGCTAACCACTCCGGGTGAAAAACTTCAATAATGAACCCAGCTGCTAAGAGCTGGGCGACCTCTTCTCCAATAGCTTTCCGTCTTTCCTCATTAAACCGTCGAAGAAACTGCCTGACCGGCTTATATTTCGGATCAATATTAAGGGTGTGCTCAGCGAGCTCTCTCGGGACGCCCGGCATGTCAGAAGGTTTCCATGCAAAGATGTCCCGATTCTCACGGATGAACTCGATGAGCGCGCCTTCCTATTTAGGATCCAAGTTGGCACTGATGCTGAACTGCTTAGAAGAGTCACCTGGAGTAAAGTCAACAAGCTTCGTTTCAGCGGCCGATTTAAACTTCAACGCCGGGTCATGCTCAGAGTCGGCTTCTTTAGAGAGGTCATATCCGCCGGGTCAACATTATTTTGATAAAATTTTAACTCTTCTGCTGCACACAAACAGACTCAAAGATAAGCCGCTGCCGCCTTTCTTCACATTCCAAGGCTACCTTTCGACTCCCATGCACAGTGATGGTTCCCTTGTGACCCGGCATCTTGAGCTGTAGATAAACATAACACGGCCGTGCCAAGAACCTAGCATAAGCCGGCCGCCCAAACAGAGCATGATATGGACTCTTGATTTTGACCACCTCAAACGTCAATTTCTCAGCCCTGGAATCATATTCATCTCCAAAAGCCACCTCCAATTCAATCCATCGACCGGGTATGCCGACTTACTGTGCACTACCCCATGGAAAACGGTGTTGGATGTCCTTAAATTTTTGTCACCAAACCCATGCGCCGAAAGGTTTCGTAATAGAGGATGTTGATACTGCTACCTCCGTCCATGAGTACCTTGGTAAATTTATATCCACCGACTTGAGGCGCCACCACAAGAAGGCTAATCGACTCGGATTACCAACCCGGGGTGGTGATCTTCCTGCTCCATACAATAGGCTGCTCGACCACCTCAAGTAACGGGAATCGCTGCTCAACCGAGTTCACGGCCCTCTTATGAACCTTTTCCGGTCACGCTTGCACAAGCTAGTGGTGAACACATGATATTGCCCACCATTCACCGCTTCGGATGGCTTTGATAACCCGTGCTGCTGTCATTGTCCCCCTTGACCGGCTGCTATTGATTATAGCCGCCTTGATTTCCCGAAAGCGGAACTTGAACCGCCGCCTCAAGTTATGAAAGCCGCCGGCTCCTGAGCCGCCGCCCGATCCATGATTGCCATCAAACATGTTGGAATTCTTGAAAGCCTTCTTGATCGTGCAATCTTTCCATAAGTGAATGGTGGGCCATTCCCGGGTGCCGTGTCTCGAGCAAGGCTCATTGAGTAGCTGCTCAAGAGATGGGCCTGACCCGCCAGATCGAGGGGGCGGTTTTCCCTTCGTCTCGATTGTTACCTGCGCATTGGCATTGGCCACAAACTCCGGGTTACCCTCAGCCTTATGCTTGTTGCCTCCTTGATTCATCGGGTTATGTCACGACCCTTTCCATTGTCGTTCTTCTTTCCCTTTCCGCTCTTTTCCTCATCGACGCTGGGTCCTTGGTACTATCAGTCGGCGTATTTGATTAAAGCTGCCATCAGTACCCATATCATTGCAATCACGCTTGGCGCCCGATTCTGCCTTAGCGGCTCAAAGCGGCAATTCTTCTCCAACATGAGCACTGCAGAACCGGCATCCATCTTATCAAATGAATGTATTATCTCCTTGACCCGGCGCACCCAATGAGTCGTGGATTCACTCTCCTCCTGTTTACAGTTTGTCAAGTCCACGATCGACATAGATTGCTTGCAAGTGTCCTTGAAGTTCTGGATGAATCGGGCATTTAGCTCTGCCCATGAACTAATGGAATTGGGCGGCTAGCCCTTCAACCAAGACCGGGCCGTTCCATCAAACATCATGGTGAAGTACTTAGCCATTGCTGCGTCGCTGACCTCCAAGAGCTCCATGGCCATCTCATAACTTTCGATCCACGCTCCGGGCTGTAAGTCGGTCGTGTAATTCGGCACCTTTCAAGGTCCCTTGAAGTCCTTGGGCAGACCCACATCACGCAGAGCCGGCACCAAACAAGGAACACCGCCGGTTCTAGTAGCCACTCTGTCACGACCGGTTTTCCAATAAAAATATATTTATTGAAAAGCTGATCTTTTAATTCCAGTGCGAAGAAGATTCCTCCATACTGATAGACAAAACCTTGATACAATAAGCCAGTAGCATTTAATATATTACAGGGTCGAGCACAGGTTGCTCAACAATTATTACAAGCACGCCAATATACATAGTGGCGGATATGACACAGTGGTTTGAGGCGGCTTACTACTGACTCGAGATATAAGTGATTGGTGGAATATCACAGTGGAGTCGATAATATGACTACTAAACTGGCGGCTCATCGAGCGTCGAGGTGAGGCTCAATGAATTTATTTGGGTAGCGGAAGCGGATATAATACAATGCATGCATGAGATCGCCTTTGTCAGCATCTGGCCAAATCAACAAGCCAGGTGAGTACTTTGAAAGTACTCGCAAGACAGTTCGGACAATAGATATAACAAAATGCATGCATGAATGCGCTAAGAGTAATTTAACAATGCACATTCAAATCAGTATAACAAGGAAGTAAAGGGAGTCAGCCGGTAGTCCGCTCGAAAACCCAATAAATAAACTGAAAACCGATCGAAGGTTCAAGCGACACCTCGAAGGGTGAACAAATAAGTAAAACATGTCATAGCTTCGGGCGTCTAAGCGACACCACATAAAGGGCTTATATTCAAAGAAAAGACATGCATGTTACGCGATCCGGACGTCGGAGCGACATCACGAAGGGCTTATATCAAAAGTAAATAAGTAACAATGTCAGCGATCGGACATCCGTGCGACATCACGTAAAGGGCTTATATCAAAAGTAAATAACAATGCCGCGATCGGACGCTGCAGGCCACATCACCGTAAAGGTCTTATATCACACGTAAACATATAACAATGTCTCAGTCGGACGTCTGGGCGACATCACCGAAAGGGCTTATATCATAAGTAAACATATAACAATGCCGCAGTCGGACGTCTGGCGACATCACGTAAAGGGCTTATATCAAAAGTAAATAAAAAACAATGCCGTAGCTCGGACGTCTGGCGACATCACGTAAAGGGCTTATATCAAGTAAATAATAACAATGTCAGCGATCGGATGTCTGAGCGTCATCGCAGAAAGGGCTTAAATTCATTATTCATAACCTGCAAGAATCAATGCTCACCGGTAAATATTCAACTCGTTATAAATAACGGGTTAGTCCATTCACTGAATTAAACGTTAACCAGAATTAATACTCATGTGGATCACAATAGTTTTTGTCACCAAGACTGACTCTTGACATGATAAGATAAACACATAACTTGGATACGGATAAGATGATTCAAAGGAATTATCGACTCTGCAGAGTTTGTACTAGAAAGTCCACAGCCAACGGATTTCCGTAGTCGTGAAGGACTAGTTCCTTTAACGGTATTTCGGAAGAAAGCACATCTAACCAGTACACACCCATCCAACCTCACGGTGTCAGGGATCACCCTAGACATCGTTCAAGCAAAACTTTGAGACGGGGAGATCACAATCTCGAATACCATGGGATCAAATTTATATACGCGCGCTCTAAGGGGTGCCCCCCTCGGTCCCAAACGGAAACACCCATGCCCCCCGAATCCGATGATAGGCTTTAATCCAGGGCCATGGAACCCTCATCCCGGCCTCTCGTTTGGTGTGTACGAGGAAGCGGTTTGCAACTTACTAAGCCGTATCCCTTGCGGAAAACATGTGGTAGTACGGGAGGGAAAAATGGACGGGAACTGGACTGTTTCATGTAGACACTGGGTCATACGGTCTGGCGTAAGACTGGCATGCTACAACACTGCCATCTTACCCATTCTCATGCCATCTCATGGCCACGCAGCTCATATCCAACAACTTATGGGTTATCGAAATTTACTTGTCTCCACTTTGCATGCAACATGACATTCATCGAGGTGCTCAAGATCATGCCATGCAACTACTTAAAGCAAACATGCCAAAACACTCATCATATCAAAGTTCAAACATGCTTGCCTGGTTCGGAGTAGTCGGGGCCTAGCATGGTGAGATTCGTGGTTCCGTCACCTCCTTCGGTATCTACGTCATACAAAAATACACGCACTAACGTAAATATCATGGGGTGCACAAAAATATTCCAAATATTTTTCAAATAAATCTGATAAAAAACTAGACAAAATTTTGAAGAGGACAGAAAAAGAATTACTCAAAAATCCTTTTCTGTTTAAAAGTTATAAGAGTTTTGGTCCAAGGACCTTTCTGTAATGAAACAGAAAACTCTCAGGGGTCTAAGCGGAAAAGTCCAGAAAACGTTTCAGATTAGAAAGCGCCTTTGCAAGAATACGCTTTCAGAAAACGGTTCAAAAGAAAAGAAAGGAGAGGCTGACGGGCGGGTCCCACCCGTCAGGTTTGAATATTCAAAAGGAGGTGGCAGAGCTCGTCATGCCTGAGAGTCGCAGAGTCGCCGGTGGCGATCCACCATGCCGAGCAAGGGATCGGGGTACCTCTGTGATCAGCGCACCCTTCCGCGTCGGTGGGTGGTGGTGGTGGTCGCCCGAAAGCACCACGCCGACGGGCGGCCCTTGCTCCCGGGCGGATGTTGGTTCGGGAAGTCAGTGGGTCTCGTCGGAGAGAGTCATGGAGTCAAATTGAGTGGGGTTTAGCCTCCTAGAGGTGCTATGAGGCTATGGGCAAGCCTAGGGCGGTGGAGGAGCTCTCACCAGCGAGAACGCTGCCGGAGCTCAAGCGGACGGAGGTGGCCGGAAGTTGAGGAAGAAGGGCCCCTCGAGGCTCTTCCAAAGGCTGGCGGGGTCCGGTGAGGTGATGGAGGTGTGCGGGTCGAGAGCGAGCTCTGAGGCGCTTATATATAGCCGGCCCGAGGCGGTTGCCGAGAACGGGATAAGTACGGCGAGCGATTACGGTGGTGCTGTGGCTGGACGGTAGGTTTAGGAGCTTGAGCATCGACTAGACGGAGCACTGAGTCCATCCTGGTGCCTAACTCAACAAGGTAGTGGTGGTTACGGCCTGTCCCCAACGGAACGGCCGTGCGGCATGTCGGCGGCAGAGGGCGCTGCCCGTCGTGCCGAACCCGCAGCGACGTGCTGCATGCGCAGACCGCAAGGGAGACGGCCACGCTGGAGCTCCCAGGTGGCCTGGCGGTGCCGAACGGCGTTATGCCGCAGTGGTGCCCCCCTGTTGGTCGCCACGGAGGTCCCGACGCCATGAAGACGCCGGGCGGACGGGCCATGGTGCCACCGACACGAGAACCAGCCAAGTGCCCATGCGGCGCTCCGGACAGGAGGAGGAGCCATGCGCAACGCCAAGTGCACAGATTGACAAGTGACCAGCGTCATTTAAACTGAATTTACGAAAGTCTGAATTTTTCTCGAAAGTGCAAAGTGACAAAGGTATGCTAGGTGTTCGACAGAATGTTTTTGGCATGTGGGGATTTTTCCTTGAGCTGATTTTTGGTGGAGTGGCTTCTCATTGCAACTGGAGGTTGCCTGAATGTTGGTGGAATTTTTGGAGAAGAGGAGATATGAATTTGCCCAAATTTGACAAATCTGGTCCAAACTTGCAGAAGCTGAAACTTGAAAATTTTGAACAGAAGAAGAGTAGATCTTGATGGTTCTAGGTTGTGGGTGCTAGGGACTATCCAGAGGAATTGATTTGAGATCAAAGCTCAAAGGCATTAAGGTACTTGCTTTGCAATACACCTAGGCTCAAAAAATATGGATGTAATTGTTTTGGGCAAAGAAATAAATGAAATAAAAATCCAAAAGTGAGTTGGACTGGTTGGGTCGAGAATATTTGGATTGTCCCAGTGGAAGGAGGGGTTTTGGGAAGATTTACCACAAGAGGCAAGATAAAACCATGGGTGGTTTTAAAAATAATAGAAGATCCAAAACTCCTAGGGTTTTCTTCTAAAAAGAAAATAAATCCCAAAAATAAATTTGAGAAGGAGAGAATCGGAAGAAAGGTTTTTAAATAACCAACACCATAGTTGAAGAAGATGCCAAAGTAAAATCCTTTGTCAAAGGGAAAATTCTTGAGAGAAAGAGATTTTTGGAAGGGTTTAAATGACCTCCTCAAAACCAACCAAGTCTTTGTTAAAACCAAAACAAAAATTTGAGTGCCACAACACCTACCCCTTTAGGAAAAATCTGTCCCGAGATTTCAGCTGATTCTCAAATAAGTGTGGGTGCTCCGTCCAAGAAAATCCTCTCTTTCCCAAGTGGCTTCACCTCGGTGTGGTTGCTCCATTCAACTTTGAAGAACTTGATGGTTTTCATCGGGTCCTCCTTTGAGACTCCTCCAAGATTTTTATTGGATGCTCTCGATATATGAGGTCTGGCTGTACGTCAATGTTTTCATGGGATACTTGCTTCTCTGGGTTGCTTACGCACTTCCTTAGTTGGGAGACATGAAACACGTCGTGGATATCGGATAATTATTCGGGTAAGTCTATCTGGAAGGCTACCGTGCCTCTTCGTGCCACTCATGCGTAATGGTCCAATGAATCTTGGTGCTAGCTTCCCCTTAATCTTGAATCGCTGCAGGCTCCTCATAGGAGATACTCGTAGGTATACAAACTCACCGGGTTCAAACTGATCCCACGGTGTTTCGATCATAATAACTCTTCCGCCGGCTTTGAGCTGTTTTGAGTCGGTCCCCGATTAGCTTGACCTTTTCCTCGACTTCTTTGAGCATGTCCGGGTCAAGATACGGTTGTCACCGGTCACGACCAATTTAGAGGGGTACGACATCTCCGCCTGCATAAGGCTTCAAAGGTGCCATCTCAGACCGGCTCGGTAATCATGTTGTTGTATACAAACTCTGCGTATGGCAAGCTTTCCTCCCAACTGGTTCCATAAGTGAGGACACATGCTCTCAAAGATGTCTTCTAGAATTTGGTTTACGCTACTTCAGTTTGTTCGTCGATCTGGGGTGGTATGTTGTAATCAAGGCTAGTTGAGTGCCCGTAGCACATTGCGGTGTGATCCCAAAACTGGAGATGAATTGTGTGCCCTTGTCGATATTATAGTCTTTGGAACTCCATGTAAGCGCATTTATACGGGAGAGATAAAGCCTGGCAAGCTTCTGAGTGGTGTGAGTTGTCTTCACAGGGATGAAGTGTGCTACTTTAGTCAGTCTATCAGTGATGACCCATATGGCATCATGTCCGTGTCGTGACCGAGGTAGCCCAACAATGAAATCCATTCCAATCTCGTCCCATTTCCATTCGGGTATCTTATTTGGTTGCAATAGTCCGACTGGTTTACGGTGCTCGGCCTTGATGCGTTGACATGAGTCACAACAGGCAATAAACGTGGCTATGTCCCTTTTTATACCTTGCCACCAAAATGTTTCCTGAAGATCCTTGTACATTTTTGTTCCTCCAGGATGGATTGAATACGGGACGGTGTGGCCTTCAGCTAAGATTTGCTGTTTAAGGTCATTGATATTTGGTGCATAAAGTCTATGTCCGTACCACAATATTCCTTGCTTATCGACAACGAATTACGAGGCCTTGCCCAAACTTACTTTCCGTTTTATGCCTTCAATCCGGGTGCCCATGCCGAGCTTCTTTAACTTTCTCTATCGTGGTAGGCCGTATTTCCAAATTCGACACCTTGCCTTGATGACCATCGCCAAATTGAGTTTAGCAAATTCCTACCGGAATTCGGGTTTCAAGTTTGGTAGGCTTGTCGTTGTTCGGACTGGGGTTCCGACTTAGAGCATCTGCTGCAACATTTGCTTTACTGGATGGTAGTGGATCGAACATCATAATCCTTCACTAATAAATTCCAACCAGCGTCGTTGCTGTCAGAATTCAGTTCGGTTGTGTGAGAATATACTTGAGGCTTTTTATGGTCCGCGATATTTCACAATGATTTCCAAGTAAAAAGTGTCTCCATTCCTTGAGTGCATGAATAATCGCTGCCAATTCCAGGTCATGAGTAGGATAGTTTTCCTCATGCTTGCGAAGTTGTCACGGAGACATATGCATTACCTTCCTTCTTGCATCAATACGCAAGACCAGCCCCTTTCGGGATGCGTCACAATATACCTCAAAATTCTTGTGTATGTCCGCACAATTAATTGGTCTTTGTTGTTAATTTCCTTTTTAGTTCTTGGAAACTTTTCTAAGCTTCAGTCCATTCAAACTTCTTGTCTTTCTTGAGTAATTGCGTCATCGGCTTTGCTATTGTGGAAAATCCTTCAATGAATCTTCGGTAGTAACCTGCCATTCCCAGAAAACTTACGCGTCTGTTCTATTGGCTGGTGGTTTCCACCAAATCTGGCCTTGAATTTTTAAGGTTCTGACAATACCTTCTTGGGTCAAGATCGTGGCCCGGAAAACCTACATCTTAGCCAAAATTCACACTTGCTGAACTTGGCGTATAATTGATGTTTCTGAGTTCTCCTAGTACAATTCGGAGATGTTCAACGTGCTCTTCCGGTGTCTTGAGTATATCGTAATATCGTCGATGAATACCACAACAAACTTGTCCATAAATTTCATAAATACTTTGTTCATGAGGTGAACAAAATATGCTGGGGTGTTAAATCGGTCCAAATGGCATTCTTGTGAACTCATAATATCCGTGTCCGGAGGTGAATGCTGTCTTGGGAATATCTTCTCGTATGCGTACTTTTTAAGTGATGGTATCCCGACCTTAAGTCAATTTTGAGAACACCTTGGCTTGAGCGAGCTGATCAAACAAATCACTAATTCGGCATCGGATATTTGTTCTTGATTGCGACCATGTTTAGTGCTCGATAGTCGATACACAATCTCATTGTTCCATCCTTCTTTTGGCAAATAAGATTGGTGAACCCCAAAGGTGAGGAGCTGGCTCAGATATATCCTTTGTCCAAGAATTCTTTTTATTTGTTTCTTCAATTCTACCAATTCAGATGGTGCCATTCTCGTATGGTTTCTTGTATATGGGGGCGGTTAAGGCGCTTAGCTCAATGCTGAATTCTATCTCTCGGTCCGTGGCATGCCCGGTAGTTCTTCGGAAATACGTCTGAAATTCACACACCATCGAACCTTGCTTAATTCAGAAATATCCACCTTGTTCAATCTCGGTTACCGAGATATTTTTCTTTCTTTGGCTGAAACTTTTATTGTCTTCCCGTGGTGGTGGGTGAGAATCACGGTCCGGTTGAAGCAGTCAATAAAACCTTTGTTGGTGGTTAACCAATCCATCCCTAGGATGACATCCAGCCCTTTATTTTCCAACACGATAAGATTTGGCGTGAAACTTCAATCCTTCAAACTCAATATTCACTCCTTGGCAATAACTCTGGGTAACTTGCTTAATCCTGAGGACTTGACGATCATAGATTTTTCAAAGGAAGCATCGAAAAATTATTTTGCAAGGCAAACTTTTCGAAACGAATGAGTGAGAAGCTCAAGAATCAAACAAAACCATGGCAGGTCTTGTGTTGACAGGAAACGCATCAGTAACGATATCCGGGCATTCGTGCTTCCTCTTTCGCCACGTGGGTTCGGATGACCCTTCCTACGGGTTGTTATTGGGGTTGGAATTGTTTCGCTTGGGTGCTGAATTATTGCCACCGTTGTTCGGCTTTGGGTAGAGTTCCTTGGCTTGGGACACTGCTTGGCATAGTGCCCTTCTTCTCCACAAGCGTAGCAAGTAACGCACTGGGCGATATGTGAACTCCTTGTCCCTCGCATGGAAATTCTTGACTGGCGTGAGACGCTTGTCGTGGGTTTGTGTGTCCCACCTTTACGAAAATCCATCTTGCTTGATGGTTGCGAGCAAGATTAGTCCAGGTCCTTTTTCGCTTATGGAAATCCTCCAGTGCTCGCCTCTCATTTTCCAAGGTAATGGCCTTATCCACCAAAGTGTCTTGAAATCTGGAAAGGTGTGCACAACCAGTTGGCATTTAAGCACGGGCGCGGACAAATGCCTAGGAATTTCTCCATCTTCTTGTTTTCAGTCACACGCTCTTCATTGGCGTAGCGAGACAAGAGTAAACTGATTGTTGTATTAAAACCTTTGTCATGGTCCTTTGTTTGAGGTCATCAAATTCTCTCTTCTTGATCTTCATAAGACTTTTAGGGAATATGCCTACCTAAAACCTTCTTTGAAATCCTCCCAAGTTATATTATTTTCGTTGGGGTGCATGTGGGAAATTTTCCCACCACGCATGCAGCTGCTCCGTTGAGATAGTGCGGTGCATATAGCACTTTCTCGAGGTCTAAACACTGTGCAATAATTAATTTCCTTTCCATGTCTCAAGCCAGTCTTCGCCTCAAGAGGTTTGTCAAGATGGGAAAATGTTTGGGGACGCGTCTTCTAGAAAGCTTCGATAACTTGGATTGTTGTTGACATCGCCCACGGTGATTTCCCATATTGATGACTTGGTTCATTATTTCCTGATGTTGTTGCTGACTTTGCTCATAAAGGCGGCAAATTTGGGAAAGCGCTGCTTCACGTTCTCTGGGACTTGACTGTCCCTGTGTGACATTGCTTCTTGGTTGTGTGCCATAATTTTCCTCTGGCGGAGTTGGCATGGAGCGCGTCCAAGGACGAGACATTTTTCACTCTGGGGATGCATTTTTTGTAAAACTTGTAAGAGAGGGAAAAGAGTCGCAAAAATCAATAAATGCATAAAGACGGGGGAATTTTTTTTAAATGCTCCAGGATTTTTTTAAAAAGAAATTGATTGCGCACGGAGAAGGACTGCTCATTACATATCTTACACGCAGGCGGTAATTATACAATACATCACTCGGGATATGCGTACATAATCCTGACATGTTATTTAGGCTAGTGCACTTCTCCAGTTCCTACATGATGCGCAAGCAAGCTACTTCTCACAGCCTATGTACATATAAACATATCATACAGAGCAGTACATCGCATGGCGTGCTAAGCGTACTCAATGGAGGAGATGGTGAGGATCTCCTTTGCCTCGCCGAGGGTGAGGCGCAGAGAGGTCGGGACTCAACCTCCTCCTCGCTAATAGGCTCCAAACGTGAAGTGCTTGGCTGAGTAGATGGAGCGGGTGCCCTATGTGGAACAACACGGACAGGAGTGGGCGCCATGGGTGGTGCAGAGCGGAATGGTGTTGGCGCAATAACTTGGTTGAATTCTTCGGTGGATGGCAGGCGCAGCAAAGTGGCGGGAGTAGTAGGTGCATAAGATCTTTGAGGACGAGACGAAAGTCGATGGCGGTGCTGCAGTGAGCTCCTCCTCTGTTGGCGGTACAGCCATGGACCGAGTCCGTGCGGCAGCCACGAAGTCATCCACCAGGTTGTCGAAGGCTGCCTCGAGCCGGAGATACCCGACGAGCATCTCAAAAAGCCTCGCCTCGCTCTCCTCCGGGGCAAGAGTATGAGTAGTGGCGAGCGACGCACGCGTGGCATGGAAGGTAGCGGTAACGACGAGTGCGCATCGAAGGAAGGACTTCCACGAGACGAAGCTATCGCCTCACGGGCTGCCATCTGCATTGCATGCTTCTCCGTAGGCATGGCTATTCCCAAGAACCGGAAGCGGCGTATTCAACACGCCTCCCTTGAATTGCACCGCGGCTGGTGCATGGTCGACGATGCGTTGATCTTGTCTTTGATAGAGTGTGAAGACTAGGCATGGATGGCCCCATCGCGACCTGGACGATGAAGGAGAGAAGCCTGACGAACCCATCGGGCTTGTTGGCGAACATCTGTGACTTCATGATTGTTGCCAGCCATCTACAAAAGTAGGCAAAATTCTGAATGGTCGATCATAAATTTATCTTGGTCAGCCGAAAATGACTACATTTGTAAAAAAAATATGAATCAGTTCTATTACGCTAATAACCGATTAGCACTCGCGCCTAGTGGTTTCCTACAGTCAGCCTGGCTCTGGTACCAAGCTTGTCACGACCGGTTTTCCAATAAAAATATTTATTGAAAAGCCGATCTTTTAATTCCAGTGTGAAGAAAATTCCTCCATACTGGTAGACAAAACCTTGATACAATAAGCCAGTAGCATTTAATATATTACAGGGTCGAGCAGAGGTTGCTCAACAATTATTACAAGCACGCCAATATACATAGTGGCGGATATGACACAATGGTGTGAGGCGGTTTACTACTGACTCCAGATATAAGTGATTGGTGGAATATCACAAGGAGTGGATAATATGACTACTAAACTGGCGGCTCATCGAGCTTCGAGGTGAGGCTCAATGAATTTATTTGGGTAGCGGAAGCGGATATAATACAATGACCAAATCCGTGGTCGCACGAGACTGCAGGACTCCTCTAGGCGTCGGACTCGCCATCGAACTCTTCATCCATGAGATCGCCACAAGATCTCGGCCAAATCAACAAGCAGTGTGAGTACTTTGAAAGTACTACGCAAGGCGATTCGGACAATAGATATAACAAAATGCATGCATGAATCCGTCAAGAGTAATTTAACAATGCACATTCAAATCAGTATAACAAGGTAAGTAAAGGGAGTCGGCGGTAGTCCGCTCGAAACCCAATAAATAAACTGAAAACCGATCGAGCGTGCAAGCGACACCTCGAAGAGGTGAACAAATAAGTAAAACATGTCAGAATAAGCGCCTAAGCGACACCACATAAAGGGCTTATATTGAAAGAAAAGACATGCATGCCACGATCGGACGTCGGGCGTCATCACGTAAAGGGCTTATATCAAAAGTAAATAAGTACCAATGCCGCAATGGACGTCCGGGCGACATCACGTAAAAGGGCTTATATCAAAAGTAAATAACAATGCCCATGATGGACGTCTGGGCGACATCACGAAGAAGGGCTTATATCAAAAGTAAACATATAACAATGCGATTAGCCGGACGTCTGGGCGACATCACGAAAGGGCTTATATCAAAAGTAAATAAAAACAATGTCAGCGATCGGACGTTCGGGCGACATCACGAAAGGGCTTATATCAAAAGTAAATAAAAAAACAACGCGCGAATGGACGTCTGGGCGACATCACAGAAAGGGCTTATATCAAGTAAATTATAACAATGCCGCAGTCGGACGTCTGAGCGACATCGCAGAAAGGGCTTAAATTCATTATTCATAACCTTCAAGAATCAATGCTCACCGGTAAATATTCAACACGTGATAAATAACGGGTTAGTCCATTCACCGAATTAAATGTTAACGGACTTAATACTCATGTGGCTCACCAGAGTTTTTGTCACCAAGACCGACTCTTGACATGATAAGATAAACACGTAACTTGGATATGTATAAGATGATTCAAAGGAATTATCGACTCTGCAGAGTTTGTACTAGAAAGTCCACAGCCAACGGATTTCCATAGTCGTGAAGGACTAGTTCCGTTTACGATATTTCGGAAGAAAGCACATCTAACCAGTACACACCCATCCAACCTCACGGTGTCAGAGATCACCCTAGACATCGTTCAAGGAAAACTTTGAGACGGGGAGATCACAATCTCGAATAGCATGGGATCAAATTTATATACGCGCGCTCTAAGGGGTGCCCCCCTCTCGGTCCCAAACGGAAACACCCATGCCCCCTGACCGGATGATAGGCTTTCATCCAGGGCCATGGAACCCTCATCCCGCCTCTCGATATGGTGTATTATGAGGAAGCGGTTTGCAACTTACTAAAGCCGTATCCCTTGCGGAAAACATGTGGTAGTCACGGGAGGGAAAATGGACGGAACTGGATCATTTCATGTTGACCTTTGGGTCATCTGATGCAGGCGTAAAGGCGGCATGCTACAACACTGCCATCTTACCCATTCTCATGCCATCTCATGGCCATGCAGCTCATATCCAACAACTTATGGGTTATCGAAATTTACTTGTCTCCACTTTGCATGCAACATGACATTCATCGAGGTGCTCAAGATCATGCCATGCAACTACTTAAAGCAAACATGCCAAAACACTCATCATATCAAAGTTCAAACATGCTTGCCTGGTTCGGAGTAGTCGGGCCTAGCTTCGGTGAGATTATGGTTCCGTCACCTCCTTCGGTATCTACGGCATACAAAAATACATGCACTAACGTAAATACCATGGGGTGCACAAAAATATTCCAAATATTTTTCAAATAAATCTGATAAAAAACTAGACAAAATTTTGAAGAGGACAGAAAAAGAATCCCTTAAAAATCCTTTTCTGTTTAAAAGTCATAAGAGTTTTGGTCCAAGGACCTTTCTCAGAATGAAACAGAAAACTCTAAGGGTCTAAGCGGAAAAAGTCCGTAAAGCGTTTCAGATTAGAAAGCGCCTTTGCCAGAATACGCTTTAAAAAAGCGGTTCAAAAAAAAGAAAGAGAGGCTGTGATGGGTCCCACCCACAGTTTGAATATTCAAAAGGAGGCGGCAGAGCTCGTCGGGAGCGAGAGTCATGCGGTGGTCGCCATGGGCGATCCACGGCGAGGCAAGGGGATCGGGGGTACCTGTGATCAGCGCACCCTTCCGCCGGGTGAGTGGTGGTGGTGGTCGCCCGGCGAGCACCACGCCGATGGCGGCCCTTGCTCCGCGGACGGTGGTTCGGGAAGTCGTGGGTCTCATCGGAGAGAGTTGTTGGGGTCAAATTGGGTGGGGTTTAGCCTCCTAGAGGTGCCATGAGGCTATGGGCAAGCCTAGGGCGGTGGAGGAGCTCTCACCAACAGGAACGCTGCCGGAGCCCAAGCGGACGGAGGTGGCGGAGTTGAGGAAGAAGGGCCCCTCGAGGCTCTTCCGATGGGCTGGGCGGTGTCTGTGAGGTGGTGGAGGTGTAATGCGGGGGTCGAGAGCGAGCTCGAGGCGCTTATATATAGCCGGCCGAGGCGGTTGCCGAAAACGGGATAAGTCCGTGGCGTATTACTGGGCGGTGCTGTGGCTGGACGGTAGGTTTAGGAGCTTGAGCATTGACTAGACGGAGCATCGAGTCCATCCACGGTGCCTAACTCAGCGAGGTAGTGGTGAATTCTGGCTGTCCCCAACGGAACGGCCGTGCGGCACGTCGGCGGCAGAGGGCGCGCTTCGGCGTGCCGAGCCACGGCGACGTCTGCATGCGTCTGCCCGGCAAGGAGACGGCCATGCGGAGCTCCAGTGGCGTGGCGGTGCCGAACGGCGTTATGCCGCAGGTGCCCCCCGTTGGCCGCCACAGGAGGTCCCGGACGCCGCGGAAGACGCCCGGCGCAGACGGGCCATGGTGCCACCGACGCCAGAACCAGCCAAGTGCCCGTGGCGGCGCCTCTGACAGGAGGAGGAGCCATGCGCACGCGCCAAGTGCATGATTGACAAGTGACCAGCCTCTCGATGAAACTGAATTTACGAAAGTCTGAATTTTTACGAAAGTGCAAAATGACAGTGCATGCTAGGTGTTCGATGTAATGTTTTTGGCATGTGGGGATTTTTCCTTGAGCTGATTTTGGTGGAGTGGCTTCTCATTCCAAGCTGGAGGTTGCCTGAATTTTGGTGGAATTTTTGGAGAAGAGGAGATATGAATTTCACCAAATTTGACAAATCTGGTCCAAACTTGCAGCAGCTGAAACTTGAAAATTTTGAACAAAAGAAGAGTAGATCTTGATGGGTCTAGGTTGTGGGTGCTATGGACTATCCAGAGGAATTGATTTGAGAACAAAGCTCAAAGGCATTAAGGTACTTGCTTTGCAATACACCTAGGCTCAAAATATGGATGTAATTGTTTTGGGCAAAGAAATAAATGAAATAAAAATCTAAAAGTGAGTTGGACTGGTTGGGTCAGAATATTTGGATTGTCCCAGAGTGGAAGGAGGGGTTTTGGGAAGATTTACCACAAGAGGCAAGATAAAACCATGGGTGGTTTTAAAAATAATAGAAGATCCAAAACTCCTAGGGTTTTCTTCTAAAAGAAAAATAAATCCCAAAAATAAATTTGAGAAGGAGAGAATCAGAAGAAAGGTTTTTAAATAACCAACACCATAGTTGAAGAAGATGCCAAAGTAAAATCCTTTGTCAAAGGGAAAATTCTTGAGAGAAAGAGATTTTTGGAAGGGTTTAAATGACCTCCTCAAAACCAACCATGTCTTTGTTAAAAACCAAAACAAAAATTTCGGAGTGCCACACACTCCTGCCCCAACGGAAGTCGTCGGATACTCTGGGAGATCTTGATGAGCCGCTGTTGTTGAGCTGCTAGTCAGGCCGCCCGGCTCGTCCTCTGACGTATTCGGTCTTGTACTTAGGAGTTATAGCCACCGGGCTGAATTCTGGCCCGGCGTTGCTGACAAAGCCTCGACTCCATGTGCTACTGTAACTTCGGACTCCGGTTTTGACGAGGCGGTGCTAACCAAGGTGGAGGAGTCGAATGAATCTTGTCCCGGCTATAAGAATAAGTCTCTTGTTGAGCCAGGGCCGTCTGGACAAGTTCTCTGATCCTTCGGGTCTCCACCGCTGTCGGATCATCACCGTCCACTGGGAGAGCCGCCAAACGCAGCTTGGCAAATCTTGCGATTAAGTTCTCCATGGGGTTGGAAAAGTGACCCGGTGGTATTGGTACATAGCCGGGCGGGTCCATACTCCCATGAGGAGGTGCCATCTCTCGAAGCTGAGCCGGTCCTCCCGCTCCGATTGTCATGAACTGATTTGCTTCGGGCGGGTTGCTAGGACAGGCACCGGGTGTAGCGAAAAGGTTCCGAGGGTCATAAACCGGAGGCAAACGGGATTGAGTTTTCTGGTGCCTCCTTCTCATCACCTCATTAGATGCGTTCAGGCTCATATTAAGTTGGAAAGCCTCATTTGGAGCAGCTGCTTGCGTGCATCCAAAGGCGCCCAGATTAGGTGCTAACTGGTGTCCTCATTGCCAAGGCCTCCTTGGCCCGAGCTATCTCCTCAAGCACTGTGCCACCTCGCGTTATGCTCATCTTGATTTGCAGGAATAACCATGGCGGTTAGCGTGGCTGTAAAGCTTATCCATGAGATCCATCAAGATCTGAGCTTGGCGGGCATTGTGGCCTCCTGCCCCGGCCGCCCCGACCAGACGTTATTGCTGCAGCGGTTGTAGAGTTTTGGCGGTTGAGTCCCACCATGAAGACTCCTGCCCAGCTTGGCGGCTCATAATGGTCCGGAATCTGGAGCCATCGGAACAGCCCCCAAGCACGCCATCTTGCACTTGATACAACGAATCTGTTGAACCGGCGGACGAATCACCGTCAGAGAGGACGGCCGTCTCACCACCATCTTCAGATCCTTCGGAAAGTTCCGCTCCGTGGATGCAGCCCACGAAGGCACGCTTCATGACGGGTTGAACTCGGGCGGGTCTCGCGCGCTGAGCCGTCTCGACGAGGTCGGTGCAGTTGTCCGGCTCAGGGCTCGGCTCACCAATCCGGCCGATGAAGACGTGGATTCCGCCGAAGGGGACCCGTACCCGTACTCAATTGAGCCGGCGTCGGGGCCCCAGCCTTCGTCATCGATGTAGATCTTGCCGCGACGACTCTTGGTCATCCGGCCAACTGCGTATCCCTTGAGCCCTTCGAAGCTGCCCTTCAAGAACTCAAATCCACCGTGCGCTGGCCCCATGGTGGGCGCCAACTATCGTGGAGTTGTCACGGCAGATGTCCTCTTGCAAGGACTTAGTCGTGGAGCCATCACAATTAGGAAGCTTAAAGGGGTTAATAGGGACTGAGGGAGTCCTGGACTAGGGGGTGTCCGGATAGCCGAACTATCACCGTTGGTCGGACTCCTGAACTATGAAGATACAAGATTGAAGACTTCGTCTCGTGTCCGGATGGGACTTTCCTTGGCGTGGAAGGCAAGCTTGGCGATACGGATATGTAGATCTCCTACCATTGTAACCGACTCTGTGTAACCCTAACCCTATCCGGTGTCTATATAAACCGGAGGGTTTTAGTCCGTAGAAAAGACAACAATCATACCATAGGCTAGCTTCTAGGGTTTAGCCTCCTTGATCTCGTGGTAGATCTACTCTTGTACTACCCATATCATCAATATTAATCAAGAAGGAGTAGGGTTTTACCTCCATCGAGAGGGCCCGAACACGGGTAAAAACATCATGTCCCTTGTCTCCTGTTACCATCCGCCTAGACGCACGATTCGGGACCCCCTACCGAGATCCGCCGGTTTTGACACCGACATTGGTGCTTTCATTGAGAGTTCCTGCGGTCGTCACCTTTAGGCCCGATGGCTCCTTCGATCATCAACAACGACGCGGTCCAGGGTGAGACTTTTCTCCCCGGACAGATCTTCGTATTCGGCGGCTTTGCACTGCGGCCCAATTCACTTGGCCATCTGGAGCAGATCGAAAGCTACGCCCCTAGCCATCAGGTCAGATTCGGGAGTTTGAACTATACAGCTAACATCCGTGGAGACTTGATCTTCGACGGATTCGAGCCACAGCCAAGCGCACCTCACTGTCTCGATGGCATTGATCTAGCTCTGCCGGGCCGAAGTGTCTCGAGGTCGCCTGGAAAACGTCCGGCCTCGACCCTTAGCTCGAGCCGACCGCCGATCGAGGACGGTGGTTGCACACCGCCTCGGGGCTCTGATCTCTACGGCGATTGAGCCGAACACCTTCCACATCCTTTGCAAAGCCCGTGACTCCGAGGTGCCGGACTCGAACCTCGGCGCCCCGCGGTCCGAATCCGATTGGGCCGGTTATGGAATTCACCATCATGGACGTCTTTCAAAGATCGCCCTTTGGCGACATCTGAATTCACTAAAGTCTCTCTCTTTATCGGGAGAGCCTGGCGGACTATGGTCATGAAGGTTGGGATGCGGGCGACGAAGAAATTCAACGCCCACCCACCACCCACTTCATAGCCACTGTCGAAAGTTTAAACGACGTGCTCAATTTCGACTCCGAAGACATCAAAGGTATGGACGACGATGCAGGAGACAACCATGAACCAGCACCTATGGGATACTGGACAGCCACCTCATCTCACGATGTATACATGGTGGATACTCCTAAAGGAAGTGGCGGCGAGGAACAACGGACGCTCTGAAGGATAAATCCCTCGGAAAGCAGTCAAACGGCAACGTAAGCGCCGCGCAAGTCCCGCCTCGACAAAGACGGCAGCCACCTGCACTCCAGCCATCAAGCAGGTTGAACCGGTGGATGACGAACATGCCATTGAACAACCATCCGAACAGGACAACTTGGATAAACAACTTTGTCCCCGATTTAAGAAAAGCAGTCCGGACGATCTCACACCGGACAAATTGTTGGAGCAGAAGAACCTCCACAAAAGGCTCGCCGCCACTGCTGCGCGTAGCCTGAAAAGCGAAGCGGAAGCTCAAAACAGCGGAAGATGCACTCAGAATCAGATGGAGCAAAGTACTCAAAACCGCAGACAAATACGGCGACAGCCGCCAAACAAAGAGCTACCCGAAGCAAACTACTGCCCAAAATTGATGAGGAGGCCTTAGAGCCCCCACAATCAAAGAACAAAGACGCCGCCCGGTCGGATAGACGACCATATGACAAGCATAGAGCGGCAAGCGGCACCGCACACAATCCGGCATGCGATCCCCATAAGGAGTCGCATCAAAAGGATGACCCAGTTAGGTCAATTTACGAGCCAAGAAAGCAAGCTTTTTTAAGCAGTGCAACACGCCAAATATCCGAACATTATGGCACACCCAAGTATAAGGGTGCCGCACACCTCCTATGTTTCACTGATGAGGTGCTGGATCATGAATTTCCGGCGGGATTTAAACCCGTAAACATAGAGGCATACGACGGAACAATGAGACCGGAGTCCGATTGAGGACTACATCCTCCACATACACATGGCTAGAGGAGATGATCTCCACACCATAAAATATTTACCCCTCAAGCTCAAAGGGCTGACCAAGACCGGGCTTAAAAGGCTCCCCTCAAAATACAATTGGAAGTTGGGAAGAGCTCGAGGATGCTTTTAGAACCCAAATTTTCAAGGGACTTATGTCCGCCCTCCCGGATGCGTGCAGACGATTTAAGTCACATAACTCAACAACCCGGAGAGTCAGCCCAAGAATTCGGAATAGGTTCCTCACCAAAAGAACCAAATAGTCATTGTCCGGACGCCAAGCCTTAGCAGCTTTCAAACACAACGTCCAGAGACAAATGGCTCGCCAGCACCTTGGCGAGGAAAAGCCATGGACAATGGCCGCACTAACAAGCCTCATGACCCGCTTTTATGCGGAGAGGATAGCTGGCTGGCAAGACGTAGTACCAGCGACCCAAGTACATCAAAGTCGAGATGGAACGGGAAACCACGACGCAACAAGGACCAGCCACGGACAAGGGAAGCAGCTCAAGAGCACCAAGAAATAACGCCGGATTCAAAAGCTCCGAGAAGAATCATAAAAACTGCCCCTCAAGGATAACAACCACGAGCTATCCAATTTAAACAATATCTTGGAAAAATATGCCAAATCCACAGTACTTCGGAAGCCCGCAAACCATACCCACAGAGATTGTTGGGTCTTCAAGCAGTCCGCAAACTCAATCTTGAACACAAGGCTCGACGCACCAAGCGAGGATGATGACGAACCCCACAAGCAGAAAGCACCGGAAAACAAAAGAATTTCCCACAAGAAGTCAAAACAGTAGAACTCACTTTGCAAGTGACGAAAGGGAAAATCAGAGCGGCGCCCATAGAAATACGCGCCGCACGGCCTATCCCAGCGGAGTCCCGACATTGGTTGTCAAAACCAATCGTCTTTGATAATCAGGATTACTCCGGAAGTATCCGGAACGCAGGACGGACTGCCCTGATATTAGACCCTATAATCGACGGACTCCAATTCACAGAAGTCCTAATGGACGGCGGTAGTGATCTAAACCTGCTATATCAGGACACAATCCGCAAAATGGGGATAGACCCAACCAAAATTCGCCATACAGCAACACCTCCTTCAAGGGGTAATGCAGTGCCTATATGCCCATTGTACGGGCTCCCTCTTGCTAGAAGTTGTGTTCGCTCATCCGACAACTTCCGCCCGAAAAGTTAACCTTCCATATCGCTACATTCAAAAGTAGCTATCAAGCACTATTGGGACGCTTGAAGCTTTCGCCCGCTTTAACGCAATACCGCATTATGCATCTTCTTACACTTAAAATGCCAGGTCCACGCGCATCATCTCATTAAAGGGAAGTATCAAGTGTTACTCGAAAGACGGAAGAACGTGAGGCTGCCTCGACAGTCACACACTAATCCGCTCCGCTAAATCAAGCACTGAACATGTCATTTGGACCGGACACGGCTAGACGAGTCCGGCGTAAACATATAAAGGCCTACTAGCCGCACACACCCCGCATAAGGGGCGAATGCATGTACAAAATGAGACAATAAGGGTCAATTCTATTCGCTTTTCGAATCGTACTCCGTTTATTTAATATAAAGTACATTTTTCGCACAACTAAATTCTTCTCCTTTACAGATGAACACCGTGCTACACCCGCCTGTGATACTGCAACTGTACAACGGAGACACAGCAGACGCGTGCAAGTGAGGGACCGGTGCAAGGATTCTTTTCAGATTAAGACCTCGCGTAAACCTTTTTCTGTCTCTTGTTGATACACATCCCCGGTTTCTTGCTATAATCAAGGAGGAGGCTTTGGCGTTTTGGCATCGGCCGCGTCGTAATTTTTTATGCGTGCACAGACACAAGGGGCTTAGGGCATTGTTACGCCTGCTTTCATAAAGACCGAGTACCTTAGGGAGTGTTCGGCGTCTCGAGTTAGGCCTTATATGCATCAGCTCGAATCATGTCTTTGGTCAAATGTTGGGTTTGCCGGCCCTGTGTTTTGCTGCCTTACGCCCGCTTTTATCGGCTAACGCGGCACCGTGGAGAACTACTGCGATTGTGCGGGTTGACCTTGTGAGCACCTCAGTAGAGAAAGCTGAAAACTGACTGTCATGATGTAGCGAGAGACTGGTCAACCACTCGATGACCCAAAGGAATGTTTAGAATTCCTCCGCATTAACGAAGGACCGTTTCCCGGTCAGGCACATGCGCGCCCCGAATTCGGGAGAGTGCGGTGCCCCTAGGGGCTATATAGTAGCCCCACCATCGAACTCCTATGGCTAAGTGAAAGTGATAAAGCATTATAGTCCGGTTGCCTAGTTTGCTACGCTTATCACCTCCTTCACAGGACCAAGACGTTGGATTAAGTGTGAAAATGTGCCTTTTTGCAAACACCCCGCACTATGTGCGTGGGGCTGAAGCCAAGGACTGCCATCTTTCAAAGTTATATACACATATACATTAACGGTCAAGACAGAGGTATTTTAATACTTGAATGCACAAGTATAAAAAGCTATTATATTATATTGAAACATTGTTTCACAAATCATACATGTCATTAGAACATAATATCCTTCGAAATCGCTGCGTCTCTATTAAACGAAAGCGCCATGCGTGACTTCCTCAAAATAGTGCTCGGCGGTACTGGCTTCTGTCCGAATCACAGGATGCAACATCGGTGGCCTTCATCTCCGCCCAGTATGTCTTGACACGGGCAAGAGCCATCCACGCACCCTCTATGCATGATGACCGCTTCATTGCACCAATATGCGGTACCGCACCAAGGAACTGCTGCACCAAGCCAAAATAACTCTTCGGCTCGGGCCTGTTCGGCCACAAATGAGTCACGACATCCTTCATGGCAAGTCCGGACAACCTATTCAGCTCAGCCCATTCGGCCAAATGATCGGCCAATGGAAGCGGACGCTCTGGACTATGAAACTGCGACCAAAAACCCCTTCCATTCGGTGATCCTTTTGGCCTCGGAAGTGTTCGCCGCGTCTGCGGCACTCGCCTAAATCAAATCCAGATAAACATCCTCTGCACCCCACAGCTGGCCCAACCGAGCATACTTAGGATCCGTGGTATTTCCTCCAGCGAGAAAAGGATTTCCGGCCGCAATATCTTCGACTGACGTAGCTCCTCCTTCATAGCTCTCATTGCGAAAGCGAAGCGCCCTTGGCCTCGGCCGCCTTTTTCAGGTCCTCTTGTCCCGCTTGAACTTCTTTTTCAAGAAGCTCGCAGCGGTCGGTAGCATTCTTCAACTTTACGGCCATCTTGGCCATTTCTTCTTGCTTGGCGATAGGAGCAAATTGCCTGTTCGGCTCTCAGCTCTTCGGCCGCTTTTAAGGCAGCCGCATCACTTTTTCGAGCTTGGTCCTTGGCTCGGGCGAGTTCCGCTCGAAGGCTCTCCATGGAAGCGGCACCATCTGCGTCAAGCATACATGTTGTAAGGCACAGACATTAAGCTACCTTACCGGGTGTCCGCGGAGAAGCTACATACCTTGTGGCTCGTCAAGCCGCTTATTGACAAGCGCGATGTCAGCATCCACCATGTCAAGTTGCCGCTTTAGTTCGGCAAATTCATCAGTCCGGCTTGCCACCAGATGCTTCGCCACCTACATAGGAAGAGCATATGTTATACCTGGGATTATGATCCTTGGCGCACTGTCATTTTTGACAACGCACCGAGTCTCAGGGGCTACTATCTATACAGGGCGCATTCTATATGCAAAACTGTCAGAAGGTACATCATTTTGCGTACCTCAAAACCCGTCAGTAAACTTATGACGGCTTCATGCAATCCGCTTTCAGCGGATGAAATCCTTTCAATCACCGTACCCATTAGCACACGGTGATCTTCCGAGATAGACGCTCGCCCGAGCAGATCTTTCAGCTCCTCCGACCGTACACCAGTCAGTGCCGGACTCGTCCGATGGCCTCTTTCGAAGGCCGGACGCAAAGGGCTTTGAGGGGACATATGACTGCCTTCCGGCCCCGCCGGATTCGGAGAAACCCTCCGCAACGACACCTCAGGGTCGTCCGCCTCGCATGACGGTACGACAGGCGGAGGCGTTCATCTCCATCATCTCCGGATCAAGATCCTCAAGAAGAGCTTTCTTTGAGAAGGGCTGAGATCCGAACTACAAAGAAAAATTTCGGTTATCTTTAGAAATAAAATGGGGATGTCTCTCATTTTAAGAAAACGCCCCTCTTTACTTACGGCTTGCTGGAGGGCTGATCTCCTTGGGGGAATAGTGCGGCCGGGGCATCTCCCGCCGCGGGACCCTCTGGCGAAGATTTCTTCCCCCGCTTCGAGGCTTTGGTCTCCGGGTCTTCAGAAGCGGTCCTCTTCTCCCCTTGGAGGGCAGGATTCTCGATCCCCTTTCTTGATGGCCTCCTTCACGGAGGTAGTAGTTCCTTGTCCCCCTTCGCCTTCTTCAAAAGGCATGCCTTTTAGCATCCGGTTAAAACAGGATCCGGCGTGGTCTCGGGGAGGAGCGGACACTGATTAGTTTTGCTTCGCTATCCACTCTGTTTAAAAAGGATAGCTCTTTTAAGGGCAAGTTTATGATAAATATCACGGATAGCATGTCCGGATGCAGGACTACTTACTCGAGTATCCGGGCGATTGCAGCTCAGACCTGCGTCCTCGGTTAAGTCCGGACACATTGCTTGTGATCCGAAGAACAATTGGTACATCTCCACGGGCGTTGCGCCCATAAAATGTTGGAGAGCTCGTGGTCCCTCCGGATTGAACTCCCATAGGCGGAGGGGGCGACGTTTGCAGGGCAAGGCGCGACGAATCACCATGACCTGCGCTACTACGACCAGATTGATCTCTCTCTCTCGGAGGTCTTGAATACGGCCCTGCAACAGAGGTACGTCCTTGGACGGTCCCCAGTCGAGCCCTTTATTGACCCATGACGCCAGCCGTTGTGGAGGGCCCGAGCGAAAGGTAGGTGGCGCCACCCATTTGGTGCCCCGGGGAGCTGTAATATAAAACCACTCTTGTTGCCTGGTGAGCTCCTCTTGAAAAGAGCCCTCGGGCCATGGAGCGTCAAGATTCTTGCTTATAACAGCCCCTCCGCACTCGCCTCGATGCCCCTTGATCATCTTGGCTCCACTTTGAAGGTCTTGAGCCACAGTCCGAAGTGAGGGGTAACCCGGAGGAAGGCTTCACATACGACAATGAACGATGAGATGTGGAGGATGGACTCCGGATCCAAGTCATGGAATTCCAGCCCATAATAAAACATGAGCCCCCTCGTGAAGGGGTCCGTAGGGAAGCCTAACCCCCGAGGGAAGTGAGACACGAACACCACGCTCTCACCAGGCTTGGGAGTGGGAATAACCTGCCCTTGGGCAGGCAGCTCAGGCTGAAATTTCGCGGTTAGATCTGGCGTCTCTCGGCTTTAGCACGTCTTCTTCCGTAGCGGAGGAAGGCATCCACCGCCTTGCAGTCGGAGCCGGACGTCCTCGGAGGTGCAAGCGCCTAAATCTAGAGCTTTGGGTGTTGGAACTTTCAAGCGAGGGGCGAACTCGATTAAGATTGAAAGAAAGAAGCGGGCCTTGGTCTCATTATAAAGAGGTTGAATACCAAGAGCCCTCCGTGGCTGCTCGGGACTCGCCGCCGATAGAGGAGGCGTGCTAACGGGCGGTTGGGTTACCCACATCCGTATTGATGAGAATCCGGAATAAGGGGACACGATCTCTGCTTTGACAAGGCGTGCCAAGGAAACCGCCTCGCTAAACGCTACCGACGTGGGTACAAGAAAAACGATTCGAATAAAAACTTGGCTATGGCGTGATTACACACTGCGGAATACGTCAGCAGATTGATTTTGTGTAAATATTATTCTCTCTACGGTGTTATGTGGAAATTATTTTGCAGAGCCAGACACTGTCCTTGTGTTCAAAATCTTCTATGAAGTATTCGGAGGAGGAACCCGCCTTGCAATGCCGAAGACAATATGTGCGCTGGACTACGTCGTCATTGAAGCCCGGTTGAGGGGCTCTTGAAGGAGTCTGGACTAGGGGTGTCCGGATAGTCGAACTATCACCGTTGGTCGGACTCTGAACTATGAAGATACAAGATTGAAGACTTCGTCCGTGTCCGGATGGGACTTTCCTTGGCGTGGAAGGCAAGCTTGGCGATACGGATATGTAGATCTCCTACCATTGTAACTGACTCTGTGTAACCCTAACCCTATCCGGTGTCTATATAAACCGGAGGGTTTTAGTTCGTAGAAAAGACAACAATCATACCATAGGCTAACTTCTAGGGTTTAGCCTCCTTGATCTCGTGGTAGATCTACTCTTGTACTACCCATATCATCAATATTAATCAAGCAGAGTAGGGTTTTACCTCCATCGAGAGGGCCCGAACCTGGGTAAAAACATCGTGTCCCTTGTCTCCTGTTACCATCCGCCTAGACGCATAGTTCGGGACCCCCTACCCGAGATCCGCCGGTTTTGACACCGACAGGGACAAAGGACACGAGAGAGTTATACTAGTTCGGCCCCTTACGGTGAAGGTAAGGCCTACGTCTAGTTGGGTTGGTATTGCTTGAGGTTTCGATAACCAGGGAGCGAGATATGCTATGCCCGGCTCTCGATGAGTTGTTTCTTGCCCTAAAGCGCCAGCTGGTCGTCCCCTTATATACACGGTGGATGCCACTGCAGCCTCAGAGTCCCTCGCCGCTCATAAACAGTGTCCGGCTCAATGACTAGTTAATTCTACCTTACGATATAAGTCATGTCATTATGGTGGTTTACCACTACGGGCCTTAAGACGCCTGTGGGCCTTAGACCCTTTATTGAACCGCCATCTTCATGTTTGGTCTTGGGCTTCTTTCTGACGAGTCCTCTTTGCGTAACCTGGCCCCTCCTGGACGGCTTACACAAATAGTTATATCCCCAACACTACGGGTTCGAGAACTATGTAGACATGACTGAGACATGTCTCCGGTCAATAATAAATAGGGGAACCTGGATGCTCATATTGTTTCCTACATATTCTATGAAGATATTTATTAGTCAAACCGCATAACAGCATACGTTGTTCCCTTTGTCATCGGTATGTTACTTGCCCGAGATTCGATCGTCAGTATCTCAATACCTAGCTCAATCTCGTTACCGGCAAGTCTCTTTACTCGTTAAAGTGCATCATCCCGTAGCTAACTCATTAGTCACATTGCTTGCAAGGCTTATAGTGATGTGCATTACCGAGAGGGCCCAGAGATACCACTCCCACAATCGGAGTGACAAATCCTATTCTCGATCTACGCCAACTCAAAGAACACCATCGGAGACACCTGTAGAGCACCTTTATAATCACCCAGTTACGTTGTGATGTTTGGTAGCACACAAAGTGTTCCTCCGGTATTCGGGAGTTGCATAATCTCATAGTCATAGGAACATGTATAAGTCATGGAGAAAGCAATAGCAGTAAACTAAACGATCAAGTGCTAAGCTAACGAAATGGGTCAAGTCAATCACATCATTCTCCTAATGATGTGATCCCGTTAATCAAATGACAACTCATGTCTATGGCTAGGAAACTCAACCATCTTTGATCAACGAGCTAGTCAAGTAGAGGCATACTAGTGACACTATGTTTGTCTATGTATTCACACATGTATTATGTTTCCGGTTAATACAATTCTAGCATGAATAATAAACATTTATCATGATACGAGGAAATAAATAATAACTTTATTATTGCCTCTAGGGAATATTTCATTCATGTTCGGAGTCCCGGGTGTGATCACGGACATGACGAGGAGTCTCGAAATGGTCGAGACATAAAGATCGATATATTGGATGGCTATGTTTGGACATCGGAATGGTTCCGGTGAGTTCGGGCATTCTTTGGAGTTCCGGAGGTTACCGGAACCCCGGGAGTGTATGGGCCTTCTTGGGCCTTAGTGGGAGAGAGGAGGAGGCGTTTAGGAGGCGCGCCCCAAGCCCAATCCGAATTGGGAAGGGGACGGCCCCTTTCCTTCCTCCCTCTCTCCTCCTTCCTTCCTCTCCTACTCCTACTTGGAAGGGGGGATCCTACTCCCGGTGGGAGTAGGACTCCCCTAGGGTGCACCATAGAGAGGGCCGGCCCTCCCCCTCCTCCGCTCCTTCAATACGGGGGAGGGGGCACCCTATAGACACACAAGTTGATCATTGTCTTAGCCGTATGCGGTGCCCCCCTCCACCATAATCCACTTCGGTCATATCGTCGTAGTGCTTAGGCCAAGCCCTGCGCCGGTAGCTTCATCATCACTGTCATCACGTTGTCGTGCTGAGCTCTCCCTCGACACTCAGCTGGATCAACTGTTCGTGGGGCGTCACCGAGCTGAATGCGTGTAGATCGCGGAGGTGCCGTACTTTCGGTACTAGGATCGGTCGGATCGTGAAGACGTACGACTACATCAACCGCGTTGTCATAACGCTTCTGCTTACGGTCTACGAGGGTACATGGACTACACTCTCTCCTCCTTTTGCTATGCATCACCATGATAGATCTTGCGTGTGCGTAGGAAATTTTTTGAAATTACTGCGTTCCCCAACAGTGGCATCCGAGGCAGGTCTATGCGTAGATCTTATATGCACGAGTTGAACACAACTGAGTTGTGGGCGATAATAGTCATATTGCTTACTAGCATGTCATACTTTGATTCGGTGGTATTGTTGGATGAAGCGTCCCGGACCGACACGCGTACGCTTACACGAGACTAGTTCTACCGACGTGCTTCACACACAGGTGGCTGGCGGCTGTCAGTTTCTAGAACTTTAGTTGAATCGAGTGTGGCTACGCCTGGTCCTTTTTGAAGGTTAAAACAACACAATTGACGAAAAATCGTTGTGGTTTTGATGCATAGGTAAGAACGGTTCTTGCTCAGCCCGTAGCAGCCATGTAAAACTTGCAACAACAAAGTAGAGGACGTCTAACTTCTTTTTGCAGGGCATGTTGTGATGTGATATGTGAAGGAAATATGCCCTAGAGGCAATGATAAAGTTATTATTTATTTCCTTATATCATGATAAATGTTTATTATTCATGTTAGAATTGTATTAACCGGAAACATGATACATGTGTGAATACATAGACAAACAGAGTGTCACTAGTACGCCTCTACTTGACTAGCTCGTTGATCAAAGATGGTTATGTTTCCTAACCATAGACATGAGTTGTCATTTGATTAATGATGTCTACTACAGAACCTTCTTCTTGTAGACGTTGTTGGGCCTCCAAGTGCAGAGGTTTGTAGGACAATAGCAAATTTCCCTCAAGTGGATGACCTAAGGTTTATCAATCCGTGGGAGGCGTAGGATGAAGATGGTCTCTCTCAAGCAACCCTGCAACCAAATAACAAAGAGTCTCTTGTGTCCCCAACACACCCAATACAATGGTAAATTGTATAGGTGCACTAGTTCGGCGAAGAGATGGTGATACAAGTGCAATATGGATGGTAGATATAGATTTTTGTAATCTGAAAATATAAAAACAGCTAGGTAACAAGTGGTAAAAGTGAGCGTAAACGGTATTGCAATGCAAGGAAACAAGGCCTAGGGTTCATACTTTCACTAGTGCAAGTTCTCTCAACAATAATAACATAATTGGATCATATAACTATCCCTCAACATGCAACAAAGAGTCACTCTAAAGTCACTAATAGCGGAGAACAAACGAAGAGATTATGGTAGGAGTCTGAAACCACCTCAAAGTTATTCTTTCCAATCAATGCATTGGGCTATTCCTATAAGTGTCACAAACAGCCCTAGAGTTCGTACTAGATTAACACCTTAAGATACAGATCAACCAAAACCCTAATGTCACCTAGATACTCCAATGTCACCTCAAGTATCCATGGGCATGATTATACGATATGCATCACACAGTCTCAATTCATCTACTCAAACCAACACATAGAACCTCAAAGAGTGCCCCAAAGTTTCTACTGGAGAATCACGACGAAAACGTGTGCCAACCCCTATGCATAGGTTCATGGGCGGAACCCGCAAGTTGATCACCAAAACATACATCAAGTGAATCACGTGATATCCCATTGTCACCACAGATACGCCGCAAGACATACATCAAGTGTTCTCAAATCTTTAAAGACTCAATCTGATAAGATTACTTCAAAGGGAAAACTCAATCCATTACAAGAGAGAAGAGGGGGAGAAGAAACATAAGATCCAACTATAATAGCAAAGCTCGCGATACATCAAGATCGTGCCAAATCAAGAACACGAGAAAGAGAGATCAAACACATAGCTACTGGTACATACCCTCAGCCCCGAGGGTGAACTACTCCCTCCTCATCATGGAGAGCGCCGGATGATGAAGATGGCCACAGGTGAGGGATACCTCCCTCGGCAGGAGTGCGAACAGGGTCCCGATTGGTTTTTGGTGGCTACAGAGGCTTGCGGCGGTGGAACTCCAGATCTATTCTCCGTTCTGGAAGTTTTAGGGTACGTGGAGTTATATAGGCGGAAGAAGCACGCCAGGGGAGCCACGAGGGCCCCACGAGGCAGGGGGGCATGCCCCCAACCCTCGTGGCTTCCTTGTTCCTTCGTTGACATGGGGTCCAAGTCCATCCGGCAGCTTTCCTTCCAAAAATAACTTCTCCAGTTGATTTCGTTCCGTTTTGACTCCGTTTGATATTCCTTTTCTTGAAATCTTGAAATAGGCAAAAAAGCAATAAATCTGGGTTGGGCCTCCGGTTAATAGGTTAGTCCCAAAAGTAATATAAAGTGGAAAATAAAGCCCAATGTTGCCCAAAACAGGTAGATAATATAGCATGGAGCAATCAGAAATTATAGATACGTTGGAGACGTATCAAGCATCCCAAGCTTACTTCACGCTTGTCCTCGAGTAGGTAAATGATAAAAAGATGATTTTTGATGTGGAATGCTAGTTGGCATAATTTCATTGTAATTCTTCTTACTTGTGGTATGAATATTCAGACCCGAAAGATTCAAGATAAAAGCTCATATTGACATAAAAATAATAATACTTCAAGCATACTAACTAAGCAATTATGTCTTCTCAAAATAACATGGCCAAAGAAAGTTCATCCCTACAAAATCATATAGTTTAGTCATGCTCCATTTTGTCACACAAGAATGCTCTCATCATGCACAACCCGATGACAAGCCAAGCAATTGTTTCATACTCTAGTAATCTCAAACTTATAAACCTTCATGCAATACATGAGCGCGAGCCATGGATGAAGCAGGTGGAATAGAATATGATGATGGGGGTTATGTGGAGAAGACAAAAAGGAGAAAGTCTCACATCAACGAGGCTAATCAATGAGCTATGGAGATGCCCATCGATTGATGTTAATGCAAGGAGTAGGGATTGCCATGCAACGGATGCACTAGAGCTATAAATGTATGAAAGCTCAACAAAAGAAACTAAGTGGGTGTGCATCCAACTTGCTTGCTCACGAAGACCTAGGGCATTTGAGGAAGCCCATCGTTGGAATATACAAGCCAAGTTCTATAATGAAATATTCCCACTAGTATATGAAAGTGACAACATATGAAACTCTCTATATGAAAAACATGTTGCTACTTTGAAGCACAATATATGAGACTCGCTATATGAAGAACATGGTGCTACTTTGAAGCACAAGTGTGGAAAAAAGGATGGTAGCATAGCCCCTTTTTTATTTATTTTTTGGGCCTTCCTTTATTTTGGCCTTTCTTTTTTTTTTTGAGGGGGACAATGCTCTATTAAATGATGATGATCACACTTCTATTTGTTTACAACTCAATGATTACAACTCGATACTAGAACAAAGTATGACTCTATATGAATACTCTCATGTGTACCGGGATATGCAATGAATCAAGAGTTACATGTATGAAAGAATTATGAACGGTGGCTTGGCCACAAATACTATGTCCACTACATGATCATGCTAAGCAATATGACAATGATGAAGCGTGTCATAATAAACGGAATGGTGGATAGTTGCATGGCAATATATCTCGGAATGGCTATGGAAATGCCATAATAGGTAGGTATGGTGGCTGTTTTGAGTAAGATATAAGGAGGTTTATGTGATGACAGTGTATCGTGACGGGGTTTGGATGCACTGGTGAAGTTTGCACCAACTCTCGAGGTGAGAAACGGCAATGCACGGTACCGAAGAGGCTAGCAATGATGGAAGGGTGAGAGTGCGTATAATCCATGGACTCAACATTAGTCATAAAGAACTCACATCCTTATTGCAAAAATCTACAATCCTTCAAAAACCAAAGCACTACGGGCATGCTCCTAGGGGGATAGATTGGTAGGAAAAGACCATCGCTCGTCCCCGACCGCCACTCATAAGGAGGACAATCAAAGAACACCTCATGTTTCAAATTTATTACATAACGTTTACCATACGTGCATGCTACGGGACTTGCAAACTTCAACACAAGCATTTCTCAAATTCACAACTACTCAACTAGCACGACTTTGATATTATTACCTCCATATCTCAAAATAATTATCAAGCATCAAACTTCTCTTAGTATTCAACACACTCATAAGAATTCTTACAAATCTTGTATGCTTAGCATATTAGGATTATTAGGCAAATTTCCATGCTATTTAAGAATCTCAAAATAATCTAAGTGAAGCATGAGAGTTCATCTATTTCTTCAAAATAAAACTACCACCATGCTCTAAAAGATATAAGTGAAGCACTAGAGCAAACAACAAACTACTCCAAAAGATATAAGTGAAGATCAATGAGTAATCGAATAATTATGCAACTATATGAAGACTCTCCCATTTAATAATTTCAGATCTTGATAATTTATTCAAACAGCAAGCAAAGCTAAATAAAACTACATTGCAAGGATAGCACAACTCATGTGAAGAAGCAAAAACTTAGGTTCAACCGATACTAACCGATAGTTGTTGAAGAAGAAAGGTGGGATGCCTACCGGGGCATCCCCAAGCTTAGATGCTTGAGACTTCTTGAAATATTATATTGGGTTGCCTTGGGCATCCCCAAGCTTGAGCTTTGTGTCTCCTTAATTCCTCTCATATCATGGTTTCCTAAATCTCGAAATCTTCCTCCACATCAAACTCAACAAGAACTCGTGAGATAGGTTAGTATAAACCAATGCAAAAACCTTATCATACTATACTGTAGAAAATCACTAAAATTATTATTGAACATTGCATACTAAATGCCTCTGCATATTTAATAGTCCTACCCTCAAATAGAGTCATTAAACAAGCAAACATATGCAAGCAATGCAAACATAACAGCAATCTGTCAAAACAGTACAGTCTATAAAGAATGCAAGATTCATCATACTTCCCTAACTCCAAAAATTATGAAATAAAATTCCCACTGTAGTAAATTTATCAGAGCTTATTATGCAAAAAATTTCAACATTTTATCACATTCTGACTTTTCTAGGGAATTTTTGCAACAGCGGTAAACTTTCTGTTTTGAAACAGCAACATGTATACTTGCAAAATAAGCATGGTAAAGGCTATCCTTGACATTTTTATTGAAAATAAAGATGCAAAACATTAATATAAATAACAGCAAGCAAATACTAGCAAAATAAATTGACGCTCCAAGCAAAACACATATCATGTGGTGAATAAAAATATAGCTCCAAGTAAAGTTACCGATGAACGAAGACGAAAGAGGGGATGCCATCCGGGGCATCCCCGAGCTTAGACGCTTGGTTATCCTTGAATATTACCTTGGGGTGCCTTGGTCATCCCCAATATTAGGCTCTTGCCACTCCTTATTCCATAGTCCATCGAAGCTTTTACCCAAAACTTGAAAACTTCACAACACGAAACTTAACAGAAAACTCGTGAGCTCCGTTAGCGAAAGAAAACAAAACACCACTTCAAGGTACTGTAATGAACTCATTCTTTATTTGAATTGGTGTTAAACCTAATTTATTCCAACTTCTCTATGGTTTATAAACTATTTTACTAGCCATAGATTCATCAAAATAAGCAAACAACAAACGAAAAACATAATCTGTCAAAAACAGAACAGTCTGTAGTAATCTGTAACTAACGCAAACTTCTGGAACTCCAAAAATTCTAAAATAAATTTCTGGACCTTAGGAATTTGACTATTAATCATCTGCAAAAGTAATCAACTAAATATCACTCTCCAGTAAAAAGTTCTAGCTAATCTCGTGAGCGCTAAAGTTTCTGTTTTTTTACAGCATGATCATAAAGACTTTACCAAAGTCTTCCCAAAGGTTCTACTTGGCACAAACACTAATTAAAACATAAAACAACATCTAACCAGAGGCTAGATAGATTATTCATTACTAAACAGAACCAAAAGGCAAGAAACTAAAATAAATTTGGGTTGCCTCCCAACAAGCACTATCGTTTAACGCCCCTAGCTAGGCATGATGATTTCAATGATGCTCACAAAAAGATAATAATTGAAACATAAAGAGAGCATCATGAAGAATATGACTAGCACATTTAAGTCTAACCCACTTCCTAGGCATAGGGATTTTGTGAGCAAACAACTTATGGGAACAATAATCAACTTGCATAGGAAGGTAAAACAAGCATAATTTCAAGATTTTAAACACATAGAGAGGAAACTTGATATTATTGCAATTCCTACAAGCATATGTTCCTCCCTAATAATAATTTTCAGTAGCATCATGAATGAATTCAACAATATAACCAGCACCTAAAGCATTCTTTTCATGATCTACTTGCATAGAAATTTTACTACTCTCCACATAAGCAAAATTCTTCTCATTCGGAAAAGTGGGAACAAACTAAACAAAACAACTATCATGTGATTGAAAATTAAGATCAAGATGACAAGTTTCATGGTTATCATTATTCTTTAAAGCATACGTGTCATCACAATAATCATCATAGATAGGAGGCATGCTTTCATCATAGTAAATTTGCTCATCAAAGCTTGGGGACAAATAATATCATCTTCATCAAACATAGCTCCCCAAGATTGTGGCTTTGCATATCATTAGCATCATGGATATTCAAGGAATTCATACTAACAACATTGCAATCATGCTCATCATTCACATATTTCATGCCAAGCATTCTATGTAATTCTTCTTCTAGCACATGAGCACAATTCTCCTTCCCATCATTCTCAAGAAAGATATTAAAAAGATGGAGCAAATGAGACAAACTCAATTCCATTTATTTGTAGTTTTCTTTTATAGACTAAACTAGTGATAAAACAAGAAACAAAAAGATTCGATTGCAAGATCTAAAGATATACCTTCAAGCACTCACCTCCCCGCAGCGGGCGCTTTAAAAAAGAGCTTGATGTCTACTACAGAACCTTCTTCTTGTAGACGTTGTTGGGCCTCCAAGTGCAGAGGTTTGTAGGACAGTAGCAAATTTCCCTCAAGTGGATGACCTAAGGTTTATCAATCCGTGGGAGGCGTAGGATGAAGATGGTCTCTCTCAAGCAACCCCGCAACCAAATAACAAAGAGTCTCTTGTGTCCCCAACACACCCAATACAATGGTAAATTGTATAGGTGCACTAGTTCATGAAGAGATGGTGATACAAGTGCAATATGGATGGTAGATATAGGTTTTGTAATATGAAAATATAAAAACAGCTAGGTAACAAGTGGTAAAACTGAGCGTAAACGGTATTGCAATGCTAGGAAACAAGGCCTAGGGTTCATACTTTCACTAGTGCAAGTTCTCTCAACAATAATAACATAATTGGATCATATAACTATCCCTCAACATGCAACAAAGAGTCACTCCAAAGTCACTAATAGCGGAGAACAAATGAAGAGATTATGGTAGGGTACGAAACCACTCAAAGTTATTCTTTCCAATCAATCCGTTGGGCTATTCCTATAAGTGTCACAAAAAGCCCTAGAGTTCGTACTAGAATAACACCTTAAGATACAAATCAACCAAAACCCTAATGTCACCTAGATACTCCAATGTCACATCAAGTATCCGTGGGCATGATTATACGATATGCATCACACAATCTCAATTCATCTACTCAAACCAACACATAGAACCTCAAAGAGTGCCCCAAAGTTTCTACCGGAGAATCACGGCAAAACGTGTGCCAACCCCTATGCATAGGTTCATGGGCGGAACCATAAGTTGATCACCAAAACATACATGAAGTGAATCAAGTGATATCCCATTGTCACCACAGACACGTACGCAACAAGACATACATCAAGTGTTCTCAAATCTTTAAAGACTCAATCCGATAAGATTACTTCAAAGGGAAAACTCAATCCATTACAAGAGAGAAGAGGGGAGAAGAAACATAAGATCCAACTATAATAGCAAAGCTCAAGCGATACATCAAGATCGTGCCAAATCAAGAACACGAGAAAGAGAGATCAAACACATAGCTATTGGTACATACCCTCAGCCCCGAGGGTGAACTACTCCCTCCTCGTCATGGAGAGCGCCGGGATGATGAAGATGGCCATAGGTGAGGGATCCCCCCTCCGGCAGGGTGCCAGAACAGGGTCCCGATTTGTTTTTGGTGGCTACAGAGGCTTGCGACGGCGGAACTCTAGATCTATTCTCCGTTCTGGAAGTTTTAGGGTACGTGGAGTTATATAGGCGGAAGAAGCACGTCAGGGGAGCCACGAGGGCCCCACGAGGCAGGGCGCGCCCTAGGGGGGTGCCCCCCCCACCCTCATGGCTTCCTCGTTCCTTCCTTGACGTGGGGTCCAAGTCCATCCGGTAGCTTTCCTTCCAAAAATAACTTCTCCAGTTGATTTCGTTCCGTTTTGACTCTGTTTGATATTCCTTTTCTTCGAAATCTTTGAAATAGGCAAAAACAACAAATGCAGGCTGGGCTAGCCTCCGGTTAATAGGTTAGTCCCAAAAGTAATATAAAAGTGGAAAATAAAGCCCAATGTTGCCCAAAACAGTAGATAATATAGCATGGAGCAATCAAAAATTATAGATATGTTGGAAATTATTGCGTGTGCGTAGGAATTTTTTTGAAATTACTACGTTACCCAACAGTGGCATCCGAGCCTGGTTTTATGCGTAGATGTTATATGCACGAGTAGAACACAAGTGAGTTGTGGGCGATACAAGTCATCTTGCTTACCGACATGTCATACTTTGCTTCGGCGGTATTGTTGGATGAAGCGGCCGGACCGACATTACGCCAGACGCTTACGTGAGACCTGGTTCTACCGGCGTGCTTTTGCACATAGGTGGGCGGGTGTCAGTTTCTACAACTTTAGTTGAACCGAGTGTGACTATACCCGGTCCTTGAGAAGGTTAAAACAGCACCAACTTGACGAACTACCGTTGTGGTTTTGATGCGTAGGTAAGAACGGTTCTTGCTCAGCCCATAGTAGCCACGTAAAACTTGCAACAACAAAGTAGAGGACGTCTAACTTGTTTTGCAGGGCATGTTGTGATGTGATATGGTCAAGGCATGATGCTAAATTTTCTTGTATGAGATGATCATGTTTTGTAACCGAGTTATCGGCAATTGGCGTGGAGCCATATGGTTCTCGCTTTATTGTATGCAATGCAATGCATACTGTAATGCTTTATTTTATCACTAAGCGGTAGCGATAGTCGTAGAAGCATAAGTTGGCGAGACAACAATGATGCTACGATGGAGATCAAGGTGTCGGCGCGGTGGCGATGGTGATCATGACGGTGCTTCGGAGATGAAGATCACAAGCACAAGATGATGATGGCCATATCATATCACTTATATTGATTACATGTGATGTTTATCTTTTATGCATCTTATCTTGCTTTGATTGACGGTAGCATTATAAGATGATCTCTCACTAAATTATCAATGTATAAGTGTTCTCCTGAGTATGCACCTTTATTGCGAAAGTTCTTCGTCTTTGAGACACCACGTGATGATCGGGTGTGATAGGCTCTACATTCAAATATAACGGGTGCAAAAACAGTTGCACTGCCGGAATACTCAAGTTAAACTTGACGAGCCTAGCATATAATGAGATATGGCCTCGGAACACCGAGACCGAAAGGTCGGCGTGAATCATATAGTAGATATGATCAACATAGTGATGTTCACCATTGAAACTACTCCATCTCACGTGATGATGGGACATGGTTTAAGTTGATTTGGATCACGTGATCACTTAGAGGATTAGAGGATATCTATCTAAGTGGGAGTTCTTAAGTAATATGATTAATTGAACTTAAATTTATCATGAACTTAGTACTGATAGTATTTTGCTTGTCTATGTTGATTGTAGATAGATGGCCCGTCTTTGTTGTTCCGTTGAATTTTAATGCGTTCCTTGAGAAAGCGAAGTTGAAAGATGATGGTAGCAATTACACGGACTGGGTCCATAACTTGAGGATTATCCTCATTGCTGCATAGAAGAATTAAATCTGGAAGCACCGCTAGGTCCTGCACTGCTGTAGGAGCAACACCGACGTTATGAACGTCTGGCGAGCAAAAGTGATGACTACTCGATAGCGATGTGCCATGCTTTACGGCTTAGAACCGGACTTCAACGACATTTTGAGCGTCATGGAGCATATGAGATGTTCCAGGAGTTGAAGTTAATATTTCAAGCAAATGCCCGGATTGAGAGATATGAAGTCTCCAATAAGTTCTACAGCTGTAAGATGGAGGAGAATAGTTCTATCAGTGAGCATATACTCAAAATGTTTGGGTATAACAATCACTTGATTCAACTGGGAGTTAATCTTCGGATGAAAGCGTCATTGATGTAATTCTTCAATCACTGCCACCAAGCTACAAAAGCTTCGTGATGAACTATAACATGCAAGGGATGGATAAGACGATTCCCGAGCTCTTGGCAATGCTAAAAGCTGCGGAGGTAGAAATCAAAAAGGAGCATCAAGTGTTGATGGTCAACAAGACCACCAGTTTCAAGAATAAGGGCAAAGGGAAGAAGAAGGGGAACTTCAAGAAGAACAGCAAACAAGTTCTTTGCTCAGGAGAAGAAACCCAAGTCTGGACCTAAGCACGAGGCCGAGTGCTTTGACCGCAAACAGTGGTCCTTTGGAAGCGGAACTGCCCCAAGTATTTGGCGGATAAGAAGGATGGCAAGGTGAACAAAGGTATATGTGATATACATGTTATTGATGTGTGCCTTACTAATGCTCGCAGTAGCACCTGGGTAATTGATACTAGTTACATTGCTAATATTTGCAACTTCGAAGCAGGGACTACGGATTAAGCGAAGATTGGCTAAGGACGAGGTGACGATCGCGCGTGGGAAATGGTTCCAAAGTCGATGTGATCGCAAATGGCACGCTACCTCTACATCCACCTTCAAGATTAGTTTTAGACCTGAATAATTGTTATTTGGTGCCGCCGTTGAGCATGAACATTATATCTGGATCTTGTTTGATGCTAGAGGCGGTTATTCATTTAAATCATAGAATTATGGTTGTTCTATTTATATGAGTAATATCTTTTATGTTCATGCACCCTTGAAGAGTGGTCTATTTTTGTTAAATCTCGATAGTAGTGATACACATATTCATAATATTGAAGCCAAAAGATGCAGAGTTGATAATGATAGTGCAACTTATTTGTGGCACTGCCGTTTAGGTCATATTGGCGTAAAGCGCATGAAGAAACTCCATACTGATGGACTTTTGGAATCACTTGATTATGAATCACTTGGTACTTGCGAACCGTGCCTCATGGGCAAGATGACTAAGACGCCGTTCTCCGGAACTATGGAGCGAGCAAAAGATTTGTTGGAAATCATACATACAGATGTATGTGGTCCGATGAATGTTGAGGCTCGCGGCGGGTATTGTATTTTCTCACCTTCACAGATGATTTAAGCATATATGGGTATATCTACTTAATGAAAAATAAAACTGAAACATATGAAAAGATCAAAGAATTTGAGTGAAGTGGAAAATCATCGTAACAAGAAAATAAACTTTCTACGATCTGATCGTGGAGGAGAATATCTGAGTTATGAGTTTGGTCTTCATTTGAAACAATGTGGAATAGTTTCGCAACTCACGCCACCCGGAACACCATAGCGTAATGGTGTGTCCGAACGTCGTAATCATACTTTACTAGATATGGTGCGATTTATGATGTCTCTTACTGATTTACCGCTATCATTTTGGGGTTATGCTCTAGAGATAGCTGCATTCACGTTAAATAGGGCACCATCCAAATCCGTTGAGACGACGCCTTATGAACTATGGTTTGGCAAGAAACCAAAGGTGTCGTTTCTTAAAGTTTGGGGCTGCGATGCTTATGTGAAAAAACTTCAACCTGATAAGCTCGAACCCAAATCGGAGAAATGTGTCTTCATAGGATACCCAAAGGAAACTGTTGGGTACACCTTCTATCACAGATCTGAAGGCAAGACTTTTGTTGCTAAATTTGGATCCTTTCTAGAGAAGGAGTTTCTCTTGAAAGAAGTGAGTGGGAGCAAAGTAGAACTTGATGAGGTAACTGTACCTGCTCCCTTATTGGAAAGTAGTTCATCACAGAAACCGGTTCCTGTGACACCTACACCAATTAGTGAGGAAGTTAATGATGATGATCATGAAACTTGAGATCAAGTTATTCTTGAACCTCGTAGGTCAACCAGATTAAGATCCGCACCAGAGGTACGGTAATCCTGTTACGGAAGTTATGTTACTAGACCATGGCGAACCTACGAACTATGAAGAAGCGATGGTGAGCCCAGATTTACATAAAATGGCTTGAGGCCATGAAATCTGAGATGGGATCCATGGATGAGAACAAAGTGTGGACTTTGGTTGACTTGCCCAATGATTGGCAAGCCATTGAGAATAAATGGATCTTCAAGAAGAAGACTGATGCTGACGGTAATGTTACTGTCTATAAAGCTCGACTTGTTGCAAAAGGTTTTCGACAAGTTCAAGGGATTGACTACGATGAGACTTTCTCACCCGTAGCGATGCTTAAGTCTGTCCGAATCATGTTAGCAATTGCCGCATTTTATGATTATGAAATATGGCAAATGGATGTCAAAACTGCATTCCTTAATGGATTTCTGGAAGAAGAGTTGTATATGATGCAACCGGAAGGTTTTTCGATCCAAAGGGAGCTAACAAAGTGTGCAAGCTCCAGCGATCCAGTTATGGACTAGTGCAAGCCTCTCGGAGTTGGAATAAACGTTTTGATAGTGTGATCAAAGCATATGGATTTATACAGACTTTTGGAGAAGCCTGTATTTACAAAACGTGAGTGGGAGCTCTGTAGCATTTCTGATATTATATGTAGATTACATATTGTTAATTGGAAATGATATAAAATTTCTGGATAGCATAAAGGGATATTTGAACAAGAGTTTTTCAATGAAAGACCTCGGTGATGCTGCTTATATATTGGGCATCAAGATCTATAGAGATAGATCAAGACGCTTAATTGGACTTTCACAAAGTACATACCTTGACAAAGTTTTGAAAAAGTTCAAAATGGATCAAGCAAAGAAAGGGTTCTTGCCTGCGTTACAAGGTGTGAAATTGAGTTAGACTCAATGCCCGACCACTGCAGAAGATAGAGAGAAAATTAAAGAAGTTCCTTATGCTTCAGATATAGGCTCTATCATGTATGCAATGCTGTGTACCAGACCTGATGTGTGCCTTGCTATTAGTTTAGCAGGGAGGTACCAAAGTAATCTAGGAGTGGATCATCGAATGACGGTCAAGAACATCTGAAACACACGAAAAGTACTAAGGATATGTTTCTCGTTTATGGAGGTGACAAAGAGCTAGTCGTAAATGGTTACGTCGATGCAAGCTTTGACACTGATCCGGACGATTCTAAATCGCAAACCGGATACGTGTTTATATTGAACGATGGAGCTGTCAGTTGGTGCAGTTCCAAACAAAGTGTCGTGGCGGGATCTACATGTGAAGCGGAGTACATAGCTGCTTCGTAAGGAGCAAATGTAGGAGTCTGGATGAAGGAGTTCATATCCGATCTAGGTGTCATACCTAGTGCATCGGGTCCAATGAAAATCTTTTGTGACAATACTGGCGCAATTGCCTTGGCAAAGGAATCCAGATTTCACAAGAGAACCAAGCACATCAAGAGACGCTTCAATTCCATCGGGACCAATTCGGTGGGAGACATAGAGATTTGCAAGATACATACGGATCTGAATGTTGCAGACCCATTGACTAAGCCTCTTCCACGAGCAAAACATGATCGGCACCAAGGCTCCATGGGTGTTAGAATCATTCTTGTGTAATCTAGATTCACGACTCTAGTGCAAGTGGGAGGCTGGAAGGAAATATGCCCTAGAGGCAATAATAAAGTTATTATTTATTTCCTTATATCATGATAAATGTTTATTATTCATGCTAGAATTGTATTAACCGGAAACATGATACATGTGTGAATACATAGACTAACAGAGTGTCACTAGTATGCCTCTACTTGACTAGCTCGTTGATCAAATATGGTTATGTTTCCTAACCATAGACATGACTTGTCATTTGATTAACCGGATCACATCATTAGGAGAATGATGTGATTGACTTGACCCATTCCGTTAGCTTAGCACTTGATCGTTTAGCATTCTGCTATTGCTTTCTTCATGACTTATACATGTTCCTATGACTATGAGATTATGCAACTCCCATTTAGGGAGGAACACTTTGTGTGCTACCAAACGTCACAACGTAACTGGGTGATTATAAAGGTGCTCTACAGGTGTCTCCAAACACTACAAAAAAAGACACATCCGTGACATTTTAGGCCGAACGAAATTTTTTACTGTCATACATATGACACTTCTATGACGATAATTATGACAGAACCCGGTATCATCATAGATGTGGTGGGGTCCTACTTCTATGACAAAAAATCATGACAGAAAATGGGCTTTTAAGTCACGGGCGGGCCGGAGACTCTGCTGCATGACATTCTTTGGGCCATCCATGACGGAAAAAACCGTGGTAGAAGCGAGGGGGAGGAAAATTTCGGGGAGTTGCAGTTTACGGTGGGAGGTCGGGGGCGGAGCGATGCGCGTTTCTCTCGTACGTGCGCGTGTGTGTGTGCGAGGCGTTGGCTCTAACTGAACCCGAGCGAGGCGTTGGGCTCTAACCGAACCCGAGCGATTACCTTTGCGGCTACGCGTTCTTTGAACCCGAGCGATCGATCGATGGTCATTAGCGAACCCGATGGGCGATTCGCCGCTCTGCTGCT
The DNA here is from genome assembly GCA_021605145.1 of Aegilops bicornis. NCBI lineage: Eukaryota > Viridiplantae > Streptophyta > Magnoliopsida > Poales > Poaceae > Aegilops > Aegilops bicornis. The sequence goes on along the minus strand of JAHIAL010000066.1, from coordinate 1,921,921 downwards.
AACTGAAGCCGATCGATTGGATGAGCGATGGCGTTGGGGGGTGGGGGTTGGATGAGCGATTGGCGGTGGCGTTGCCTCTGGATGAACAGGACCCGTGGTGTGGAGGCTGGATGAGCGATGAGACGGTGGAGGGTGGTTGAGCAGGACCCCATGGTGTGGAGGTTTGGATGAATAGTAGGCGGTGGAGGGGTGGTTGAGCGATGGCGGGGTGGAGTAGCACGCGGTGGAGGCTTGGATGAACAGGAGCCCGTGGAGGTGGAGGAGGTCGACGGTAGCCCGTGGAGGCCGGAGGAGGTCGACGGTGGAGATGAACAGTATTCCGTGGAGTACCATTTTGCGATACGCCACACCTCCCGGCGAACGGGACCCCCGTTTGTCAGAAGCGCTCCAACACAAGTCTCTGTTCGATTTTTGATGGCGGTACGCCATACCCCTCCCGATCAACAGGACCCCCGTTTCGACCGTAGGAGGTCCGTTTCCTCTGTTTTGCGGTACGCCACACCCCTCCCGATCAATAGGACGCCGTTCTGAACATGGCCGGTCGAACACAAAGCCGTTTCCTCCGTTTTGCGGTACGCTAGGCCTCGTTTCCATCGCCTGTTCCGTCCAAGCCGGTTGGCTCCCACGCGTTCCGTTGCCTCCCGATGAATACGACACATTCCGTTGCCTCCCCATGAACACGACGCATTCCCTTGCCTCCCCATGAACACGACGCATTCCGTTGCCTCCCATGAACACGAGCCATCGCCGTATATATGCGCGACTAGGCGTTCGAGACCACGCCCATATGTACACATAGTATGCGTGTTGGAGATGCCCTTGGGACGGAAGGATATAAGTTGCTATATAACATTCAAAATAATTGCAGAGAACGGAGAAGACCCGAAGAAAAAGGAAAAATTTACATGAAGGTCCCTAAAATGACATATATATAATATGAAAAATTAAGTAAGGGCAAAGAAAGTGAGACGTTCTCCAGTGACATAACCAATTCTTACAACTGACAACGGATGGCAAAGAGGCGGCGCCCTGCCCTCACGACCCAATCTTGTCGAGGCTGTCGGAGACGGCCTTCATCCGCGGCCGCCGCTCAAGGTCGGCCTCGACGCACCCAAGCGCGACGTGGAACGCGGCCACCACCTCCTTGCGGGCGCCGGCGTCCCGCAGCACGGCGTCGTCGGCCAGCTCCGAGAGCGGCCGCGCGTCCTCGAACCCCTGCCGCACCCACCTCACGATCTCCGGCGCCTGCTGCCCCTCGGCAGCGCCAGCGCCAGCTCCAGGCCCCGAGAAGGACGCCGAGGAGCCGGAGGGCGACGCCTGCTCGGGCGAGCGCCCGGTGAGCAGCTCCAGCAGCAGGACGCCGAAGGAGTAGACGTCGGACTTCTGGCTCGGGCGGGAGCCGGGCACGCGAGCCTCCGGGGCGCGGTACGCGTTGGGCCGGTCCGGCGCGGGGGGCTTGACGTACGGGAGAGCGCAGCCCATTATGCCGCCGGCGCCGGCGCCGGCGCCCGCGGAGTCGGCGCAGCCGGCGATGGTGAGGAGGCGGGCGAGGCCGAAGTCGGAGACGAGCGCGTTGTAGTCCGCGTCGAGGAGGATGTTGGAAGGCTTGACCTCGCCGTGGACGTACCGCCGGGGGCTGCACTCGTGGAGGTGCGCCAGCCCGCGCGCCGCGCCCTTGGCGATGCGCAGCCGCAGCGACCACGACAGGCTCGGCTGCCCGGAACGCCCTGCACATACCAATGCCACGTCAGAAATCTTGTTCTTGCTCGACCATCTTACAAAATTTTAATTGGTATAATTCTTTTCAAATGGTTATAGCGTCGACTAAGATTTAATCAAGTCTCAATCAAATGACATAATATATTTTTTTTGCACGGATCTTAACATAAGATGTTTTACGAATATAGCATCGACTGAGGTTTAGCAAGACTATTCTCAAATTTCAAGTAAAATGTGGCTGGCTGTTTTCGAAAATTTGTACATAGCGAAACAGTGTAGAGTGGATGTTTTGGTGACCGAGCTCCACGAAGCCCTTTATTTTTGAAAAAAAAATTCAAACTTTTTATTTTGAAAAAAGTCTGAAAATATATGCAAATATACAAGGATGAAATGTGTACTTGAATGCGACCTGTATAAAAAAGATAAATTCGTGGACTTTGAGAATGAATAGTATCATGTGCTGAAAAGCCCAAGATTTGTTTATTTTTGCACAGTCCTCATTTCAACGTATTTCGTTCTGAAAATTTACACACATATACATTATGTCTCTATTAGGAGTATATCTATATATTTTTAGAATTTTTTAAAACATAAAAATATGAATTTTGAATTTTGCAAACAAAGGCTTTCATGAAGCTCAGTCCCCAAAAGCAATTTTCGAACAGTGTAGTCTCGGCAAATTATACACTGTGTGTTTCCCTCTAGTTCACACAGTATTCAATGCTCCCTCTCTCTCCCTCTCTAATTTGTTGTGCCTTTTGTGTGCACCTTTCTGCTCCTAATTGCCACTTTTGCGAGGCTCTAGACCTGACCTGAAACATGACTGCTGCCAGACCCAAGCAGGCATGACCACAACAAGGTTCCAGGCCTGAAAAAAGAGCCTTTTGGCCTCCCTTGTCTGTCGGAAGGTACCTTTACCCATCTACTGCTTTTGGATCTTTCTTCACTTTCCTGTTCACTACCAGGAGAGACAACCTTTAGGCTTTATTAGGGCAAGGTCAGACACCAATAATCTGCTTACTTAGCGCAGTAAGCAATCTTTTATTTGGCATGCATTGGCCTAACATCCACAGTATTGATCCTTACGATTTGTCTAGCAGAAGAACAAATGAATTTTTGTTTTTGGGATTTGTGAAGGCTGTGATGATGGCAACTCATCAAAGTTTCTGAAGTTTCGACGGCAGAAAGAAACATGACTAGAGGGCGCAGCAAGAAGGCGAGAAAAGGTGGCAGTGACAGTGACGCTAAACGGTAAGGCAGGGCAAGTGCCAACCGGAGCATCATCATCATCCAGATGCTGCTGTTGCGCTGCGGTCCATGCCATGGCATGCATGCAGATGCACCGGACAAGATTGCATATGCACACTCCCATCTGGCTCTCTTGGAAGCTTTTCACCGCGACCACGTATCCTGTAGTAAGTCGGTCACTTGGCTGGACCAGCACCAGCAGCAGGCTAAAATCCATTTCAGTCCACAGCGATGCATTTTCCTTCGCGTGCAGGAGCCGCAATCCAACAATCCAAAGGAGCACAGCCTTGCACCATGCCTCATGGATGCTTAATCAGATGTTGTTTGTGGCCAACAACAAGGATCTCTAGTTTTGTACCGTATCGGAAAGCCTTAATTAATCACGACACCCATTCTGTTCTGCTACTATTTGTTTTGTTTAGGTTTGTGTTTTTCAAGTCCAAGATGGCTTTATAGCCTTTGGATTTGCATGGAGCTTCTCGAACCAGTTCATAACAGACCCTAAAAGAGTCACTGGAGGGTGGACCCGATGGACGGACGTTCGGTCAGAGCAGAGCAAACCGTTGGGAAAAATAATAGCGGGAATTGGAGGAGAGGATGTTTACCGCGCAGCGCGGTGGCGAGGTTGCCGTTGTTGATGAAGTCCGTGACGACGAGCTTCTCGTCGGGCGACCAGTAGTAGGCGCGCAGCCGCACCACGTTGGCGTGCCGCACGCGCCCGACGGCGCCGGCCTCCGCCGCGAACTCCTTGTACCGCTCCGGGGCCGCGGTGCCGCCGCCCAGCCGCCGCACGGCCACCGGCGTCGTCCCGTTGCCCACCACCACCTTGTACACGATCCCCTTCCCGCCCTTCCCCGGCACGTACGCCGACGACCGCAGCAGCTCGTCCAGCTCCATCCTGAACCCCTTGTCGATCGCCACCAGCTCCCCGTCCTCGTCGCCGCCTCCCCCCGCCGCCGCGTTTCTTCTCGTCGCCCCCGGCGTCCGACCCTTCCGACGAGTCGCCGCAGGTGTTTGCGCGCATGCACGGGCAGGCGAAGAGCCCTCGCCCCTCCTCCTCCTCGTCGTCGCCGTCGCCGTCCCCGCGCCGGTCGCGCAGCTTCCAGTATATGTACACCACGATGACTCCGATGAGGGCCACGCCGGCCGCGTCGGCGACCGAGATGAGCACGATGAGGCTGGTCTTCATCGGCTGGCTAGGGCCGCCGGCGCTGCCGCCGGAGCCAGTGGTGGTCGAAGGCGGCGTGGAGGACGATCCCGACGGCGGGGCCGCGCGGCAGGGGACCTGGAGCGGGAAGCCGCAGAGGCCGGGGTTGTTGAGGAAGGCCGTGGGGCCCTGGCTGGCGAGGGACCCGGACTGCGGGATCTCGCCGGAGAGGTTGTTGAAGCGGAGGTCGAGGGTGACGGTCGCCGGGAGACGTCCTAGCTCCGGCGGCACCGCGCCGGAGAGGCGGTTGCGGGAGACGTTCAGCGTGCCGGCCAGCGCCTGGAGCTTGCCGAGCTCAGGCGGGATGGCGCCCGTGAGGGAGTTGGACGACAGGTCGAGCAGCTGCAGGCTCTCCATCTGCGGCAAGGCGGCGGCCGGTATGTGACCGGTGAACCCGTTGCTGGCAAGGAGCAGCCGCTGCAGCTGCCTGCAGCGCCCGAGCGCCGGCGGGAGCGGGCCGGCGAGCGCGTTCTTGGAGAGGTCGAGGTTCTGCAGGCGCGGGAGGTCGCAGAGCGAGGCCGGGAAGGCGCCGGTGAGGTTGTTGTCGTAGAGGAAGACGGAGCGCAGGGACGTGGCGTTGGAGAGCGCCGGCGGGACGGTGCCGTAGAGCCGGTTGCCGTGGAGGTTGAGCCGGCGGAGCAAGGAGAGCGAGCCGAGCTCGGGCGGGAGGCGGCCGGAGAGGTTCTTCCCGGCGACGGCCACGCCGGCCACGCGCGCCTCGGAGGAGGAGGTGTTGACGCAGGCCACGCCCGGCCAGCGGCACGGGTCGGTGTCGTTGGAAGACCACGCCGCCAGCGCCGACGTCGGGTCGTCGGTGACCGCGGACTTGAAGGCCAGCAGCGCGACCCCGTCGGGCGACAGCGGCGCCGCCGGCGGCGACGAGGCCAGCACCAGGAGCAGCGCCGGCAGGAGGATTCCAAGTGAGGAGTGCAGCATGCTCCTCATCTAAGATACGAGTTCGTGGGAAGATCGTGCAACAATAATCGTGTCAGTGCGTGTACTCCAGTGGGAGAGTTGGTTGTGGTTGCGCCCGGTTGGCGGAGCGTATTTAAGGCCTGATATGATACAGGTGGGCAGGCATGCATAACTGGGCCAAATTGCATGCACCGCAGCTACTACCAACTATGGATCCGCGCATGCTAATTGATAGCAAGCTCAATGATGCAGCTTACTCGCTATGGTGTACTGTTTCTGTTGAGGCTCGACTCTTTTCTGTTATCCTTTCCCACCCACGCGCTGACACGGGTTCTGAAGCGATCGAGCAAAGCTTTATTTGGCCTTTGGAGAGGTTGGTGATGAAGCAGTGATGCCTGCCTGAGAACTGAAGTGCTAGTGAGGAGGTGGTTACGGTGGTGGCCCCACCAGGCATGGGAGCGGCGGTGGAGGAGGGGAGTAGAAGGGAAGCAACGCCGAGGTGGGAAGCAAATGATGTCTTGTGTCATGTGTGGCCAAGGAGTAGATGGACTACTAATTCGTGCGCACCGCAGTTGAGTTTTGAGTGGCACCATCACCCTTTAGTTGTGTATTTTTTGTGCGATAATCCTACACACACGGTCAAATAATTACTCTTTTTTGTGGGGGATCGGTTGATTGAAGTGAAAGCTAAACAACAACCAGCGTTTCAGGTCAAAAGTCAAAACTGCCTTCTCCTTTCGTTGCTGGCTGCGTCGTGGGGCGATCTGGAGTAGATAGAATAGAAGCCGTTAGAAACATGTATGGGACGGCCATCAACATCTGACGGCGATATTTGGTACCTACGCCATGCACAGCTACGTCCTAACCACGGGCCCATAACGGATTCCACATGCACCGTTTTCACCGTCACAAAGAGTAAAGTTGGCACCAAGAAGCAGTAGTAGTAAGCTGGCAGCAATCCCAAGCTATCAGGTTGCAGCAAACACAAGCTACATAAGTGGCACAAGGATAGCACTCTTGATTATGGCACCAGTGATTTTCAACATCATTTGCACCGATTAAGAACAATAAACTATAGCGCGGATAAAGGAGATAAAAAAAGTGCAGGATCGTATTGCTGCCAGCTTGTAACTTGACGAGGAGATGTTGAAAAGGACAAGTACACAGGAGGAGTGCATCGGTCTTTTGCCGCACATCGCCTGCTTCAACACAACGTATCGCATGGGAGCAATTAAACATCACTATCTTGCGACTCAGGACATGTAAAAAAAAAAGAACTTGCGTTTCAAGCAGAATCCAAGGCACATCAACTTCTTAAAGTGGCTTGGAATATATGACGCGTTTGGTACACTGCATATACCTTATTCTTTTTTTTTTAGAAAAACATATACTTAGTCAAGCCCCGCAGAAATGCATTTTTGTCTTGTTTGGATGTCTGGCTGCATAGCCCAAAGAATTGAGATAGCAAATCGTTGATAGCCAGAATCGCCAATTGGCCAAAGTTTGTAACAAAGCTATACCATGCGGCAAAAAAAAAAAAAAAAAAAAGGAAAACTTGAGAAAAGCAAGCAAGGACAGAGTGCAGCGTTTCGGTGCCGAGGCTCATCTGCACAGGTCAGAAAAAAATCACAAAAAATTCAAAAAAATTCCCAAAAAACAATTGGGTGGTAGAAAATTTATTGCGTGAGGTCCGCTCCAATTTTCAGGTCATTTAGACATCTGAGTAGCTCTCAGCAAAAAAGACAAAACGGGTCAGAACAGTGCGTGAACAGTAAACTTATTTACCGACCCTGAATTTGCCTTTTTTGCCGAGAGCTGCTCAGATGTCCAAATGACTTGAAAATTGGAGCGGACCTCATGCATCAGATTATCTACCCATACAGAAAAAATTGGAATTTTTTGAATGTTTCTTGTATTTGTTTTGATTTGCTTCGTCGGGTGCAGCTGAGCCTGGGCTCAGAAGTGGATTATTGGCAAGAACATCAAGTAAAAGAGTGCATCCAACATAATAGATCTTATTTTCTACTCGCACAATTTTATTAAGCCCTAGAGCTCGTCTAGTTCTTAATTCTTTTTTAGCAATACATCCAATTCATTACTAAAAACTTGTGTGCAATACCTGCACAATCTCATGTGTTCTAGATCGTAACATGTATCTACTCATGGAACCCTTCATGATGCCACTATTGGGAAACGTAGTAGAAAATAATAAAAACGCCCTACGATCAAGATCCCGGATCACTATGAAGATGCATACAAAGTTAGATCGGATTGTTACCAACTTCGAGTTGCAATGGAAGAAGAGTTGGTGTAAATCATTCATGAAGTCCCTCGAACCGTTCAGAAAGGATCCCTCGAACTGAATGCCGAAAGCACGACCTTTCTACGGATTGCCAGCGTATGGTCGTCATGATCCGGCAGCGCTTCGCCATCCAGAGCTTTGCGTCACTGGAGAACTAGAGGAGGGAGAAGAGAACCTCACGGGACTTCTCTATTATGTGGGCTAGAGAAAACTAGAACTAAATATAGACAAGAACAAGAACTATAGAACTAGAGAGGGGGCGTCCGGAGCAAAGGGACTTGTGTCTCTAGAGGGGGTGCCCCCTCACATATATATAGGTGGAGGGAAGGGGCACCGACTTGAGGAGGGTTTCTCCCCTTGGTGCGCCGGTCGAGGATGAGTCCTCTCCTGCTTGTCTTACAAGCTAGGGGGCAACCCAACCTTAATGGGCCCTTAGGGCCCATTAACTTTTCCCTATGTGGTCTTTAGCTATTTTATTAGCCCATTGCCCCTAAATAAACCCTAGGGACCTTCCGATAAATATCAGAGCCCTCTATTATTTATATTAGGTCTCTGGAAACTATTTTCGCCTATATAGCATTACCCTACATTACCTAGTATTCTCCGAAACTCTTCCCGTAACCCCGAAACGCTTCCAGTTTCTCTCGAAACTATTTTTTCTATTACCAGAACTTTTCTGATAACACATGTTCATGTTCCTAAGTCCTATAGAACTCAATAGATCGTAATAAATTAAGCATGTCACCCTGCAGGTTCGGTGAAATATAGACATGAACGAAACACTTTCGTTCAATAATCAATAGCGGAACCGTGGACATCCATATTGCTCCTCTACTCACATGGATGATATTAGAGCGAACCTTCGGTTATCATATGTTATTCCTATTGCTTCACAATACTTTACAGAACCCAAGGTGAGATATATCGGTGTCCCTGTGAGATCAACACATGCTCCCTATACCGGTCTTCCTCGTTATCTGTTTTGTTCTCTTTTCTCGTTCTCGCGTTCCAGCTTCCCCATGATCAATTCATGCTTTGTCTGTCCAGACGATGATGGATGTTGTCACATCCAGAGGCCCCTAAGAACATCTCTACATCATCAGAGGAGCAAATCCCAGCCTCGAGTTATCTAGTCTCTCATAATATGTTTCCGTTAAACCTATAAGTTGCCGTTATGATCACCCTGTTATGTATGATGTTGGGACAACCCTAAAGTGCAACGTCCAGTATGGAGTGACTCGATACGCTGCTCTCATGGTCTAAGGAATCATACATACGTTAACACTTGTGTTATGAACTATAGACTTCATACCATATAATCTCTAAGTATAACATACAACTTGGGTCAATTCAACACAAGTGTTCTACCAACACCATGTTCTCAAATGTTACTAGTATTTACTTCATGTCCATGATCAGGAAAACGAGATCATCAAGTTAACACTTAGCTAGTCCAAGAGGCAAGACTAGGAATCTGGTTTTACCGTTTATATCTCTACACGTGCTTATGAGTTTTCTTCGAATCACATATTCAAGAACCATATGAGTTATATCATAGAATATAAACATCAATTATAAACTTGAAATAAATAATACTAATATTATTGTCTTTAGGGCATATTTCCAACAGCTTATCACCTTCACGTTGGAAACTCCCGACAACTTGAAGGTGACTGTCTTCAACAACGACGGCATTGATGTGGTGACAAGTGCAAGAGGCATGAGTATGCATTTTCCATGGATGTTTAGGATGTTATCTCTGCACCAGTTAAGACTTTTGCTATGGGTTTAATTTGAGACTTTACCACAACTATTTGTCTGTTTAACTGGCTGTGAGTATGACTCTATTTTATATCTTTATGCTATGCCTGTTATTAGTTTCCTATGTTCTTATTGTGTGTATGCATGCTCGTAACATCACTACTCCAACAAGAGATTATCAGACCACATGTCTTGCATGTAACGAACAACGATACTTTGCATGTACTTTACATGTGCCTACAACAGGTCTGCAACCAAACACCATGTGTGTGTTTCTGCTCAGCCAGACTGGAGGGGATGCACATAGACAAACTAGCAGGACATGGTCTTTTGCCTATTTTCACTCAGCCTGACTAGGTCGGGCCACAAACGCAAATAGCCCAAAAACGATGCAACATACCAAACACATCCATAGTGAAAGTGGAAGGTTTGCCATCTTTTCATATGCAGAGCTTAGAGCATCTACGGACACCTAGAATTTTGCCACTCAAACCTTAACTCCTCAATTATACGGAGTTAAGAAAAGTGGTCCTAGCTAAAATTCTACTCCCTCCATCTCAAAATAAGTGTCTTAACTCTAGTACAACTTTGTACTAAGGTTAGTACAAAGTTGAGACACTTATTTTGGGACGGAGGGAGTACAGTTTAACTCCCTAAATTTTCCTGCACACAATTTCATTTCAAACACAAATTTAAATTACTCGACTACATAATAAAACAAAGGTAGCACATTATACATACCATAATTAGACAACTTTAATCTACTCCTCGTCATCACCTCCCCCCTGGAATCTTTTGAGTTAAACCCTTTTGAGGGTTAGGTTCGGCTAGAGATGGTCTTACATGCGAATTTTAGGCGAGCGAAATTTCAACCAACACTAATGACGACTGAAAGAACTCTTATATTGGAGGTGATTTCCTGAGAAACCACACACATGGGTTTGAGGATTTCCTTAAGAACAACACCCTCAATAAGTGACAAGTCCGGAAGGCCACTGCAAGAAAACCAAGTGCCAACATATTTTTTGCCGGGTCGTAACAACGGTAATGGCATACTTGGATTTGTAGTCGTGGAAACGTCACGTCAGGTTATCAATGGATCTAGAACATAGATAAGGGGTGGGGGTGGGGTGACTTCTTCTTCCCGTTGTTGGATGTGCACTCCATAATTTATAGAGGTCCATGTCGGGTGGACGACTTCTTCTAGACTCCGAACTCTTTGATTATGGAGTTCGGGTTTATTTGGCAATTTGGTTGGTGTAAGGTCATTTCCCTACTTTGTGTTTTGGATGATGATGACAACCCTTTGTTGGTCTAATCTTGTGCTAAGTGCTTCAGGTTCTCGGTGATTAGGCTTGCATTGATTAGTTATTATCTCTGGAAGGAAAAGATCGAAGACGGTGTTTGTCTACGTGTTTATCTCTTTGGTCGTTGGAAACCCGTACTATTAAGAGGGAATCCATATCGGAAGGAGTTGGGTGAATCATTGCATGTACACTTTTTCCTCATGCACCTTTGCCTTCCATTTCTTGTTAGAGAGAGAGAGCTCCCCTTCTTTTCAACTGTTGCTATGTACTCTCAGCGGTTGTACCGCTCGCTCGAGCGATTGTACCACTGGCCCTTGGCACCGACCCAACCACCACGCCAGGGGTAATACCCTGGGGTCGAACATCCCAGTTCATTACTGAGCGGTTGTACCACTGCCCCCGGGCAGTGGTACCGCCACCTTGCTTAAAAATGACTGGGTGTGTCATTGGCGGTTATACCGGCCAGGTACCGCTCAACAACCGGTCTGGTTCTGTTTTGATGCGGTACTCGGGTGGTGGTGGCCCGGTTGTTCCGGTTGTGCTTCGCACACCAGTACCACCGGTGCCCTAAGTGGTTCTACCACTTAGGACTTAGCCACCCAGTGGTACTGTGGCCATGCGGTTGCCAAGCCGATGCAAAGAGCTGCCGATCACCGCTCACAGGGGTGACTTCCTTCTGTTCCAAAGCGGTGGTTGAGCGGTTGTTTCGGTTGTTCTTCAAAACCGGTACTACCACTTGTCCATGTCTGGGTTGTCTTTGCTGGTAGGGTTTCTGCAGTATACCGTGAGTCGGTTGTCTGCAGGACGAGGAGCGGTTATCTTCGCGAGTGCTATTTATCGATATGATTTGGATTTTAGGGTTTGCTATATAAGGGAGGTTCTTCCACCTACCACAACCACCTCTTGCCTCTCTCCCACCACCATTAATGCCCTTCAAGATTTCTTGCCCGATCTCTCTCTCTCTAGCCACTCAAACTTGTTGATTTGCTAGGGATTGAAGGAGGAGACCTAGATCTACACTTCCACCAAAGGATATTTGATTCCCCCATACTTTCTTGTATGGATTTTGTTACTCTTGGGTGTTTGAGCACCCTAGAAGATTGAGGTCACCTCGGAGCCACATTCCATTGTGGTGAAGCTCTGTGGTTTCGTTGGGAGCCTCCAATTAAGTTGTGGAGATTGCCCCAACCTTGTTTGTAAAGGCTCGGTCGCCGCCTCCAAGGGCACCAATAGTGGAATCACGGCATCTCGCATTGTGTGAGGGCGTGAGGAGAATACGGTGGCCCTAGTGGCTTCTTGGGGAGCATTGTGCCTCCACACCGCTCCAACGGAGATGTACTTCCTCTCAAAGGGAAGGAACTTCGGTAACACATCCTCGTCTCCACTGGTTCCACTCTTGGTTATCTCTTACCTTTACTTGTGAAAGCTTATATTGTGTTGTATCCCTTACTTGCTTGTGTGATTATTGTTGTTGCATCATATAGGTTGCTCACCTAGTTGCATATCTAGACAACCTATTTTGACGCAAAGTTTAAATTGGTAAAGAAAAGCTAAAAATTGTTAGTTGCCTATTCACCCCCCTCTAGTCAACTATATCGATCCTTTCAATTGGTATCAGAGCCTCGTCTCTTTATTAAGGAATTTGCCGTCTGAAGAGTATGGTTGACACCGTAGATGGTGGGAGGAGCACCCCGGTGTGATTCCGTCCTCGTCTACGGCCGATGGGGGATCCTCGATCTCTTGTGAGAAGTTCAATGCGGCTTTGGACACATTGAAAACCTCCATGACGACCGAGGTTGAAGGCATGTTCAATAAGTTTTTAGAAGGCCTTAAATTATACACTGCGCCAATGAAAGTGGGTGATCCCGCTAACAAGGTGGCAGATGCTAACTCCGACAAGGGGGAAGCTACTAGTGACAAAGTTCCTTTATCTAGTGGTAGAAGTGGAAATGGCATCTTTGCCCATGTTGAACCTCCACTTACTTATGGAGGACCGGTTCCTTCCACTCATTTGAATCATGTTGGTCCTCCTCCTAAGCTTGTGAAAAATGAGGATTTTGCCTCTTGGGTCTATCGCTTTAAACGTCATTTAAATCATAGTTCTACTAACCTTTGGAGAATTATTGAGCAAGGTTTCTACCCGCATGACCCAAGCAACTTCACTCATAGAGAAGCTGCGGATCATCAATTCAACGAGTCTGCTCTTTGCATTCTCCAAGAGGCCATTCCTCCCGAAGATATTGCGCATCTCCGACCTTTCACCGTGGCCAAGGAAGCATGGCAACATGTTGTTTCCATTTACAAGGGAAGTGCAAGCATTCAACGCTCCAACTATGAAGTGGTGCAAGATGAAGCCGATGAGTTTGCAATGAATGAAGATGAAGAACCTCGTGAGCTTTATCGGAGATTAACCACTCTCGCGGTCTCACTCCGAGATCGTGGGAGCAAGGATATGGATGACAATTGGATCAAGCGCAAGTTTATCAAGGCCATGATGCCCTACCATAAGGCCATGTCCTCCGTCATCCGTCAAAGGCCAGACTTCCACACCTTGTCCTCAAGTGAAGTGTTTGATGAGTTTGTGGCAATGAGGATCTTGGACAAGACCGCCGACAATGCGGTGTTGCGTTCTCAACGAGCAAAGAAGCCCAACCTTGCCTTGAAGGCCAAGGCTAGTGTGGAAGAAGAGGAGGAAGAGGAAGAAGAGGAGAGTAACCCCGAAGATACAAAATATGCTTATCATGAGCACATGGCTCTCGCTTCAAGGCAATTTTGGAGCAAGAAAAACTCAAGGCCCAACTTCAACAAGAGCAACTCAAGTGGCGCCAAGGGCAAGCAACATGTGAGGACATGCTATAATTGTGGCAATGTGAGCCACTTTGTTGCAGAGTGCCCATATGAGAAGAGGGAAGACAATGGCGGCAAGCTGATCCGAAAAGACAAGGCCAAGTCCTTCCCCAACAAGAACAACTTCACCAAGAAGACTCCTCCCAAGGGGTTGGTGGCACAAGAAGAGTACAATGAGGATGATGATGATGATGAAGACGGTGAGACGGTTGCCATGGCCTCCGTTGCCATTGCAACAACTCCTCGGGTGTCCCTCTTCGACTCACCCAACGAGTGTTGGGAAACGTAGTAATTTCAAAAAAAAAATCCTACGCACACGCAAGATCATGGTGATGCATAGCAACGAGAGGGGAGAGTGTTGTCCACGCACTCGTAGTAGACCAGCGGAAGCGTTATAACAACGCGGTTGATGTAGTCGTACGTCTTCACGGCCCGACCGATCAAGCACCAAAACTACGGCACCTCCAAGTTCTAGCACACGTTCAGCTCGATGACGATCCCCGGACTCCGATCTAGCAGAATGTCGGGGAAGAGTTTCACAAGACGCAGGCGCAGGACGATCTTGATGTTCTACCGTTGCAGGGGGCTTCGCCTAAGCACCGCTACAATATTATCGAGGACTATGGTGGAGGGGGGCACCGCACACGGCTAAGAGATCAAGAGATCAATTGTTGTGTCTTTGGGGTGCCCCCTGCCCCCGTATATAAAGGAGCAAGGGGGAGGCCGGCCGGCCCTCTATGGCGCGCCCCCAAGAGGGGAATCCTACTAGGACTCCAAGTCCTAGTAGGTTTCCACCTAAAGGGAGAGAGGGGGAAGGAAGGAGAGGGAGAGGGAGAAGGAAAGGGGGGCGCCGCCTCTCCTAGTCCAATTCGGACCCGGAGAGGGAGGCGCGCCTGCCCCTGGCCGCCTCTCTCTCTCTCCACTAAGGCCCATCGAGGCCCATTAGTTCCCCTCGGTTTCCGATAACCTCCCAAGCACTCCGGTTTTATCCAAACTTCTCCTAACATTTCCGTGTCGAATATAGTTGTCCAATATATCAATCTTCATGTCTCGACCATTTCGAGACTCCTCGTCATGTCCATGATCACATCCGGGACTCCGAACAAACTTCGGTACATCAAAACTCATAAACTCATAATATAACTGTCATTGAAACCTTAAGCGTGCGGACCCTACGGGTTCGAGAACTATGTAGACATGACCGAGAACCGTTCCGGTCAATAACCAATAAGCGGAACACGATGCTCATATTGGCTCCTACATATTCTATGAAGATATTTATCGGTCAAACCGCATAACAACATCGTTGTTCCCTTTGTCATCGATATGTTACTTGCCCGAGATTCGATCGCTTCGGTATCTCAATACCTAGTTCAATCTCGTTACCAGCAAGTCTCTTTAATCGTTATGTAATGCATCATTCGTAACTAACTCATTAGCTACATTGCTTGCAAGGCTTATAGTGATGTGCATTACCGAGAGGGCCGGAGACACCTCTCGACAATCAGATGACAAAACCTAATCTCGAAATACGCCAACTCAACATGTACCTTTGGAGACACTCAGAGCTCCTTTATAATCACCAGCTTATGTTGTGACGTTTGGTAGCACACAAAGTGTTCCTCCGATGGCGGGAGTTGCATAATCTCATAGTTATAGGAACTTGTATAAGTCATGAAGAAAGCAATAGCAACATACTAAGCGATCAAGTGCTAAGCTATCGGAATGGGTCAAGTCAATCACATCATTCTCCTAATGAAGTGATCTTGTTAATCAAATGACAACACATGTCTATGGTTAGGAAACATAACCATCTTTGATTAATGAGCTAGTCAAGTAGAGGCATACTAGTGACATTAAGTTTGTCTATGTATTCACACATGTATCATGTTTCCGGTTAATACAATTCTAGCATGAATAATAAACATTTATCATGATATGAGGAAATAAATAATAACTTTATTATTGCCTCTAGGGCATATTTACTTGATCTCCCACTTGCACTAGAGTCAATAATCTAGATTACGATAATGATTCTAACACCCATGGAGTCTTGGTGCTGATCATGTTTTGCTCGTGGAAGAGGCTTAGTAAGCGGTCTGCATAGCAGTCAGATCCATATGTATCTTGCAAATCTCTATGTCTCCCACCGAATTGGCCGGATGGAATTGAAGCGTCTCTTGATGTGCTTGGTCCTCTTGTGAAATCTGGATTCCTTTGCTAAGGCAATTGCAGTATTGTCACCTGAGAAGATCTTCATCGGTCCCGATGCACTAGGTATGATGACTAGATTGGAAATGAACTCTTTCATCGAGACTACTTCATTTCTCGCTTCGAAGCGGATATGTACTACTGCCGCATGTAGATCCCGCCACGACGCTTTGTTTAGAACTGCACCAACCTGACAGCTCCACCGTTCAATATAAACACATTATCCAGTTTGCGATTTAGAATCGTCCGGATCGATGTCAAAGCTTACATCGGCGTAACCATTTCACGACTAGCTCTTTGTCACCTCCATAAGCGAAACATATCCTTAGTCCTTTTCGTGTATTTCGGGATATTCTTGACCGCTGTCGATGATCCACTCTGGATTACTTTGGTACCTCCTGCCAAACTTATTGCTAAGCATACGTCAGTGCGGTACACAAGATCGCATACATGATAGAGCCTATGGCTGAAGCATAGGGAACTTCTTTCATTTTTCTCTCTATCTTCTGCTGTGGTCGGGTATTGAGTCTGACTCAACTTCACACCTTGTAATACAGGCAAGAACCCTTTCTTTGCCTGATCCATTTTGAACCTTTTCAAAACTTTATCAAGGTATGTGCTTTGTGGAAGTCCAATTAAGCGTCTTGATCTATCTTGATGCCTAATATGTAAGCAGCTTCACCGAGGTCTTTCATCGAAAAACTTTTATTCAAGTATCCCTTTATGCTATCCAGAAATTCTATATCATTTCCAATTAATAATATGTCATCTAAATGTAATATCGAAATGCTTCTGAGCTCCCACTCACTTTCTTGTAAATACAAAGCTTCTCCAAAAGTGCAGATAAAACCATATGCTTTGATCACACTATCAAAGCGTTTATTCCAACTCCGAGAGGCTTGCACCCAGTCCATAAATGGATCATCGAGCTTGCACACTTTGTTAGCACCTTTTGGATCGACAAAACCTTCCGGTTGCATCATATACAACTCTTCTTCCGTAAATCCAGTCGGGGAATGCAGTTTTGACATCCATTTGCCATATTTCATAATCATAAAATGCGGCAATTGCTAACATGATTCGGACAGACTTAAGCATCGCTTCTGGTGAGAAAGTCTCATCGTAGTCAACCCCTTGAACTTGTCGAAAACCTTTACGCAACAAGTCGAGCTTTGTAGACGAGTTACATTACCATCGGCGTCGGTCTTCTTCTTGAAGATCCATTTATTCTCGATGCCTTGCCAATCTTGAACAAGTCAACCAAAGTCCATACTTTGTTCTCATACATGGATCCCATCTCGATTTCATGGCCTCAAGCCATTTTATGAATCTGGGCTCATCATCGCTTCCTCATAGTTCGTAGGTTCGCCATTGTCAAGTAACATGACTTCCATAATAGGATTACCGTACCACTCTGGTGCGGATCTCACTCTGGTTGAACTACGAAGTTCGGTAGTAACTTGATCTGAAGTTTCATGATCATTATCATTAGCTTCCTCACTGATTGGTGTAGTAAATCACGGAACCGGTTCTTGTGATGAACTATTTTCCAATAAGGGAGTAGGTATAGTTACCTCATCAAGTTCTACTTTCCTCCCACTCACTTCTTTCGAGAAACTCCTTCTCTAGAAAGGATCCGAATTTAGCAACAAAATCTTGCCCTGAGATCTGTGATAGAAGGTGTACCCAATAGTCTCTTTTGGGTATCCTATGAAGACACATTTCTCCGATTTGGGTTCGAGCTTATCTGGTTGAAGTTTCTTCACATAAGCATTGCAGCCTCAAACTTTAAGAAACGACACTTTGGTTTCTTGCCAAACCACAGTTCATAAGGCGTCGTCTCAACGGATTTTGATGGTGCCCTATTTAATGTGAATGCAGTCGTCTCTAAAGCATAACCCCAAAACGATAGCGGTAAATCAGTAAGAGACATCATAGATCGCACCATATCTAGTAAAGTACGATTCTGACGTTCGGACACACCATTCTGACTGTGGTGTCGGGTGGCGTGAGTTGCGAAACTATTTCGCATTGTTTCAAATATAGACCAAACTCGTAACTCAAATATTCTCCTCCATGATCGAGATCGTAGAAACTTTATTTTTCTTGTTACGATGATTTTCAACTTCACTCTGAAATTCTTTGAACTTTTCAAAAGTTTCGGACTTATGTTTCATCAAGTAGATATACCCATATCCGCTTAAATCATCTGTGAAGGTGAGAAAATAACGATATCCGCCACGAGCCTCAACATTCATCGGACCACATACATGTGTATGTATGATTTCCAACAAATCATTTGCTCTCTCCATAGTTCGGAGAAGCGGTGTTTTAGTCATCTTGCCCATGAGGCAAGGTTCGCAAGTACCATGTGATTCATAATCAAGTGATTCCGGAAGTCCATCAATATGGAGTTTCTTCATGCGCTTTTACACCAATATGACGCAAAACGATGCAGTGCCACAAATAAGTTGCACTATCATTATCAACTCTTGCATCTTTTGGCTTCAACATTATGAATATGTGTATCACTACTATCGAGATTTAATAAAAATAGACCACTCTTCAAGGGTGCATGACCATAAAAGATATTACTCATATAAATAGAACAACCATTATTCTCTCGATTTAAATGAATAACCGTCTACGCATCAAACAAGATCCAGATATAATGTTCATGCTCAGCGGCGGCACCAAATAACAATTATTCAGGTCTAAAACTAATCCCGATGGTAGATGTAGAGGTAGCGTGCCGAACACGATCACATCGACTTTGGAACCATTTCCCACGCGCATAGTCACCTCGTCCTTAGCCAATCTTCACTTAATCCGTAGTCCCTGTTTCGAGTTGCAAATATTAGCAACAAAACCAGTATCAAATACCCAGGTGCTACTGCGAGCATTAGTAAGGTACACATCAATAACATGTATATCACATATACCTTTGTTCACCTTGCCATCCTTCTTATCCGCCAAATACTTGGGGCAGTTCCGCTTCCAAAGGTCCGATGCTGTTTGCGAGAGAAGCACTCGATCTCGTGGCTTAGGTCCAGAGTTGGGTTTCTTCTCTTGATCAGCAACTTGCTTGCTCTTCTTCTTGAAGTTCCTCTTCTTCTTCCCTTTTCCCTTTTTCTTGAAACTGGTGGTCTTATTGACCATCAACACTTGATGCTCCTTTTGATTTCTACCTCCACAGCCTTTTAGCATTGCGAAGAGCTTCGGGAATAGTCTTGTCCATCCCTTGCATATTATAGTTCATCACGAAGCTCTTGTAGCTTGGTGGCGATGATTGAAGAATTACATCAATGACACTATCATCGGGAAGATTAACTCCCGGTTGAATCAAGTGATTATTATACCCGGAACATTTTGAGTATATGTTCACCCATGAACTATTCTCCTCCATCTTACAGCTATAGAACTTATTGGAGACTTCATATCTCTCAATCCGGGCATTTGCTTGAATATTAACTTCAACTCCTGAAACATCTCATATGCTCCATGACGTTCAAAACATCGTTGAAGACCCGGTTCTAAGCCGTAAAGCATGGCACACTGAACTATCGAGTAGTCATCGCCTTTGCTCGCGGACATTCTTAACGCCGCCGCCATTTGCATCTCCAAAGAGGCTCGGCACCCAGCGCAAGCTTCCAAGGCGTAATTCTTCCGTGCAGCAATAAGGATAATCCTCAAGTTACGGGACCCAGTCCGTGTAATTGCTACCATCATCTTTCAACTTAGCTTTCTCAAGGAACGCATTAAAATTCAGCGGAACAACAAAGACGAGCCATCTATCTACAACAAACATAGATAAGCAAAATACTATCGGTACTAAGTTCATGATAAATTTAAGTTCAATTAATCATATTACTAAAGAACTCCCACTTAGACGGACATCTCTCTAGTCATCTAAGTGATCACGTGACCCAAATCAACTAAACCATGTCCGATCATCACGCGTGAGATGGAGTAGTTTCAATGGTGAACATCACTATGTTGATCATATCTACTATATGATTCACGTTCGACCTTTCGGGTCTCCGTGTTCGATACCATATCTCAGTATATGCAAGGCTCGTCAAGTTTAACTGAGTATTCCGTGATATGCAACTGTTTTGCACCGTTGTATTTGAACGTAGAGCCTATCACACCCGATCATCACGTGGTGTCTCAAAGACGAAGAACTTTCGCAGAACGGTGCATACTCGGGAGAACACTTCTTGATAATTAGTGAGAGATCATCTTAAAATGCTACCCGTCAATCAAAGCAAGATAAGATGCATAAAGGATAAACATCACATGCAATCAATATAAGTGATATGATATGGCCATCATCATCTTGTGCTTGTGATCTCCATCTCAGAAGCTAATCGTCGTGATCACCATCGTCACCGGCGCCGACACCTTGATCTCCATCGTAGCATCGTTGTCGTTACGCCATTTATTGCTTTTACGACTATCGCCATCGCTTAGTGATAAAGTAAAAGCAATTACAGGCGTTTGCATTTCATACAATAAAGCGACAACCATATGGCTCCTGCCAGTTGCCGATAACTTCGGTTACAAAACATGATCATCTCATACAATAAAATATAGCATCGCATCTTGACCATATCATATCACAACATGCCCTGCAAAAACAAGTTAGACGTCCTCTACTTTGTTGTTGCAAATTTTACGTGGCTGCTACGGGCTGAGCAAGAACCGTTCTTACCACGCATCAAAACCACAACGATAGTTCATCAAGTTAGTGCTGTTTTAACCTTCGCAAGGACCGGGCGTAGCCACTCAGTTCAACTAAAGTTGGAGAAAGCTGACACCGCTAGCCACCTCACGTGCAAAGCACGCCGGAGAACCGGTCTCGCGAAGCGTCTGGCGTAATGTCGGTCCCAAGCGCTTCATCCAACAATACCGCCAGAACCAAAGTATGACATCTTGGTAAGCATTATGACTTGTATCACCCACAACTCACTTGTGTTCTACTGCGTGCATATAACATCTACGCATAAAACCAGGCTCGGATGCCTTGTTGGGAAACGTAGTAATTTCAAAAAATCCCACGCACACGCAAGATCATGGTGATGCATAGCAATGAGAGGAGAGTGTTGTCCACGTACCCTCGAGACCCGAAAGCGAAGCGTTAGAACAACGCGGTTGATGTAGTCGTCGTCTTCACGGCACGACCGATCAAGCACCGAAACTACGGCACCTCCGAGTTCTAGCACACGTTCAGCTCAATGACGCATCCCGGACTCGATCCAGCAGAATGTCGGGGAAGAGTTTCACGTCGGACAACGGCATGCCGACGATCTTGATGTTCTACCGTCGCAGGGCTTCGCCTAAGCACCGCTACAATATTATCGAGGACTATGGTGGAGGGGGCACTGACTGCAGCTAAGAGATCAAGAGATCAATTGTTGTGTCCTTGGGGTGCCCCCACTCACCGTATATAAAGGAGCAGGGGAGGCAGGCTGCCCTCTATGGCGCTGGGCCTCAAGAGGGGAATCCTACTAGGACTCCAAGTCCTAGTAGGTTTCCACCCAAAGGAGAGAGGGAAGGAGGAGGAGGGAGAGGAGAAGGAAGGGGCACCGCCCTCTCCTAGTCCAATTGAACCAGAGGGGAGGGGGCGCGGCCTGCCTGGCCGCCTCTCTCTCTCTCCACTAAGGCCCATCGAGGCCCATTAGTTCCCCCGGGGTTTCCGATAACCCTCCGACACTCCGGTTTTATCCGAAACTTCTCCGGAACATTTCCGGTGTCTGAATATAGTCGTCCATATCAATCTACATGTCTCGACCATTTCGAGACTCCTAGCCATGTCCGTGATCACATCCGAGACTCCGAACGAACTTCGGTACATCAAAACTCATAAACTCATAATATAACTGTCATCGAAACCTTAAGCGTGCGGACCCTACGGGTTCGAGAACTATGTAGACATGACCGAGAACCATTCCGGGTCAATAACCAATAGCGGAACATGGATGCTCATATTGTCTCCTACATATTCTACGCAGATCTTTATCGGTTAAACCGCATAACAACATCGTTGTTCCCTTTGTCATTTGGTATGTTACTTGCCCGAGATTCGATCGTCGGTATCTCAATACCTAGTTCAATCTAGATTCTTAAGCAAGTCTCTTTACTCATTACATAATGCATCATTCCGTAACTAATTCATTAGCTACATTGCTTGCAAGGCTTATAGTGATGTGCATTACCGAGAGGGCCCAGAGATACCTCTCCGACAATCGGAGTGACAAAATCTAATCTTGAAATACGCCAACTCAACATGTACCTTTGAAGACACCTGTAGAGCTCCTTTATAATCACCAATTACGTTGTGACGTTTGGTAGCACACAAAGTGTTCCTCCGGTAAACGGGAGTTGCATAATCTCATAGTTATAGGAACTTGTATAAGTCATGAAGAAAGCAATTGCAACATACTTAACGATCAAGTGCTAAGCTAACGGAATGGGTCAAGTCAATCACATCATTCTCCTAATGAAGTGATCTCGTTAATCAAATGACAACACATGTCTATGGTTAGGAAACATAACCATATTTGATTAATGAGCTAGTCAAGTAGAGGCATACTAGTGACATTAAGTTTGTTTATGTATTCACACGTGTATCATGTTTCCGGTTAATACAATTCTAGCATGAATAATAAACATTTATCATGATATGAGGAAATAAATAATAACTTTATTATTGCCTCTAGGGCATATTTCCTTCAACGAGAACATCACCGCCAAGTGCCACATGGCCAAAGCCACCAACAAGGTAACCCCCAACATCAAAACCACCATCACTACTAACCCCTCTTTGACGGATTGCATTGATGAAAGTAAGGGGACCAATGAGGAATAAAATGAATTTGAGTCTTTTATGAGTAAGCTCAAGGGTAAATCCAAGAAGCACTTTGTTGCTCTCTTGGAACAACTTGGTGAAGCCAATGACATGGTCGAGGCTCACGAAGACACCATCTCTAAGATGGAGGGGCATAGTCGTGACTGTGCCGATGAGATATTGGATCTCTCTAATGCTCTTGAGGAAGAGTGTGGTGATTGTTTGGCTCTTGAGGAGTCACACAACGATGATCATGCTAAATTAATGAAAGATCTTGATCATGCTCTTGTTGTATCTCGTGTGCTAAATTTCGAGAAGGCCAAACTTGGGGTTGATCTTGCTAGACTCAAGGAGGAGTTTGATATACTTGACAAGGCTCACAAAGCCTTGAAGGATGCTCATGCTACCCTCAAAGAGTCTCATGATCAACTCCAAGTGAAGCTAACCAAGGATAAAGCTACTTTTCCTCATATGGTTTTAATTGATAATGCAAATGCTACTAACCCGTGTTGTGAGCATGTGCATCTTGTGGAGGAGAATGAAAAGTTGAAGGAGCAACTTGAGAAAGGCCTTGTGTCTTGCATACAAGGAGAGAAGAACCTCAACGACCTTTTGAGCAATCAAAAGGAAGTTGTCGGCAAGGAGGGAATTGGGTCAAGTCCAAGAACACGAAGAAGAATGACAAGGCCAAACGACCTCCTCCTCTCAAGCAAACTTTTGTGAAGGAGGGAGAGGGTGCTCCTAAGGAGAAGAAGAACAATGAGAAGGGTGGTGGTGTCAAGAAGGGCAATGCCACTCCTTCCAACAAAGCCGGCGCCTTTAACCCTTCTTATGTGTTATGTCGTGCTAGTGATGGACATGTTTATGCTAAATTTGTTGGTTCCCCTTATGAGTACATTGAATGGTCTATTTGGGTTCCTAAGACCCTTGTTACTAACATCAAAGGACCCATTACAAAATGGGTACCTAAAACCAAGCATTGACCTCTTGTAGGTGTTTGCTTCCGGTGGGGGATCATGGTTGCTCGATAGTGGAGCAACTAATCATATGACCTAAGCAAGGACTTGGTGGTGGACGTGCACAAGATTTCATCTATGCCCACCAATGTCGAGTCGGGTGATGCCTCGTCTTCTAAGGTATTGGGTCTTGGCAAGGTTTTCATTTCTCATTGTCGGCTGCCCCGGAGCAGGGGTACAGACTTGCACGCATAAGTGCCCGCTGGCGTGGCTCCACCAACGACCCAGACGGCTTACCGGGCGATAATGGCTCAAGACCCTCGTGAGGGGCCAAGCCTCGCGAGGCGGATGACGCCAAGACCTCCCTGGGGGCGGCCTCGCTATGCTGGCTCCCGAGGAGCGGAGATATCTATGCGGGGGCCACCTCGCGAGGTTCGCATGACGTGAGCCATGACGACCAATGCCAGGCGGGCGCCAGCGGGCGCAATCACTACTGCAGGATGCTGCTAACACGACACTACGATCAGAGACCCTTCGACGAAACTGTGTGCGATGCCATAATCACAAACGGTGGTGTAAAATAACCGTCAAAAAAGGTGCAAAACATTTGCGATGGAGGATGTATCAAACATGGTTCAGATTTTAGTTGCGTGTGCGATGCAGGGCATACGGTTCAATTCAATCAACCGTTTGCGATGAGGAGGAACAAAAGAAACAGGCAGACAGATGAAGGTGTGTGCGATGTACAACATACGGTTCACTCGGATGAACTGTTTGTGATTAGGCAACACAAAAGAAACAGTCGGCAAGATCAAAGGTGTGTGCTGATACGTCTCCAACGTATCTATAATTTTTGATTGCTCCATGCTATATTATCTACTGTTTTGGACAATATTGGGCTTTATTTTCCACTTTCATATTATTTTTGGGACTAACCTATTAACCGGAGGCCCAAACCTAATTGCTGTTTTTGCCTATTTGAGTTTCAAGAAACGGAATATCAAATGGAGTCCAAACGGAATGAAACCTTCGGGAACGTGATTTTCTCACCAAATATGATCCAGGAGACTTGGACCCTACGTCAAGAAAAAAGGAGGTGGGCACGAGGTAGGGGGGTGATACGTCTCCAACGTATCTATAATTTTTGATTGCTCCATGCTATATTATCTACTATTTTGGACCATATTGGGCTTTATTTTCCACTTTTATATTACTTTTGGGACTAACCTATTAACAGGAGGCCCAACCCGAATTGCTATTTTTTGCCTATTTCAAAGTGTTTGAAGAAGCGGAATATCAAACGGAGTCCAAGCGGAATGAAACCTTTGAACGTGATTTTCTCATCGGATATGATCCAGGAGACTTGGACCCTCGGTCAAGAAAGGAGGGAGGCGGCCACGAGGGTGGAGGGCGCCCCTAGGGCGCCCTGCCTCGTGGGCCCCCCGAAGCTCCACCGACGTACTCCTTCCTCCTATATACCTACGCACTCAGCAGATCGAATCACGGAGCCAAAAACCTAATTCCACCGCAAGAAATTCTCAGTATCCACGAGATCCCATCTTGGGGCCTGTTAGGAGCTCCGCGGAAGGGGAATCCACCATGGAGGGCTTCTACATCATCATCATAGCCTCTCCGATGAAGTGTGAGTAGTTTACTTCAGACCTTCGGTGCATAGTTAGTAGCTAGATGGCTTCTTCTCTCTTTTTGGATCTCAATCGATGTTCTCCCCTCTCTCGTGGAGATCTATTCGATGTAATCTTGTTTTTGCAGTGTGTTTGTTGAGACCGATGAATTGTGGGTTTATGATCAAGATTATCTATGAGCAATATTTGAATCTTCTCTGACGGAGCTCACGAGATTTCTTTTGAGTGCGTTGAATACTAAGATAAGTTTGATGCTTGATAATTGTTTTGAGATATGGAGGTCGTAATATTAGAGTCATGCTAGTTGAGTAGTTGTGAATTGGAGAAATACTTGTGTTAAATTTTTTGATTCCCGTAGCATGCACGTATGCTGAACCGTTATGTGATGAAGTCGGAGCATGATTTATTTATTGATTGTCTTCCTTATGAGTGGCGGTCGGGGACGAGCGATGGTCTTTTCCTACCAATCTATCCCCCTAGGAGCATGCGCGTAATACTTTGCTTTGATAACTTGTAGATATTTGCAATAAGTATATGAGTTCTTTATGACTAATGTTGAGTACGTGGATTATACACACTTTTCTCACCCTTCCACCATTGCTAGCCTTTCTAATACCGCACACTTTTCGCCGGTATCATACACCCACCATATACCTTCCTCAAAACAGCCACCATACCTACCTATTACGGTATTCCCATAGCCATTCCGAGATATATTGCCATGCAACTTTCCACCATTCCTTTTATTATGGCACGCTCCATCATTGTCATATTGCTTAGCATGATCATGTAGTTGACATCGTATTTGTGGCAAAGCCACCATTCATAATTCTTTCATACATGTCACTCATGAATCATTGCATATCCCGCACAATCACGTCGGAGGCATACACATAGAGTCATATTTTGTTCTAAGTATAGAGTTGTAATTGTTGAGTTGTAAGAAAAATATAAGTGTGATGATCATCATTTTTAGAGCATTGTCCCAAGTGAGGAAAGGATGATGGAGACTATGATTCCCCCATAAGTCGGGATGAGACTCCGGACGAAAAATAAAAATAAAAAATAAAAAAAGAGAAAATAAAAGAGGCCATAAAAAAAGAGAAAAGGCCCAAATAAAAATATGAGAGAAAAAGAGAGAAGGGACAATGTTACTATCCTTTTACCACACTTGTGCTTCAAAGTAGCACCATGATCTTCATAATAGAGAGTCTCCTGTTTCGTCACTTTCATATACTAGTGGGAATTTTTCATTATAGAACTTGGCTTGTATATTCCAATGATGGGCTTCCTCAAATTGCCCTAGGTCTTTGTGAGCAAGCGATTTTGATGCACACCCACTTAGTTTCTTTTGTTGAGCTTTCATATACTTATAGCTCTAGTGCATCCGTTGCATGGCAATCCCTACTCACTCACATTGATATCTATTGATGGGCATCTCCATAGCCCGTTGATACACCTAGTTGATGTGAGACTATCTTCTCCTTTTGTCTTCTCCACAACCACCATTCTATTCCACATATAGTGCTATATCCATGGCTCACGCTCATGTATTGCGTGAAGATTGAAAAGGTTTTGAGAATGTCAAAAGTATGAAACAATTGCTTGGCTTGTCATCGGGTTGTGCATGATTTAAATACTTCGTGTGGTGAAGATAGAGCATAGCCAGGACTATATGATTTTGTAGGGATAACTTTCTTCGGCCATGTTATTTTGAGAAGACATAATTGCTTTGTTAGTATGCTTGAAGTATTATTATTTTTATGTCAATATTAAACCTTTGTCTTGAATCTTTCGAATCTGAATATTCATACCAAAATTAAGAAGAGTTACATTGAAATTATGCCAAGTAGCACTCCGCATCAAAAATTCTCTTTTTATCATTTACCTACTCGGGGACGAGCAGGAATTAAGCTTGGGGATGCCTGATACGTATCTATAATTTTTGATTGCTCCATGCTATATTATCTACTGTTTTGGACCATATTGGGCTTTATTTTCCACTTTTATATTACTTTTGGGACTAACCTATTAACCGGAGGCCCAACCTGCAATTGATGTTTTTTGCCTATTTCAAAGGTGTTTCAAGAAACGAAATATCAAACGGAGTCCAAACGGAATGAAACCTTTGGGAACGTGATTTTCTCATCGAGATATGATCCAGAGACTTGGACCCTCGGTCAAGAAAGGAGGAGGCGGCCACGAGGTGGAGGGCGCGCCCCTAGGGCGCCCCCGCCTCGTGGGCCCCAAGCTCCACCGACGTACTCTTTCCTCCTATATATACCCATGTACCCCCAAGCAGATCGGATCACGGAGCCAAAAACCTAATTCCATCGCCGCAACTTTCTCAGATCCACGAAGATCCCATCTTGGGGGCTGTTCCCGTGAGCTCCACCGAAAGGGGAATCCACCACGGAGGGCTTCTACATCATCATCATAGCCTCTCCGATGAAGTGTGAGTAGTTTACTTGAGACCTTGGGTCCATAGTTAGTAGCTAGATGGCTTCTTCTCTCTTTTTGGATCTCAATACAATGTTCTCCCCCTCTCTCGTGGAGATCTATTCGATGTAAACATATTTTGCGATGTGTTTGTTGAGACCGATGAATTGTGGGTTTATGATCAAGATTATCTATGAGCAATATTTGAATCTTCTCTGAATTCTTGTATGTATGATTGGTTATCTTTGCAAGTCTCTTTGAATTATCCGTTTGGTTTGACAAACTAGATTGGTAGTTCTTGCAATGGGAGAAGTGCTTAGCTTTGGGTTCAATCTTGCGGTGTCCTTTTCGATGTGATGAGGCAGCAAGGCACGTATTGTATTGTTTCCATCGAGGATAACAAGATGGGGTTTTATCATATTGCATGAATTTATCCCTCTACATCATGTCATCTTGCTTAAAAGCGTTAATCTGTTTTCATTAGCTTAATACTCTAGATGCATCTTTGGATAGCGATCGATGAGTGGAGTAATAGCGATAGATGCAAGGTGAGTCGGTCTACTTGTCTCGGACGTGATGCCTATATACATGATCATACCTGGATACTCTCATAACTATGCTCAATTACATCAATTGCTCCATGATGAATTCGTTCACCCACCGTAAAATACTTATGCTCTTGAGAGAAGCCACTAGTGAAATCTATGGCCCCGGGCCTATTTTCATCATATTAATCTTCCCACGCTTTATTATTGCTTTGCTTTATACTTTGCCTTTTATTTTACTTTGCATCTTTATACCAAAATACCAAAAATATTATCTATCATCTCTATCGGATCTCACTTTCGTAAGTGACCGTGAAGGGATTGACAACCCCTAATCGCGTTGGTTGCATTGAGCTATTTGTTTTGTGTAGGTACGAGGGACTTGCGGCGTGGCCTCCTCTTGGATTGATGCCTTGGTTCTAAAAAGCTGAGGGAAATACTTACGCTACTCTGCTGCATCATCCTCTCCTCTTCGGGGAAAACCAACGCAAGCTCAAGACGTGGCAGGGCGCCCACCCCCAGGCGCCCTCCACCCTCGTGGCCCCACCTTGCTCTACCGACATACTTCTTCCTCCTATATATACCTACGCACTTCCAACGATCGAGATCACGGAGCCAAAACCTAATTCCACCGCCAAGAACCTTACATGCCCATGAGATCCCATCATGGGGCCTGTTCGAGCTCACGGAGGGGGGCATCCATCACGGAGGGCTTCTACATCATCGCCATAGCCTCTCATGAAGTGTGAGTAGTTTACTTCAGACCTTCGGGTCCATAGTTAGTAGCTAGATGGCTTCTTCTCTCTTTTGGATCTCAATACAATGTTCTCCCCTCTCTCGTGGAGATCTATTCGATGTAATCTTCTTTTTGCGGTGTGTTTGTTGTTGAGACCGATGAATTGTGGGTTTATGATCAAGATTATCTATGAACAATATTTGATCTTCTCTGAATTCTTTATGTATGATTGGTTATCTTTGCAAGTCTCTTGAATTATCGGTTTGATTTGGCCTACTAGATTGGTTTTTCTTGCAATGGGAGAAGTGCTTAGCTTTGCAATCTTATG
The DNA here is from genome assembly GCA_021605145.1 of Aegilops bicornis. NCBI lineage: Eukaryota > Viridiplantae > Streptophyta > Magnoliopsida > Poales > Poaceae > Aegilops > Aegilops bicornis. Next base: position 1,892,907 of record JAHIAL010000066.1, on the reverse strand, counting down.
TGTCCTTTCCCAAAGTGACAATAGGGGCAAGGCACGTATTGTATTGTTGCCATCGAGGATAACAAGATGGGGTTTTATCATATTGCATGAATTTATCCCTCTACATCATGTCATCTTGCTTAAAGCGTTACTGCTTTTCTTGAACTTAATACTCTAGATGCATGCTGGATAGCGGTCGATGCGTGGAGTAATAGTAGTAGATGCGGGCAGGAGTCGGTCTACTTGTCTCTGACGTGATGCCTATATACATGATCATACCTAGATATTCTCATAACTATGCTCAATTCTGTCAATTGCTCAACAGTAATTTGTTCACCCACCGTAAAATACTTATGCTCTTGAGAGAAGCCACTAGTGAAATCTATGACCCATGGGTCTATCTTCATCATATTAATCTTCCATCGCTTTTCTATTGCCTTTGCTTTTTTACTTTGCTTTTATTTTTACCTTGCATCTTTATCACAAAATACCAAAAATATTATCTATCTTCTCTATCAGATCTCACTCTCGTAAGTGACCGTGAAGGGATTGACAACCCCTATTCGCGTTGGTTGCGAGGAGTTATTTGTTTTGTGAAGGTACGAGGGACTCACGCGTAGCCTCCTACTGGATTGATACCTTGGTTCTCAAAAACTGAGGGAAATACTTACGCTACTTTGCTGCATCATCCTTTCCTCTTCAAGGAAATCCAACGCAGTGCTCAAGAGGTTCACTCGGATGAACTGTTTGCGTTGAGACATGAGAACAGAAATGGTTCAAATGAACTATATGTGTGTGATACGAGGCAAACAGGTCTGTAATTAGAAATGTGTGCGAAGACTGATAAGAACACAGACGATTACTGCTAACAAGCCGTGTGTGTTGTGAGCAAACGATTGCTGGTATACAATTGTGAGTGATTGATGAAAACATCACCGACGGGTTCCATTGTTTAGTCCGTGTGCGATGTGATTTTCTTTGTCCGCACACCATCTACGCTCTGTCTACAGAGCATCAACATATATACTTAAAAAGACAGCATTGCATAACCAAATTAACCTTACAATTACACAAGTGACTACACACATAACATTTGCACACACCAAAGTAAGCAATTACATGCATACTAAAGTAGGAGAAATGAGGATCTAATCAACTACTTATTGTTGCAACGACGCTTGCCATTGCTCTGCTTCCGGCTGGATCCCTGGCCGTTTTGGGGAAGGAGGCACTTCCTGATGTCAACGATCCGCTGCAGTACATGTCAGAGCTCGTGGTACGCCTCCTTGGCGCTGCATACATGATGTGAGCTTTCTCGAGTTTCTCCATCCAGCCGAGTGCCGTGCACGCTTGTCCTTGTTGCACGAATCCTTCATGTCTCTGTAGTAGGGGTCGATGATGGCCTCGGCGAGGTGAACCAGCGAGTCCTTCTCATGCTCCTTGCTGCCCCAGATCTTGTATTGGCCCTGGATGTCGACAAGATTCTAGCAGGTGATGCCCGAACTCTCGAGCGCCTTTACATCGTTGGTGATGTCCATCGTAGCGAACATGTAGTGGGGCCTGTTGAAAAACCTGGCGAAACGCTCGCAAGACCTTGTGGCCAGGCAGTAGTGGTAGACGAGGACGTGGTGGCGCATGCACATCTAGGTGACGACGACCTTGGGACGAGACCCGACACAAGCGCGGGTGTACTCAAGGTCGAACCCGACCACCTTGTACTTCTCCTCGGCAAGCAACAGCTCCATGATGTGGATGGAGCGCTCCACCCAGACCGGATCGTCGGTATACACCACCGAGAGGTCCATGAACCTTCTGTGGGTGTCCACCACGGCACGCATGGTGAACTGTTGCTCGTCGTCAGCAGCCGCTCGGAGCGCATTTGGAGCCGCGCAGGATACCCTCTAAGAATTTTTCGTGGTGGTTGTGCTTCTTGCAATGGTGGGGCACGATCGAAAGGTTGAAGAGACATAAGGGTAGGTTAAATGGCCGCTGTAATAAATGGGGGACGGCCGGCCTGTAATCGTCACGTCTTGTCACGACATTCATAGCGGAGGATTCCAGAATCCAGTGCATGCCTGACAACACTACACCCCAGGCATGGGCTCGAAGAGGCGCCAAATGTATCGTCGGTGAGCCTGTTCCCGCGCTACCGCCCTGTTTACCACGCAAGCTTTCCACCGGCTAGTTTGGCCACGCGTCGGCTAGAAGAGGGACAAATCGTGGGCGTTTATTGGCAAAAAGCTTTGTAAAAACGAAGTGTGTGGAATGACTTCGGTCATAAGTTTACCCTTGGGTGATGAGGTCAAAGTTACACAGAAGGGTGATGATGGACACTGAAAAGTGCGATAATTAATTCTGCGCTTACAAAGGTGCAATACGGTGGAAGAAACCAATCGTGGTGCATTAATGTCGAAGATCGCAATCGAGTTAGCTATACTGAGATCGTGGTGTCGTGTGAGATCGACAAGGTAAACTGATTCGAGAATGGTTAATAAAATCTAAGACCATTGCATATTAAGGTCAAAATAGAGCTAGCAATATACGAGTCTCATACGATGCCATTTCAATGATTGTACCACAAAAGCTCGAAATGTTACAAGGTTCAAATTCCATAGTTATATGGCTCAAATTTGAAGATTACAAGGTTCAAACTGATATTAGAAATGAAATTCAGCTCATCACCAGAACGCGCTTTGATGTACCGAACATGGATATCGAGAGGTTCAAACTAATATCACTGCTTCTAAGTCTGGCTTCGAAACCTCACAATTTTTGCAAAGGGGTCAGCCAATGAGAAGTCATGTGTGGGCTTGACCCAATGACTTCCGATTACTCTGTCATCTGAAGTCCCAAAATGAAATTCAACATTTTTGGAGCCTACTCCATTACTGCATGATAGCGCCAATGACGATCAACAGACCATTCATTTTTGTGAAATAAATGTAGGGCAAAGCTCATTTCCTTCAAAGACCCTTGCTCGAGAACAAAGAACTCGCTAATATAATCTCCGGTAAGGTCCCTCGGTAGGAGTTCTCAGTAATTTCTTAGAGATGCAGATCTAGGCATTCGACATGGTTGTTATATTGTATCACATTATCCACCACTGGGCCTAATCTTATCTGCAAAAGAAGAAAACGTGTTAGTGCCTACATGCAGTTTTGAACATTACTACAGGCCTAGCTATTTGGTTTGCAGGACTTGTAAAATGCACTAACATGCCATCTTCGATCTGACATGATTAACATGGGCATTTGATTACATTCTAGAAAAATGTAGCCTTCTTCACAAGAGGTTGGAGTGGATGAAAAGTTCAATAAGAAAACTAGTAAAGATGAATCCAAAGGAGAAATGTTTATTGATTGTAACCATATGGATCAAGCAACCAATATGGGGGGCATGTATGTATTGAAATCCTCCAAAAGAACCTTCAGAAATCATAGTACATTGTCCCTGTAAACTTGGAAAAAGGTGTCACAAATTGAACTCCCTTATGGTTAACATTTAACAGGAAAGGAACATCACCTCGATATATAGCTTCTCCAGGCACGGAAAGAATCTCAGGAAACTGACAACTTGCTACAGGTCGGGCCCGATAGATTCTACTACCAAGACCTTCACTGCGGCGATTTGAGGTCAAGCTTGTCGGAATCATTTTACGAATGATAGAGCGAACAAACATATTCAAAATTAAAAATAATGTTAATTTGTAGAAGGAGAGGTAGAAGGCGGTTGTTGTACCTCAACGGGTGTAGATCCAGTAACAAGTTCGGAGCATTTGTCAGACGAGTAGCCCACCACTGTCAATCTCGGTGCAGAAATGATATTGATTCTTGTTGGACCTTCTTGATCAACTACAAGTAATCTCTCAAGTGCAGGTGTGTCCTGGATGACCATATCGTGGTCCACCTTTTGTGATGTCTTCCTGCTGCACTGAAGAACACACATAAATAGTCCGGAGAGTCATGGAGGTGATGTGGAAGGTACTCAACCCATTGATCGCGCTCAAGACGAAGGTACTCGAAAGGTAAGCAGCCACGGAGCAGGCGCTCCATGTCACCCTTTGAGAGGCAGACGACGACGAGCTCGAGGTGCTTCAGTCATGGCAGAATAAGAGCGGGCGCGTCATTAAGGGGCGGGAAATGGTACTTCCTAAACTTTGCGACGCGTAGCGTGGGCGCGACGCGAAGTGCGGATGTTGGCAGCGACTGCATATGCCCATCATCAAAAATTAGCTCCTCGAGCTAATCTAGGGCGGGGGAACAGAACCAGTCGTCAAGCTTGGCTCGGTCCTTGCCATTGGAATGGAACTTGCCCATTCTAAGGCCTTTGGTTGGGCCAAGGTGACTGCCGAGGATCTTGGAGAACGCATCCAAGCTTGTGCGATAGCCATGGCGAGCTCGTGGGTGTGGATGAGGTCAAGAGGGCTAGAGTTCCATAGGGGACGCCACCGCCGGGAAAGGACGGTTGTCCGCCCCCCATATTTGATTGGGAGGAGGGAGATGATGACTCTCAATATATCATCAGCGAGGCTGTTGATTAAGCCTAGGCCTGCTGGAGTCGCTTGCGGTTCTAGCTCACCCCGCCTCCGCTTGTTGGCAGCCCCGTTCTCCACCTCCGGAGTCTCCTTGTCAGCGGCGCTTTCTGATAGAAATGGGACTACAGGGAATATTTAGTTAAACCAGGGCAATTGAAAAGTGTGTTGGTAACTAGAAGTTATTAGGTAGGAATATAGTAAGATAAGGGAATATCAATTGGTTGCTTAAATACTACACAATTCATTTGACATTGCTGGGTAAGTCAACATATGCAGATAGTTGAAAAGAAAACTTACTTCGAACAAAGTCTGGACGGATGATTTTGTCGGGGAAGTTAGCATATATCTCATGATCAGGCCCTTCTATGTGCAGTGCAATTTTGGTGCCAGCTTTCAGTACATAAAACTTTACAATTTCATTCCAAAAGCCAGTGCCAAAATAGGAGTCACCATGTTCAACAATTCTTACAGTAGCAAAGATTGTAAATCCATGGTTTGTGTGCAATATGACATTCATGGAGCCTTGATGTATGTAAAGGGAAAAATTGTGCACTACATAATCTGTGGCATAGCAAGGGATGTCCTGCAGAAAATGGTAGGATTGTTAAAGAAAATATGGTAACATGCAAATATGGGCCCAAATTGAAAGAACTGTACATCAGTTGAAATCAAAGGACAAAAGTCTATAATTAAACATATACGGTAAACATGATGTCATGGAAATATGAGAGTAATCGAAAGGACAATACATCATTAATTTGCCAAATATAGAAAGAAGAGGGGGAAAATCCCCTTTGACTTATATGGTGCATGTGGCACCTTTTATCCAAATGTAGCAATATTTAGAATATGTTCAGGAAAGTAGGCCATGCCAACCGATTTAGGGTGTGATTGAACATACCGCGCGCGTCCTCAAGTTATCTGGTACGATGAGATGGAATCTATGGCGGCGATCGCCAAGTCCTGAAGTGTCGGTGCACTGTACATTCTATGAATGAAATAAAACCCTCAAATCAGCTCGAATAAAAATGAATTCACGGCGATTTCCGCCGGTTGATTAAAGTAGGTAGATTAACTAGGATAAGAGATGAGAAAATATCGCGTTAATTTAGTTACCTTATCGTCCATGAGAAAGAACCCTCAGTACGGCAGATTCCGCAACCGAGGGGAGCTGGGTCGACCGCGAGCAGCGACGAGAAAGTCGATGGCGATAGGCGGCGGCAAGCGGAAGTGGCGAAATGCGGTGGGCTTTGTCGGCGGCCTGGCGGTGGCGGCAGGCGTCGAGCTAAGTGTTTACCGCCACGATAGGCGGTGCCATGGCATAGACGCGGAGGAGCTTGTGCAGGTGTGGATGGGGAACGTACCGGAGGGGCCGAGGGGGTGGCGGGCGGGGTGAGGGTTTTTGTGACGTGGGGATGGTGAGGGTTTTCTTTTTTATTTTCTGAATTGGGTGGTGAGAGTTTTCTGTCCCACAAAGAATTTTGGGGCCGGCGGTTTGCTAGAGCGAACCGTGTGTGATTCACGCAGCAGGCAAAATGATAGTCATTGCACACGGTTCCAATTTTGGGAACCATGTGTGATTGACGCATTACCTCCGCCCCGGCTTATTGGTCCCCGTTGTAATTTTTACCAAAATTTGGCGAAATATTTAACATACTCGGACATAGATAATAAGCGTACACATACATAAGCATAGTTCAACCATAAGTACATAGTTCAACCGTCATTAAGTATATTCAAGTTGCATATAGTTCGATCCATCCCACATCTCATCTCACATGCGGCCGCAAGACGATCCTGAAGCTTCTCGGTATTTCTACAGAGGCGCGCTTGGCGCGCCACCGCGAGAATACTTCTGCTTGAAGGAGCCAACGGCCCATCCTCTTGCATGCGCCAAAACACTTAGATACGTGTCATGAATCTTGTGGTTGCAAAATGGGCATCCATAGCCGTCGTTCCAGGTCCTAATACACCTGTTATGCATTCCCGCATAATGCTCCCTCAGGATTCGCCTCTTGTACCTCCTCTGGGCATCTTCATCCTTGCTGTCCACATCGTCAGACGGCACCTATACATATAGTAAAACAAATTTGGCATCAAATCACTGATTACATGCCATGAAGTAGGATTAGGAATTTATGGCTATTTATTTATACATATTCGTAGATTATGGTTTGATTTTTAAGCATTACTGCGTCTATGTATAGACCAATCTTGAAGAAAATAATGGCACAAACATATGTAGGTCATTCAAAATCAATTGTCAAGTCCTGGCTAGGAATTATTGGCACGGACACTAACCCTAGTCAGATTACTAGCAGAAATCATTTGCACAAATGAAACTAATCACTTATCACCTGTACCATTCAAACAATCAATACACTACACGGATCTAACGAAACTTACTTAGATTTCATGGATTGGGAGAACATAACCACATGATTTTTATCCCAAAAAGGGGGAGGCAGGAGTAACCAGAGAAACCCTATGATCTATTTGACACATAAATGGGTATAGATGACTAACCAGCTGTCTGTCATCGTCGGAGTCATCGCCGGAGTGATCGTCGGAGTCGTCGCCGGAGTGGTCATCGGAGTCGGTGTGGAACTCCGCCTCCGGCTGTGGAAGCTCGACGCCGTCGACGACGTCAGGGTGCAGCGATAACTCGCCGGTAGTGACAGAAACCTCTGTCTCCATCTCCACGCCGTGCTCCGGTGCTTTAGCAGCCCCGGCGTCGCCACTCCCTCCGATGGGGTGCTTCGGCGGCATGCTCATACACTGACGGCTTTGAGGACCGAGAGCGCGCCGAGGATGCAAGCGGAGAGAGAGGATTGTGTGCGTAGCGAGGATGGGGCGCGACGGCTGGGCGCACTCATTAATATGGAGTAGTGGGAATTGTGGGAGAGAGGCGGCAGCGGTCAAACCGATGGCTCGCCTCCCGGTGAGACCGCGGACCGGACTGCTGGCATGCCTATCAAAGTTTCACATAGCTACTCGCACGCTTCCTGATGACACTACGCAGTGAGCACGCCTCCGTCAATTCACACACATGTACGCCCGCCTCCCCGTCTGCCTGCGCGGCGGACTGCTCGCATGCGTCCCGTCAACTCACGCCTGCTCGCATGCCACACGGGTCGCGCGGCGGCACGTATATTGTTTTTCTATTTGGATGATTAATGCTGCCGCTTTATTGCTTAACCGAAGCATGGCACGTATCCATTGTTGGTCTAATGCTCACGGTTCGAATAAATAATCCATTTGGGATATTGGTTCCCAATTATTAATAATCTCTCGTCTGTAATTAGATAAAGATTACATCAAAACTGATCTTAAATTTGACAAAAAAGTACAATGCCACTTTGTATTGGTGTCCATATGACAACACGATAAGTTTCATGAACTTCAAATAAGTTTTGGATGTACTATGAATTTAAAATCAAGATTCTCAATATTTGAAATTTGTTGCAGACGGGGAGTAAACATGCACCCAATGAGACAAATGTGTTTTTGCAATCCATTTAGGTGCATCATCACGTGTGCATGTAGCTCAAATTTGATTTTTGCACATTATACCCATAGAAAATCAATCAATCAATGTACTAAAACGTCTTAATGATCTCTGTGATTTTTTTGAAATTAAAACGTCCCTCCTTTGGTAACATGTATGTTCACCGCGGGGTAATTAATTTAACATGCATCGTAGTTGCGGTGGATTCGCGGTGTGTGTGTGGGTGTGTGCGTCTGGGGGTGGCGGGTGGCTCGCAATACACGACGAGTTGTGAGCCACCGTGTGGGTTGGCTGCTTTTGTTCGGCAGTTGGTGCCACATCGAGTCATGAAATCGTTAATTAAAACTTTACACAACCATTTCATACATAATTGTTTTGGCCACTTGCAATCGATGGTTGTCCTACACAACACTCGATACTGCTGCAGACGCTTTCGTGGGTTCTCATGAGGTCGCTGCTCATCACTTTGACGAACAACCGGCAGTGAGGTTAATTTGACTAGCAAGGTAGAATCTTTTTTGTTTGAGTTATGGTGGTAAATAGTACGCGTCGAAGAGGTGGGAGGGGACTCGCATATATACTATACGTGTCGTCTGGTGAACAAGTACACCTCACTCAAAGGTGTCGGGACTTTTTGGTTACCGAGGCACGTGCCACATCAAAATTGTGAAATTTGTTATTCAAACATCACACAACACCTTTTTGGGCCACATGCATATATATCCTAGCTAGGGCAGTCACGTGTGATGCTTCCATCTATGGGCCCACGAGGCCATCGTCGATGCATGCATGCATCACTTTGACCTACATCGGGAGAGGTTAATTAATTAATTTCACCATCGATGAGGATTCTTTTGGGTTGTACATATATTACGGCAGGAGCATATAGTATGCGGTGAAGAGGGGGGGAAGGGGACCATCATATGTAGTACGCTTGATATGAACCTCGATCTGTGTGGGTGCATGTTTTACGATTTTTGAGGCATGTGGCACATCAAAGTTGTGTCTTTTGGGTATTCCACATATATATGTTTGGCCCACATGCAAAGCGGTGGTGGTTGTCCTCTCGCACCCAGGGGTTATCAGCGATATCGATGCTTTCCATCTATGGGCCCGCTTGGTCCATCACTTCTTTTTGCCTGACAACAAGAGAGGTTAGTGTGACTTAGGAGGGGATTATTATTTTTGCTCAGGGATGACATGCATGATACACTTTGAGCACACACACATGCATGTGTACGCATGAATCCATCCCATCGAGTCGAAGTGGCTAGTACAACGACACCATCATGAACCGATCTCGCTCTGTGTGGGGAGCTAGTGTACGATTTTTGACACACGCGCCAGATCAATGTTGTGTATTCAAACATGCATGCACGCATCACCTCCATACATATGCATGTAGTGGTTGCCTTCAAACGATACACTCCCTCGCGTGGTTATCGGCGACAAGCCTATATATTCGTGGGCCCGCGTGGACATCCATGATCACCTTGACCAACAACAAGATAGGTTACCATGGCGGATTCTTCATTTGGTTCGTTTTATCATAGTATAGGTCATGGTGAGATTCAGACCTAATTAAGTTTGAGCGCATATACTATGCACGCATGCATGCATATATGAATCCCTGTCATTGGCTTGAACTGTGGTGTAACATACATATGTGATACGTCTCCAACGTATCTATAATTTTTGATTGTCCATGCTACTTTATCTAGTGTTTTAGGCAATATTGGGCTTTATTATCCACTTTTATATTATTTTTGGGACTAACCTATTAACCGGAGGCCCAGCCAATTCTTTGCTTTTATGCCTATTTCGGTGTTTCGAGGAAAATGAATATCGACGGAGTCAAAACGAACTAAATCAATCGGAGAACTTATTTTTGGAAGGAAAGCCACCCGATGGACTTGGAGATCACGTCAGGAAAGAAGGGAGGTGATCACGAGGGTGGGGGCGCCGCTTCTGCCTCGTGGCCCCCCTTCGTCCACCGACGCACTTCGCACCCATATATGCCTCACGATCGAAAAACTTCCGTAGCAGAAGATAGATCGGAGTTCCGCCGCAAGCCTCTCGTAGCCACCAAAACCAATCGGGACCCTGTTCAAGACCTCACGGAGGGGGGAACCCATCACCGGTGGCCATCTTCATCATCCGGCGCTATCTATGACGAGGAGGGAGTAGTTCACCCTCGGCTGAGGGTATGTACCAAGTAGCTATGTGTTTGATCTCTCTCTCTCTCTCTCTCTCGTGTTCTCTCTCGTGTTCCCTCTATGGCACGATCTTGATGTATCCCGAGCTTTGCTATTGTCGTTGGATCTTATGATGTTTTTCCCCCTCTACTCTCTTGTGATGAATTGAGTTTCCCCTTTGAAGTTATCTTATCGGATTGAGTCTTTTATGGGAACACTTGATGTATGTCTTGCCGTGCTTATCTGTGGTGAAAACGGGATATCATGTGCCACTTGATGTATGTTTTGGTGATCAACTTGCGGGTTTCGTGACATTGGGAAGCTATGCATAGGGGTTGGCACACGTTTTCGTCGTGATTCTCCGGTAGAAACTTTGGGGCACTCTTTGAAGTACTTTTATGTTGGTTGGATGAATCTGAGATTGTGTGATGCATATCGTATAATCATGCCCACGGATACTTGAGGTGACATTGGAGTATCTAGGTGACATTAGGGTTTTGGTTGATTTGTATCTTAAGGTGTTATTCTAGTACGAACTCTAGGGCTGTTTGTGACACTTATAGGAATAGCCCAACGGATTGATTGGAAAGAATAACTTTGAGGTGGTTTCGCACTCCTACCATAATCTCTACGCTTTGTTCTCCGCTATTAGTGGCTTTGGAGTGACTCTTTGTTGCATGTTGAGGGCTTGTTATATGATCTATCTATGTTATTATTGTTGAGAGAACTTGCACTAGTGAAAGTATGAACCCTAGGCCTTGTTTCCTATCATTGCAATACCGCTTACGCTCACTTTTATCATTAGTTACCTTGCTGTTTTATATTTTCAGATTACAAAACCTATATCTACCATCCATATTGCACTTGTATCACCATCTCTTCATTAACTAGTGCACCTATACAATTTACCATTGTATTGGGTGTGTTGGGGACACAAGAGACTCTTTTGTTATTTGGTTGGAGGGTTGCTTGAGAGAGACCATCTTCATCCCACGCCTCCCACGGATTGATAAACCTCGTGTCATCCACTTGAGGGAAATTTGCTACTGTCCTACAAACCTGTGCAGCACTTGCAGGTGCCCAACAACGTCTACAAGAAGAAGGTTGTGTAGTAGACATCAAGCTCTTTTCCGGCGCCATTGCCGGGAGGTGAGTGCTTGAAGGTATATCTTTAGATCTTGCAATCGAATCTTTTGTTTCTTGTTTTATCACTAGTTTAGTTTATAAAAAGAAAACTACAAAAAATGGAGTTAAGTTTGTCTCATACGCTTCACCTTTTTAATATCTTTCGTGAGTATGATGGAAAGGATAATTGTGCTCAAGTGCTAGAAGAAGAATGCACTAAATTGTTTGGCACTAAATATTTGAATGATGAGCATGATTGCAATGTTGTTAGTACTGAATTCTTTGAATATCCATGATGCTAATGATGATTGCACTAGTTATGATGAAAATGTCTCCTATAAACATGTCAATTTTGTGGAGTGCATTGGGTTTGTAAGCACACACCAAATAGGGAAGATAGATATTGCAAGAGGCATAAGTACTTAGAAACCAAATTGTTGCAAGAAGAGCTAGATGAATGTGCTGAAAGATTCAATATTTATAGTACCCTTTGTGAACTTTGCAATGAACATGGTCATTTAAAGCTCCAATGCTATTTGTTTCATGATCAAGTCGTTTCCAAATATTGTGATAATTTGATTACCCTTGAGCATCATAAAGAGCTTAGTCTTCTTTTGGGGTATGAGGAAATGAAACGTATAACTCAGGGTATTCCAAAGTTTAATCTTGATAGAATTCTTGATTTTGATCTAGAGAAGATTTATATGTATTGTGCGATGAATTGCATTGAAAATCCTTATATTGCCAATTACATAAAGAAAAGAAAACAAATAGAGGATGAAGAGGATACTAATGAAAGGGAAGAGACTTCCCAATATCCTCCTATTATTTCTTATGATGAATCAGGTTACGAGGAGGAGCTTTCTATTCAACCAATCTCATCAATAAGGAGCTCAAAGAGGAAGGTTGAACCTACACATAATGTGAAGAAGAAAAGAAAAGAAGGAGCAACAAAGGTAAAAGGTATCCCTCCCAAATGATGTTGCTCCTACTACTCATTGTGATGATGATAATTGCTTTACTATTGGTGCTATCCATAATTTTAATGATGAGAGTGATTATGCTTATGATATGAAAAGGCCCAAGCTTGGGGAAGCTATGTTTGATGAGAATGACATATTTGAGAATATATTTGCTGAAATTAATGTTTGTCCCAAGCTTGGGGATGCTACGTTTAGTGAAGATGATATTTTTAGCATCCCAAGTTTTGATATGCAAAGTTGTTATGATGATAGCATGCCTCCCTACGATGATGATTATATTGATGAAAGTGGGTCCGGAAGAGTGTCAACTTTAGGAAGTAGTGATCCCACTATTTTGGAGGATGTTGAATTTTATTGTTATGAATATGAAAGTAGATTTGGAAGAGTTTCAACTTTATTTAGTGATTCCACTATCTTGGGAGAGGTTTCAATCGATTATGATGAGAACGAAGTTGCTACTTATGATGATTATTGTGATGAAACTTATACTATAAAAAGTAGTGATGATTATATTTACAAATCTTGTCATGATTATGATTACCCTTTTTATGAACATTACTCTTTTAATGTGGAAACAATTTTTAGTGTTCAAGTCTCTTATGATACTCCCACTATTCCGAATGAGAAGAATTTTGCTTATGTGGAGAGTAGTAAAATTTCTATGCAAGTAGATCATGAAAAGAATGCTTTAGGTGTTGGTTATATTGTTGAATTCATATTGTTGAATTCATTCATGATGCTACTGAAAATTATTATGAGGGAGGAACATATGCTTGTAGGAATTGCAATAATATCAAGTTTCCTCTCTATGTGTTGAAAATCTTGAAGCTATGCTTGTTTTTCCTTCCTATGCTAGATGATTCTTGCTCCAATAAGTTGTTTTCTCACAAAATCCCTATGCATAGGAAGTGGGTTAGACTTAAATGTCCTAGCCATATTCTTCATGATGCTCTTTTTATGTTTCAATTCTTATCTTTTATGTGAGCATCATTGAAATCACCATGCCTAGCTAGCGGCGTTAAACGATAGCGCTTGTTGGGAGCCAACCCAATTTTATTTTCGTTTCTTTCTTTTTGGTTCTGTTTAGGAATAAATAATCCATCTAGCTTCTGGTTATATGTGTTTTCATGTTTCAATTAGTGTTTGTGCCAAGTAGAACCTTTGGGAAGACTTGGGTGAAGTCTTTATGATCATGCTGTAAAAAACAGAAACTTTAGCGCTCACGAGATTAGCTATAACTTTTTACTGGAGAGTGATATTTAGTTGATTCTTTTTGAAGATGATTACTAGACAAATTACTCAGGTCCACCAATTTATTTTAGAATTTTTGGAGTTCCAGAAGTTTGGGTTAGTTACAGATTACTACAGACTGTTCTGTTTTTGACAAATTCTGTTTTCTATGTGTTGTTTGCTTATTTTGATGAATCTATGGCTAGTAAAATAGTTCATAATCCATAGAGAAGTTGGAATAAAGTAGTTTTAACACCAATAAAAATAAATAATGAGTTCATTACAGTATCTTGAAGTGGTCTTTTGTTTTCTCTCGCTAACGGAGCTCACGAGTTTTCTGTTAAGTTTTGTGTTGTGAAGTTTTCAAGTTTTGGGTAAAGATTCGATGGACTACGGAATAAGGAGTGGCAAGAGCCTAAGCTTGGGGATTCCCAAGTCACCCCCAAGGTAATATTCAAGGTCAACCAAGATCCTAAGCTTGGGGATGCCCCGGAAGGCATCCCCTCTTTCGTCTTCATTCATCGGTAACTTTACTTGGAGCTATATTTTATTCGCCACATGATATGTGTTTTGCTTGGAGCGTCATTTTCTCTTGTTAGTATTTGCTTTCTGTTATTTAAAATAATTTTTGCATCTTTTAGTTTCAATAAAAAGTCAAGGATAGCCTTTGCCATGCTTATTTTGCTAGTATACATGTTGCTGTTTGAAAACAGAAAGTTTACCGCTGTTGCAAAAATTCCTCAGAAAAGTTAGAGCATGATATAATGTTTAAACTTTTTGCATATAAAGATCTGGTAAATTTATTACAGTGGGAATTTTATTTCATAATTTTTGGAGTCAGGGAAGTATTGATACTCTTGCATTCTTTACAAACTTTACTGTTTTGGCAGATTGCTGTTATGCTTGCGTTGTTTGCATATGGTTGCTTGTTTAATGATTTTATTTAAGGACAGGAGTATTAAATATGAAGAGGCATTTAGTGTGAAATGTTGAATAATAATTTAAGTGATTTGTTACAGTAGAAAATGATAAGGTTTTGCATTGGTTTATATTAACCTATCTCACGAGTTCTTGTTGAGTTTGTTGTGAGCAGAAGCTTTTGATAAAAGAGAAACCATGATATGAGAGGAATTAAGGAGACACAAAAGTTCAAGCTTGGGGATTCCTAAGGCACCCCAAGATAATATTTCAAGAAGTCTCAAGCATCTAAGCTTGGGGATGCCCCTAGGGCATCCCACCTTTCTTCTTCAACAACTATTGGTTAGTATCGGTTGAGCCTAAGTTTTTGCTTCTTCACATGAGTTGTGCTATCCTTGCAATGTAGTTTTATTTGGCTTTGCTTGCTGTTTGAATAAAGTATCAAGATCTGAAATTCCTTAATGTTAGAGAGTCTTAACATTGTTGTATAATTATTCGACTACTCATTGATCTTCACTTATATCTTTCGGAGTAGTTTGTCATTTGCTCTAGTGCTTCACTTATATCTTTTAGAGCACAATGGTGGTTTTATTTTGAAGAAATATATGAACTCTCATGCTTCACTTACATTATTTTGAGAGTCATTAATAGCATAGTAATTTGCTTAAAATTAATATACTTGGTATTCAAGATATGTGAAACTTTCTTTTGAGTGCGTTGAATACTAAGAAAAGTTTGATACTTGATAATTGTTTTGAGATATGGAGGTAGTGATATTAAAATCATGCTAGTTGGGTAATTATGAATTTAAAGAATGCTTGTTTTGAAGTTAGCAAATCCCGTAGCATGCACGTATGGTTAAAGTTGTGTAACAAATTTGAAACATGCAAAGTGTACCGCTTGTGCATCCTTATGAGTGGCGATCGGGGACGGCGATGGTCTTTTCCTACCAATCTATCCCCTAGGAGCATGCGGCGTAGTACTTGATTTTTGATGACTTCTAAATTTTTTCAACAAGTATATGAGTTCTTTTGACTAATGTTGAGTCCATGGATTATACGCACTTTTACCTTTCCGCCTTTGCTAGCCTCTTGATTACCGTGCATTGCCCTTTCTCACCTTGAGAGTTGGTGCAAACTCACGGTGCATCCAAACCTCGTGATGATACGATCGCTCTATCACACATAAACCTCCTTATATCTTCCTCAAAACAGCCACCATACCTACCTATTATGGCATTTCCATAACCATTCGAGATATATTGCCATGCAACTTTCCACCGTTCGATCATCATCATGACATACTTTACTTTTGTCATATTGCCATTGCATGATCATGTAGTTGACATCGTATTTGTGGCAAAGCCACCATGCATTATTTTGCATACATGTCACTCTTGATTCATTGCACCATCCCGGTATACCGCCGGAGGCATTCATATAGAGTCATATCTTGTTCTAGTTTTGAGTTGTAATCCTTATGTTGTAATCAATAGAAGTGTGATGATCATCATTATTAGAGCATTGCCCAATAAAAAAATGAAAGGCCAAAAAGGAAAAAAAAGAAAGGCCCAACAAAAATAAAAATAAATAAAAAGGGCAATGTTACTATCTCTTTTTCCACACTTGTGCTTCAAAGTAGCTCCTTGTTCTTCATGTAGTAAGTCTCATATATTGTGCTTCAAAGTAGCACCTTGTTCTTCATGTAGTGAGTCTCATATATTGTGCTTCAAAGTAGCACCTTGTTTTTCATATAGCGAGTCTCATAAGTTGTCTTTTTCATACTAGTGGGAATTTTTCATTATAGAACTTGGCTTGTATATTCCTACGATGGGCTACCTCAAATGCCCTAGGTCTTCGTGAGCAAGCAGGTTGGATGCACACCCACTAGTTTTCTTTTCTTGAGCATTCATTTATAGCTCTAGTGCATCCGTTGCATGGCAATCCCTACTCCTCATGTTGACATCAATTGATGGGCATCTCCATAGCCCGTTGATTATCCTCGTCAATCTGAGACATACTCCATTTGTCTTCTCCACACAATCCCCAATCATCATATTCTATTCCACCCATAGTGCTATATCCATGGCTCACGCTCATGTATTGCGTGAAGGTTGAAAAAGTTTGAGATTATTTAAGTATGAAACAATTTCTTGGCTTGTCATCGGGGTATAGAAGTTGGGAACATCTTTGTGTGACGAAAATGAAGCATAGCCTAACTATATGATTTTGTAGGGATGAACTTTCTATTGCCATGCTATTTTGAGAAGACATGATTACTTTGATTAGTATGCTTGAAGTGTTACTATTTCTTTTATCAATATGAACATTTATCTTGAATCATTCGAATCTGAATATTCATACCACAATTAAGAAGATTTACATTGAAATTATGTCAAAGTATCACTCCGCATCAAAAATTCTTTTTTATCATTTACCTAATAAAGGACGAGCAGGAATTAAGCTTGGGGATGCTTGATACGTCTCCAACGTATCTATAATTTTTGATTGCTCCATGCTACTTTATCTATTGTTTTAGGCAATATTGGGCTTTATTATCCACTTTTATATTACTTTTGGGACTAACCAATTAACCGGAGGCCCAAATGCATTTGGTCGCTTTTATGCCTATTTCAAAGGTTTCGAGGAAAAGGAATATCGACGGAGTCAAAACGGAACGAAATCAATCGGAGAACTTATTTTTGGAAGGAAAGCCACCCGATGGACTTGGAGATCACGTCGGGGAAAGAAGGAGGTGATCACGAGGGTGGGGCGCCCGCCTCGTGCCCCCTCTTCGGTCCACCGATGTACCCCCTGCACCCATATATACCTACATATCGAAAAACTTCCAGAACAGAAGATAGATCGGGAGTTCCACCGCCGCAAGCCTCTGTAGCCACCAAAAACCAATCGGGTCCCTGTTCTGGCACCCTGCCGGAGGGGGAACCCATCACCGGTGTCCATCTTCATCATCCCGGCGCTATCTATGACGAGGAGGGAGTAGTTCACCCTCGGGGCTGAGGGTATGTACCAGTAGCTATGTGTTTGATATCTCTCTCTCTCGTGTTCTCTCTCGTGTTCCCTCTATGGCACGATCTTGATGTATCCCGAGCTTTGCTATTGTAGTTGGATATTATGATGTTTTTCCCCCTCTACTCTGTTGTGATGAATTGAGTTTCCCCTTTGAAGTTATCTTATCAGATTGAGTCTTTTATGAGAACACTTGATGTATGTCTTGCCGTGCTTATCTGTGGTGACAATGGGATATCAGGTGCCACTTGATGTATGTTTTGGTGATCAACTTGCGGGTTTCGTGACATTGGGAACCTATGCATAGGGGTTGGCACACGTTTTCGTCGTGATTCTCCGGTAGAAACTTTGGGGCACTCTTTGAAGTACTTTTATGTTGGTTGGATGAATCTGAGATTGTGTGATGCATATCGTATAATCATGCCCACGGATACTTGAGGTGACATTGGATTATCTAGGTGACATCAGGGTTTTGGTTGATTTGTATCTTAAGGTGTTATTCTAGTACGAACTCTAGGGCTGTTTGTGACACTTATAGGAATAGCCCAACGGATTGATTGGAAAGAATAACTTTGAGGTGGTTTCGCATACCCTACCATAATCTCTACGCTTGTTCTCCGCTATTAGTGGCTTTGGAGTGACTCTTTGTTGCATGTTGAGGGCTTGTTATATGATCTATCTATGTTATTATTGTTGAGAGAACTTGCACTAGTGAAAGTATGAACCCTAGGCCTTGTTTCCTATCATTGCAATACCGTTTACGCTCACTTTTATCATTAGTTACCTTGCTGTTTTTATATTTTCAGATTACAAAAACCTATATCTACCATCCATATTGCACTTGTATCACCATCTCTTCGCCGAACTAGTGCACCTATACAATTTACCATTGTATTGGGTGTGTTGAGGGCACAAGAGACTCTTTGTTATTTGGTTGCAGGGTTGCTTGAGAGAGACCATCTTCATCCTACGTCTCCCACGGATTGATAAACCTTAGGTCATCCACTTGAGGGAAATTTGCTACTGTCCTACAAACCTGTGCACTTGCAGGCCCAACAACGTCTACAAGAAGAAGGTTGTGTAGTAGACATCAATATGCATCGTCAACCTAACCCTCACTCAGTGTGGGGATTTCTAGTTCGAAATCATGGTGCCACATCAAAGTTGTTCATTGTTACACAAAAACACACCTCTCCATTGCTACCTCTTGAGCACTGCGTCGGTTTTCCGTTGAAGAGGAAAGGGTGATGCAGTAAAGTAGCGTAAGTGTTTCCCTCAGTTTTTGAGAACCAAGGTATCAATCCAGTAGGAGATCACGCACAAGTCCTGCGCACCTACACAAACAAATAAGAACCTCGCAAGCAACGCGAAAAAGGGGTTGTCAATCCCTTCACGGTCACTTACGAGAGTGAGATCTGATAGATATGATAAGATAATATTTTTGGTATTTTTATGATAAAGATGCAAAGTAAAATAAACGGCAATAAAAATAGCTAAGTGTTGGAAGATTAATATGATGGAGAATAGACCCAGGGGCCATAGGTTTCACTAGTGGCTTCTCTCAAGAGCATAAGTATTACGGTTGGGTGAACAAATTCATCGTCGAGCAATTGATAGAATTGAGCATAGTTATGAGAATATCTAGGTATGATCATGTATATAGGCATCACGCCCATGACAAGTAGACCTAAATGATTACGCATCTACTACTATTACTCCACACATGGACCGCTATCCAAAGATGCATCTAGAGTATTAAGTTCATAAGAACAGAGTAATGCTTTAAGTAAGATGACATGATGTAGAGGGATAAACTCATGCAATATGATATAAACCCCATCTTGTTATCCTCGATGACAACAATACAATACGTGTTGTTTCCCTTTCTGTCACTGGGATCGAGCACCGCAAGATTGAACGCAAAGCTAAGCACTTCTCCCATTGCAAGAAAGATCAATCTAGTAGGCCAAACCAAACTGATAATTCGAAGAGACTTGCAAAGATAACCAATCATACATAAAAGAATTCAGAGAAGATTCAAATGTTGTTCATATATAATCTTGATCATAAACCCACAATTCATCGGTCTCGACAAACACACCGCAAAAGAAGAGTTATATCAAATAGATCTCCAAGATAATCGAGGAGAACTTTGTATTGAGATCCAAAGAGAGAGAAGAAGCCATCTAGCTAATAACTATGGACCAAGGTCCGAGGTAAACTACTCACACATCATCGGAGAGGCTATGGTGTTGATGTAGAAGCCCTTCGTGATCAATGCCCTCCCGTGCAGACGCCTTGAAAAAAGGCCCCAAGATGGGATCTCACGGGTACAGAAGGTTGCGGCGATGGAACTAGGTTTTCGTGGATGCCTCTGATGGTTTGGGGGTACGTAGGTATATATAGGAGGAAGAAGTATGTTGGTGGAGCAACATGGGATCCACGAGGGTGGAGGGCATGCCTGGGGGGGTAGGCGCGCCTCCCTGCCTCGTGCTCTCCTTGTTGATTAGTTTGCATGGACTCCAAGTCCTCTGGATCACGTTCGTTCCAAAATCACGTTCCCGAAGGTTTCATTCCGCTTTGGACTCCGCTTTGATATTCTTTTTCATTTAAACACTGAAATAGGCAAAAACAACAATTTGAATTTGGGCCTCCGGTTAATAGGTTAGTCCCAAAAATAATATAAAAGTGTATAATAAAGCCCATTAAACATCCAAAACAGAATATATAATAGCATGGAACAATAAAAAATTATAGATACGTTGGAGACGTATCATCCATACATATGTTTGGGCCACACGCATGCAGTGGTTGTCTTTGGGGACTAGCTACTTGCATGATTATTGGCGAGCTAGCCCGTCTCCGGGGCCGCATGGACGGCCATCACTTTGACCAACAACAAGAGAGAGGTTGTACGACCAAGGTGGATTATTCTTGGTCCGTTTTACAATCCATCTTGGTGAGATATATGCCTCTCTGGCCCACCGACTGAAAGGGTGTGTGTGTGGGGAAGTTGCTACATCACACTTTGCTTGGTGAACCTTGGTTGGGGGCATGCATTCATAGCTTAATTAGGATTCCCTTCGTGGCGACACACGAGGGGTGTGGGGCTGCTAGCTACTTCGCACTTTGCTAGGTGAACCTCGGTTGGGGGTGGAGGGGGCATGCTCATAGCTTAGGATTCCCTTCGTGCCGACACGAGGGGGGCTGCTAGCTACTTCACACTTTGCTAGGTGAACCTCGGTTGGGGGGGCATGGGCATTCATAGCTTAGGATTCCCTTCGTGCCTTACGAGGGAGGGGTGGCTGCTAGCTACTTAGCACTTTGCTAGGGTGAATCTCGGTTGGGGAGGGCATGCATTCATAGCTTAGGATTCCCTTCGATGCCGACACATGGGAGGGGTCTGCTAGCTACTTTGCACTTTGCTAGGTGAACCTCGGTTGGGGGGGCATGTGCATTCATAGCTTAGGATTCCCTTGATGCACACGAGGGAGGGGTGGCTGCTAGCTACTTCAAGACTTTGCTAGGGTGAACCTGTGTTGGGGGGGTGGGCATGCATTCATAGCTTATATTGTATTCCCTTTGTGCCGGCCCGCGGGTGGGGGCTGCTAGCTACTTCGCACTTTGCTAGGTGAACCTCGGTTGGGGGGTGCATGCATTCATAGCTTAGGATTCCCTTCATGCCGACACGAGGGAGGGAGCTGCTAGCTCTACTTCACACTTTGCTAGGTGAACCTCGGTTGGGGGGCATGCATTCATAGCATAGGATTCCCTTTGTGCCGACACGAGGGAGGGGGGCTGCTAGCTACTCAAGCACTTTGCTACGGGTGAACCTCGGTTGGGGGGCATGCATTCATATATATAGCTTAGGATTCCCTTCGTGCCGACACGAGGGAGGAGGGGGGCTGCTAGGTACTTCACACTTTGCTAGGTGAACCTCGGTTGAGGGGGAGGGGGCAAGCAATACCGTGAGCTTTGCGAGAGAGGTGCCACATCGAAGTTGCATTTGGTATTTGAAAATCAAACCATCCTTTTGATACATAAATTTGGTCCACATGCAAGTGTGTTCATGTTCTGCTACCCTCCTGCATCATTTTTCGCCAAATTTATGAACATTAGACAAGTCGAATGATGCAATGTACACGGTTCACTCAAACTAACCGTGTGCCACGCCGTGCACCTCACACGCACACATCCCAAGACAAAGACATTGAGCTCCACGAGGCTCCCCCTCCCAAAAATATCTCCCCGCCTCGAGGGTTTCTCTGTTTCATAACACACGGTAGTTATCTCTGGACCGTGTGCGACGTTTCTTGTTCCCAATCTCGCCTGCATCGAAAATATCTGCCCGCCTCGAGGGGTTTTCTTTTTCATAACACACGGTTTTGATCTCCGGACCGTGTGCGATGCACTATCATCAAAATTTTCAATAGCCCGGCATTTCACTCCCACGTTTGACTCCCGCGTAGTAAAACTTTTAGTACCCACGTCATTTCCTCAAACAGCCCCCCTCCACACACACACACCAAAACCTCCTCGGGCGTGCGCGCGCGCGCGCACACACACACCCTCCCTCGCTCGAAACCCAAGCAAAGTCCCCGCCACCGCAAGGCCTCCATTGTCAACATCTGCCGGTTTGCCCGTGCAGCTTACTCACCGATCTCCATACCCAGGCCGCCCTGAGTTTCTTAGATGATGCCTTCCAAACGCCCCCTTTCCCACAGATCCCCATCCCCCAGCCTAAGCCCGACTACGCTTCCCGTGGAGCTCGAGGAGCGACTGGCCCAAAAGAGGTGTATCGCGGTCTCTTCGCCCGACGTCGCCGAGGAAGCTGACGACCATTACTGGCGGCAAGCACTCAAGCAGCGGGCTAGAGTATGCGGGCATGTCTCGTCCGCCGGCTACGACATCGAGGTCATCAACAGCGACACCCCGAGGCGGGCTATGTCACAGGTTAAGTGGCCCACCCCCAACCCCTCGGGTTCAACCGTCGTCGATCTCATCCATGGCCCCTCCGCTGATCTCCTCTGGCTCGCTGTCAACAGTTTGCCATTCTACATCGCCATCGAGCCCCTTTTGTCATTTCTGAAGGACACGTTCTGCGACGCTGGCTTGGGATCCACAGCTTCCAAGTCAGACCTCGTCGACGGCGACCACGAGGAGGGCACCCTCTCCAGCTCTTCCAAGGGGAAAGAGCACATCCGCTCTTCCAAGGGGAAAGCGCCCGTCTGCGACATCAGGGAGGGCACCCTACAGCCGTGCTCTTCCAAGGGGAAGGAGCCCATCTACGACAACATGGAGCGCATCTAGGGTCGTGCTCTTCCCACGGGAACGAGCCCATCTGTGACAAGTGAGGAAACCCATGATTTGTTTATTTCATTTGTTCACAATGTGATGCTCCATATGTGCAATTATTTACTGTGCAGTACATATCATCAATCCAGTTTTAAACATACCGATAGGAATGCATATATTTCTTGTTTTTAAGCCTGTTATAGCTAGCATATGCCTCTTTTAAAGTTTTTTGATTTTTCGGTTGTTTGTCGTTAGCATATGTTCAGTTTCAAATGCTATCTTTGGTTGTTCGTAGTATGCCTTGTTTATTCCAGTTATTCACAACGTGATGTTCTATATGTGCAAGTATGAACTGTGCAGTTCAATTTCAACAATACCACTATGAATGACTACATTTGGTTGCTGGATCTTGTAGTTAACACGCCTTTCAAATTTTATTTAACCATAACCAGTGTACTTAGACCGGCACAATCCCAGTTTGAATGACCATGTTTGCTTATTGTTAAATGTTAGGCATGTTCTAGTTAGCACACCTTTCCACTTGTTTTGCTTTACTAGCGTGCTTAAACCTGCACACTGAAGCTATATTTTGGAGATTATTTTGTCTGCCATGTGTAATTTTGGTTGATGTTTAGCCTATTGTGCTTAACATGCTTCTTGATGTACCTACACATGACAATTTCTTGAACGATCGTTGTTTTCCATCGAGGTTAGTTTCATCCCATGGCTTATATCTCGTCACTTTCATTAGGATATCGGTAGCTTGTACCATATAGGCCCATGATCGATAAGGGACTAATCGGTGAATCGGACTTTTAACTGAATATATCTGCAACCCATTTTTCCTTAGGTTAACTAGGGCCATATGTAATATATTTGAGGCTACATAGCAACATGCACTGTACTTAATGTCTAAATATGCAATCCTAGGCTACATAGCAAAAAGGAAGAGTGTTACACTAATGTTCCAATGATGTCTAGATATACGTAGAAGAGCAGCAACATCAACAACACAGCCATGTTTGGATACTCAACTTAGCTAGAGGTTAGAGTTATTTTCTAGCTCATTACTAACCCTGAACTAACTCCATCCAAAGAGTTGTTTGGATGGCAGGGTTAGATCGACAATAAATGCACTAGGAGAACTAGCTCCAATTAGCACCTCTTGGGTTGGATACTAGTTTTTTTGGGTGGGTTATAGATGCAACTAGCTCAAACTAGCCCTCATGATTAGATATACTTTAGGGCTATTTGAGCCCGAACTAGCTCAGACTAACTGTAACCCATGGATACAACAGCAGATAATTTGTAAGAATGAACTAAACTCCTTCCGGCCCATAATATAAGATGTTAATTCATCTAATATGTGAGTATATTGGATGTTATAAGATACTCCCTCCATTTCTAAATATTTGTATTTTTAGAGATTTCAAATGGACTACCACATACGGATGTACATAGACATATTATAAAAGAGTGTTGTACTACGTTCTGCGTATGGGGCAATGAGATATCGATGAACCAGCATCAAGTGAGGAAGCTGATAAAGATTGTTAGTAAAATGGGTCCAAAGATGGCAATTAAACTATTTGTTTACACTTTATCCAAGACAACACCGAACTGCAGGATGGTAAGTAAGAACTCTACGGCCTTCTTTTTACTGCCCATAATGAGTTGTGTTAGATGACAATGTCTGAAATCTTTTTCCTTTGCAGTGGTTTCCAAAGCAGTTTACTCAAGATTACCTCTCAAACTACATGATTGGTGGGCATGCAAAGGTTAAAGTATTTCTACCAGAACACGATGATTATCTAGATGTTTTCATGAAGACCGTGGAAGGATGGGCGGTCGGCCATCACAAGGGGTTGGACTAGAGTCGTGCATGCCTTACGCATGGAGGAGGGCACAATATGGGCATTCCGCTTCACCTTGTTCAAAGAACCAGAATATATTTCGCCTCTTTCTTTACCGTCTTTAATAGTACAAGTATACAACTGTGGTTCATCATTCTTTATTTGGTTCTTATGTAATTCATGAACATATGTACCTATGAATCAAATAATACATTGCTTGTTTGAACTTGATGGATATGAATAAAGCTGTAGTATACATTCAAATTCAAATCCAAATCCGGTACAATTTGGAAAAGCAGCAATTAAATTATGGTGAAATTACGCTCTCCAGGTAGTTACGGCACACACAGTTGGTAAAACACAAACGTTTGCAATATGCACCATAATCCGAGACGGTTCACAGAGAGGAAACTTGTGCAAGCATGTACACAGTTGCCGTTTGCAAAGCGTGTGCGATGTCAGACAATATCACAAATGGTGTGGGCAAACTAAACGTTTCTGTTAGTTGCCTTATCGTACACGATTCGCAAACATGAACTGTTTCTGATGAAGTATGCATTGTAAACGTTGCACCACAGAATAGCGTGTGGGATAGTTGTCGTGTATGATGATGTTACGACGGTCCGACCTTTCGTAATCCTGTACGACACTCGGACGATGATTAGCTAATCTTCTTAACGGTGAACCGTTTTTGATGGGCCGCACATCATACACGTTATATAATAGTGAACCGTTTGTGATGGGCCGCACATCATAAACGTAGCACCACAGAATACCGACTGCGATGGCAATGCAAGCGGCAGTAGGAATCTTGAGGGGCCCTATCCCACGGTTTTACGGAGTCGGTGTGGGAAGGACCCCCTATCGCCCACACTCACTTGGCGACAGTTCCAAATGCCGTCACGGAAAGGGGTTTTAAAGTGTTTGTTTAGGACCAACGCGCACCAGTGAGTGTACCAGTTTCCTCTTTGGTGCTAAAGAGGAAAGCGCAGGCAAGGAGTCCCGAGGCATCAGGCAAAGGTTTCCATATCGGTGCAACAAGACCAAGACCAGCGGGACGGCAGGACGGAGGTCATCACGGAGCCCACAACAGCGTCACCACGAGAGCCTTTGGCAGGCGAAGACTACTTTCGTCAGGATAGCTTGTATTAGTTGTCTCCCTTCAAAATTGGCCGTTGTGGGATCCCTTCCCGCCTACATTTGGGAAGAGGACCGGGGCCTCTACAAATAGGACTAGCCACCACCATAGGAGGCAACTCATCTTGGATTGGATTCATTCCATCAAGGCCATCTCACCAGCTCATCGAGCTCAAGAACACCTCTCCTCCCGAGGTTGTTCATCCACTGTACTAGTTCATCCTTAGCCCTCGAGGCAATCCACCACCACCACACTGGAGTAGGGTATTACACCACAATGGTGGCCCGAACCAGTATAAACCTCTATGCCTCATGTTCTTGGGGTTCGTCGAGCAAGGCCGTGGGATCATTAGGTAGGCAGGCTGGGGAGAAAGAGTCCTTCGTGCGCACCCCAGAGTTCGAACCTCTCAAGGGTCTGCGGAACCCCGAATCCGACATTTGGCGCGTCAGGCAGGGGCGCGTCGAAGCTTTGCCTCCGTCGATCAACGCTCCACCACTCCGCCAGTTCCATGGCTGATGCTCGTCGAGCCCGCGCTGAGCGCCGGGACGCACTCAACGCTCGCGTCGCCCAAACGGCGCCTGTCGGCGGGCCTCCCCGTCGCTCTCCATCACCCGCTGCCAATGCCGCCACCGGCCCGGTGGGGAACAAGCAGCAGGCTTCGTCGCTGCACCTCTCCGTGCGGCGGGACGGATGCACCGCCACCCCGTCGCTGACTCCGGCCGGCTTGTCATCTCACACTCGCCGTGGGCCCGTGGACGCGCAGGCCACGCTGCTCACGGCGCGCGAGCTCCTACGCTACCGCCCAGTCGACGACATCTACGAGGACTGGCTGGACCGCATCGCCGAGCTCATCAGCGCCGCCGGGGGCACTCCAACACCCTCTCGCTGCCTCGTCCGCCTCCCACTGCGGGCGATGTGGCCCACGGAGCGCCCCCACCACCTCCACGTCAAGACGTCGCCCTCGCACCAAGACGCGGCCCGCTGGGCGCGACTCCACCGCACAGGCGCCAGACGCGTGAAGAAGGAAGCTGCCAGGAGGTCCCTCGGCCGCAACAAGATGCTCCCGCACTCCCAGCACCGCCACGTTAAGACCGTGCGCCGCCTGCAGTGGCGGCGCGTGGGCACCAAGACCAGGCTCCGCCCTCACAACGGGCCCCAATGACTACGGCAGGCTGCCGCGCCTTCACTCTCGAGCTGTGTAGCGTCGTCTGGCCTGGGAAGTTCAAGCCCGACTTGCCTCCACGCTACGACGGCAACCCTGACCCAGCTGAGTTCCTGCAGCACTACGAGCCGAGCATCGAAGTAGCTGAGCATCGAAGCAACCAACGGCGACGAGAAAGTCATGGCGAACTGGTTTCCCATGGCCCTCAAAGATGGTGCGCGCTCGTGGCTCCTCAACTTGCCCGCGGGATCGATCTCCTCCTGGGGCGAGATGCGCGAGCGTTTCATCACCAACTTCCAGGGCACTCGCGACCGCCCACCGGCCGCGGGAGACCTGCGGTGCATCAAGCAGCAGCCAGGGGAAACTCTGCGAAAGTACATCTAGCACTTCAACAGCGTTCACCTCAAGATCCCTAAGGTGACGGATGAGGCCATCATCTCCGCATTCTCCGATTGCGTCCGTGACGTCAAGATGAAGGAGGAGCTCTCCATCCACAAGGACCTATGCATGGCCCTGGAGATGTTCAACATGGCAACCAAGTGTGCGAGGAGGGGCGCCTCTCCCTCCTCGAGCTTCCAGCTGCCGACCCAGAAGACAAGAAGGCCAAGGCCAAGGATGTGAAGCGCAAGGGAGCAGTCATGCTCGCGGCTGAGCCAGAGATGAAGCGCGGCCGCAATCACCCGGAGTCATCCAAGGGCAGCCGCCCATTCTGCGCCTTCCACAACATACACAGCCGCAACACCAGCGACTGTCAGGAGCTCACGGCCATCCGTGATGGGCGCTTTGGTCGATGCCCCGAGCGCAACGACCAAGGCTACGGTCAAGGAGGAGGACGAAGTGGAGGACATTGGGACGACCGTGGCCTCCGCCAGGAGTGGCGTGACCAGCCTCGTGAGGACCGCTGGCAGGACCAGCCTCGCGAGGGCGCCTGGAGGGATCAGCCTCGTGAGGACCGTCCTCAAGGCAAGGCTGGCCTTCCTCCACTGCCACCGCCACCAAGGAGGAGCATCTACCATCACCAGGACGAGGGGGCTGGGGGCTTCCAGGAGCCGCGTGCCATTGCCTGCATCTTGGGTGGCGCTCAGGACCCAGCCTCCCAGCGCATCTTCAAGCAGTTTGCTCGTCAGGTGAACGCGGCCCTCCCCAGGCTGGAGGCCGTGCGCCCGCTCAGGTGGTCCAAGTGCACCATCACCTTCAGCTCAAGTGCGCGACAACTGCCGGCGCCCTCCCGATGCTCTGCTCGCCCATCATCAGCAACGTCCAAGTCACCAAGACCCTCATCGATGGCGGTGCAGGGCTCAACGTCCTCTCCATTGATACCTCTCCAACGTATCTATAATTTTTTATTGTTTCATGCTATTTTATTATCAATCTTGGATGTTTTATAATCATTTTATAGTCATTTTATATCATTTTTTGGTACTAACCTATTGACATAGTGCCAAGTGCCAGTTGCTGTTTTTTCCATGTTTTTTACATCGCAGGAAATCAATATCAAACGGAGTCCAAATGCCACGAAACTCCATGATGATTTTTTATCGGCGAGAAGGAAGGAAATGGGCCCTGGTTGCACCTGGGAGGTGCCCCGAGGGGGGCACAATCCACGAGGGCGCACCCTGGTGGGTTGTGCCCACCTCGGGTGCCCCCCGGACCGCCTCTTTGCTCTATAAATACCACAATATTCCAGAAACCCTAGAACAAGCGTCGAAATATTCATCCAGCCGCCGCAGAGTCCAGAACCACCAGATCCAATCTAGACACCATCACGGAGGGGTTCACCACTTCCATTGGTGCCTCTCCGATGATGCGTGAGTAGTTCTTTGTAGACCTTCGGGTACGTAGTTAGTAGCTAGATGGCTTTTTCTCTCTCGCTGAATTCTCAATACAATGGTCTCTTGGAGATCCATATGATGTAACTCTTTTGCGGTGTGTTTGTTGGGATTTGGTGAACTTTGAGTTTATGATCAGTCATATCTTTTTATATCCATGAAAGTTATTTGAGTTTCTTTGATCTCTTATATGCATGATCTCTTTTAGCCTGGTATTTCTTCTCCGATATTTGGGTTTTGTTTGGCCAACCTGGTCTATTTGTCTTGCAATGCGAAGAGGTGCCCGGTAGTGGGTTCGATCTTACGGTGCTCGATCCCGGTGACAGAAGGGGAACCGACACGTATGTATCATTGCTTCTAAGGATAAAAAGACGGGGTCTATATCTAACGCCATATAGATAAACGGATCTTGTCTACATCACGTCATCTTTCTTATTGCATTACTCTGTTCTTCCATGAACTTAATACACTAGATGCATGCTGGATAACGGTCGATGTGTGGAGTAATAGTAGTAGAAGCAGGCAGGAGTCGGTCTACGAATCTTGGATGTGATGCCTATGTAATGATCATTGCCTGGATATCGTCATGATTATTTGAAGTTCTATCAATTTCCCAATAGTAATTTGTTTACCCACTGAGGGAGTCCTGGATTGGGGGGTGTCCGGATGGCCGGACTATGACCTTTGGCCTGACTCCTGGACTATGAAGATACAAGATTGAAGACTTCGTCCCGTGTCCGGATGGGACTTTCCTTGGCGTGGAAGGCAAGCTTGGCGATACGGATATGTAGATCTCCTTCCATTGTAACCAACTTTGTGTAACCCTAACCCTCTCCGGTGTCTATATAAACCGGAGGGTTTTAGTCTGTAGGACGAACAACAATCATACCATAGGCTAGCTTCTAGGGTTTAGCCTCTCTGATCTCGTGGTAGATCTACTCTTGTACTACCCATATCATCAATATTAATCAAGCAGTAGTAGGGTTTTACCTCCATCGAGAGGGCCCGAACTAGGGTAAAAACATCGTGTCCCTTGTCTCCTGTTACCATCCGCCTAGACGCACAGTTCGGGACCCCCTACCCGAGATCCGCCGGTTTTGACACCGACATTGGTGCTTCCATTGAGAGTTCCTCTCTGTCGTCACCTATAGGCCCGATGGCTCCTTCGATCATCAACAACAACGCGGTCCAGGGTGAGACTCTTCTTCCCGGACCGATCTTCGTATTCGGCGGCTTTGCATCGCGGGCCAATTCGCAGGCCATCCGGAGCAGATTGAAAGCTACGCCCTGGCCATCGTGTCAGGTTTGGAAGTTTGAACTACACGGCCGATGTCCGCGGAGACTTGATGTTCGATGGGTTCGAGCCACAGCCAGCGCGCCCGCCTTTATACGATGGGCATGATCTAGCTACGCTGAGCGGTGTCTCGAGGCCGCACCGGTCCGCTTCGACCCTTAGCTCGAAGCCGATGCGCCTATCAAGGGCGGGTGGCTGGACACCGCCTCGGGGCTGCAATCTCTATGGCGATCGAGCGAACACCATACCTGTCGCTGCTGGCTTCGTTACTCGAGGTGCGGACTCCTTTCCGGACTCCGAACCTTCCGCGCCCCTGCCAATCGAATCTGATTGGGCGCCGATAATGGAGTTCACCGCCGCGGACATCTTTCAACACTCTCCTTTCGGCGACATTCTGAATTCACTAAAGTTTCTCTCTTTATCAGGCGAGCCCCGGCCGAACTATGGTCAGGAAGGTTGGGATGCGACGACAAAGAAATTCAAAGCCCACCCACCACCCACTTCAGAGCCGGGCCGATGATTTAACCGACATGCTCGACTTCGACTCCGAAGACATCGACGGTAGGGACGACGATGCTAGAGACGAACAAGAACCAGCGCCTACAGGGCACTGGAAGGCCACCTTGTCATATGACATATACATGGTGGACACCCCAAAAGAAGGGAATGGCGACGGAACAACGGAGGATGACCCCTCCAAGAAACAGCCTAAGCGCCAAGGCCGGGCGCCGCTTTAAATCCCACCACAAAGAAAAGCGGCGATTCGGCACCGGAGACAATAACACCTCGGGACGATGCGAAGACAACCCCCTCGGCGAGGATTCATACGGGAGGATGGAGAAGCCAGCCCTCATGAGAGAGCGGCAGAGAGAGAGGTAGAGGGCGATAATTACATGCCTCCCTCCAAGATGAGGCAAGCCTCGAAGATGACGAATTTGTCGTGCACGAGGATCCCGTCCGAACAAGAGCGTTTCAAACGCAGGGCTCATGGCCACGACGAGCAGCCTCAAGAAAAAACAGCAATGACTTAGAGCTGACCAAGACTTGCTAGCCGGGCAGATGGGTGATGTCCTTGCGGCAAGAGTCTGAACTCGAACGCCCCTCCAAGAGCTACCCAAAATGCAGGCAGCTACCTCGATTAGAGGAGGAAGCACCTAGACCTACATCACCAGCGCATGATACGGCCGAGAGGCCACCTCGTGGCCGCGTCAGAGAGGCCTCTCGGCCCTCCACTCAAGCCGCACCCCGGCGCCGCTCAAAGAATACCAAGGCACATGGAAATGCGCCAGACCTGCAAGATATATTGGAGGACAGGGCAAGGCAAACAAGATCGATCTATGGATTGCGTGGGCACCACGACACGCGTGGCGATAACCGGCCATGCGGATATGGTAAATCGGCGGGCCAAACACAGCAGAACAAAGCTCATTTGAGCTACGTCGTGATATAGCCCAATCTGAGGCGCCAAGACACCCACTATGCTTCATAGACGAAGTAATGGATCATCAAATCCCGAGGGTTTCAAACCCGTAAACATCGAATCATCACGATGGCACAACAGACCACGTGGTATGGACCGAGGACTATCTCCTTCATATCCACATGGCCCACGGGATGATCTACACGCCATCAAATACCTCCCACTCAAGCTTAAAGGACCAGCTCGGCATTGGCTTAACAGCTTGCCGCCAGAATCAATTGGTTGTTGAGAGGACCTCGAAGCCACATTCCTCGACAACTTCCGTGGCACCTACGATGCGACCACGGACACCGATGACCTAAGCCACATAATCCGGCAGGAGGAAGCGGCGAGCAATTCGGACACGGTTCCTAACGAAGAAAAATCAAATAGTCGACTGTCCGGACGCAGAGGCCCTTGCAGCCTTCAAGCATAACATCCGTGATGAGTGGCTTGCCCGGCACCTAGGACAGGAAAAGCCGAAATCCATGGCAGCCCTCACGAAACTCATGACCCGCTTTTGCGCGGGAGAAGACAGCTGGCTAGCTCGTAGTAATAACATGACCAAGATCCCTGGTAATTCGCATACTAAGGAAAGAATGGGCAGGTCGCGTCGCAACAAGCAAAAGCGCCGCATTAACAGCGATAATGCTGAGGATACGGCAGTTAATGCCGGATTCAGAGGCTCTAAACCCGGTGAGCGTATCAAGCCATTCTAAAGCAATACTCGGGCCCGTCAATTTGGACCGAATACTTTCGATCGCTTCGTGCGGATACACGGCACCCTAAAAACCATCCAACCACACCAACAGGGATTGTTGGGTGTTCAAGCAGGCGAGCAAGTTAAACACGAAAACAATGACAAGGGGCTGCATGATGACGCAGGAGGAGGAGCCCCGCCGCGAACAATAGGGGACGAAGGGTTTCCCCACAAGTGCGGATGGTGAACATGATATCTGAAACCCACATACCCAAAAGGGAGCGGAAGCGTGCACTCGTGGACGTATATGCGTTGGAGCCAGTGACCCCAAAGTTCAACCCATGGTCCTCTGCCCGATCACTTTTGATCAAGGGACCACCCCACTAGCACCGCCATGGCGGATTCGGCTGCATTGGTTTTAGACCCAATCATTGACGGATTTCACCTCACTAGAGTCCTTATGGACGGCGGCAGCAACTTTGAACCTGCTTTATCGGGATACAAAGGCGAAAAATGGGCATAGATCCTCAAGGATTAAACCCACAAAGACGACCTTTAAAGGCGTCATACCAGGTGTAGAGGCCAACTGTACAGGCTCAGTTACACTTGAGGTGGTCTTCGGATCCTCGGATAATTTCCGAAGCGAGGAGTTAATCTTCGACATAGTCCCGTTCCACAGTGGCTATCATGCACTGCTCGGACAAACCTTATTCGCAAAGTTCAATGCGGTACCGCACTACGCATACCTCAAGCTCAAGATGCCGGGCCCTCGAGGAGTCATTACGGTCAATGGAAACACCGAACGCTCTCTCCGGACGGAGGAGCATCCGGCGGCCCTCGCGGCGGAAGTACAAAGCAGCTGTCAAGGCAATTCTCCAATCCGGCCATTAAACGTCCGGACACCGCTGCGGCGCCGAGTAACCTACAACCAGACCGCTTTGGCATGTTCCGAGCACGCATAGCAATGCGTCCCTAACTCCCAGCCCTCGCGAAATTGCGAAACCGATCACTGGCGTACATAACTACGCTCTGGAAATACCATGGGCATAGGGGGAGGGACACAACCACGGCACGCCCAAAATTCGGCTCAACCGCACAAGGGGCTCCCAATTTTGTCATTCTTTTTTTTTCTTTCTTACTTTCAGGACTCCACTTTCCGGAGGGCCTGTTCGGCAGCATAATCGCCGAACACACCATGCAACCCCGCAGCTCGCCCCTGGAGGGGGGACATGTTAAATAGTCCCATTCCTTGCTTATCGCACTATTTGTATCGTTCTGCTTTTACCGCAAACTTTTCGAATAAACAATGCATAGCTTTTGTCTCTTATTGCATTATCTTTTTTTATATATAAAAATATGTTCAGTTATGCCATTATGCAACCGTACACTCTGGTACGGCCAATACACCAGGGGCTTACGCACCCCAGAATATGGTGTGAGAAGTCCGAACACTCTCATGAGTGCGGCACAGAACTTATAGCATTATATGCATCGGCTCCGAATCATGTCTTGGGTCAATAGTTGGGTTTGCCCAGCTCCCATGTTTTGGTACCGTACGTTCCGTTATATCGGCTAAGGTAGCAATGGGAGAACCAGTGCGATTGTGCCCCGGTTGAGCCGGGCTGAGCACCTCAGTGGAGAAAGCTAGAACTAACCGTCATGATAGGGCGAGAGCTGTCGCTGTTCGAGAGGTTTTCGAGTCCCTAAAGACTTATGCCGCTTAGAGCGAGGAGTCGGCTTTGTCCGGCCTAGGCGTGGATAGCGCCCGAACTCGGTCTTCGAATACTAGGGGCTTTGCGAAATTTAAAATTATAGAATTCTATGGCTAAGTGAGAGTGTTCAAGCATTATAGTCCGATTGCCTTGTTCGTTGTGTTGAGCGCCTCCCTCGAAGGACCCAATAATGGGAAAAAGAGCGCTCAAGTTTATCCCGAACACCCCAAAGACTCATGCATGGGGGGCGTGGTTTACGACTCGCCATCTCTCAATTTTGATAAACGGCCGCACAGAAGGTAATATTTTAAATTCAAAAGCGTTGCTTAGCGCATATGAAACAAGTTTTCAGCATACAGGATCACAAATGCGAGTTTACTAAAAAATTACATCTTTGGAGCACTCATCCGCGATACGGCGGGCACCCTTCAAGACGCCCTCATAATACGTCTCGGGCTTGCGATGCTCCTTGCCCGGCGGTGGTCCGTCCGTCACAAGCTTCTCAGCGTCCATCTTGCCCCAAAGTGCACTTTAGCACGGGCAAGGGCCCTGAGCACCTTACATGCATCTGAGCGCTTGATGACTTCAAGCCTTGGACAGCATCCACCAGCCGCCTTACCAGCCCAAGTAGCTTCCAGGCATGGCCTCCCGGGCCACAAACCTGGATCATGAGACCCTTCATGGCCTATTCGGCCACCTTATGGAGCTCGACCAATTGTTTCCAGCTGGTCGCTCAAGGGCACCAGTGTCCGGCCTCGACATCTTGAGACTAGAACACCTTCTCCGTCGAGCTTCCCTCCTCGGCTCGGTAGAATGCGGCTGCGTCGCACACACTCCGGGGAAGATCTGCGAATGCTCCTGGAGTGCTCCGGACTCGGGTAAGTAACAAGTAATTCACTTTTGCGTGCTTGCTTTGCATAAAGAATGCCTTACCCGCCGCTATCTTCTTCATCGCCTTAATTTCCTGGAGGGCTTTTTGGGCTTCAGCCTTGGCAGATTTGGCGCTCTCAAGCGCCGAGGCGAGCTCGGACTCTCGAGTCTTCGAGTCACGCTCCAAACTCTCGTGTTTTTCCACGAGAGCCTGCTTCTCTCGCTCGGTGCGCTCCACGGCCGCATTGTTTTCGGCCTTGGACAGCGCTTCCTTCAGGGTCGCCACCTCGTTCGTGGCCCCTGCATACCCACGTTGATCCTGTCATTTTTTTTCTGCAACCACATTTTTTTTATACTCTTACATAAGGTATTACTTACCTTCCTTGTCCTCGAGCTGCTTCTTGGCAAGGCCGAGCTAGATCCTCGGACCGCTCGAGGCTCGCTTCAATACATTGACCTCCTTGATCGGTCTGGCAGAGGTCGGCAAAGATGACCTGCATTCCCATATTGACACACTTATGTTAGACTCCTGCGTATATCTTTTTGATCCTCGATTCGGCTTTTCTTTCGAACACCAAACCGAGCATCGAGGGCTACTGTCTATGCGGTAATATTTTTACATATCTTAAATCGTACCTCAAAGCTTTGTTAGGAGGCTGGCACGAGCTTTAGTCAGCCCGCTCTTGGCAGACTGAGCCTTCTGGATCACCGCACTCATAATAGTATGGTGCTCCTCGTTGATGGAGGCACCGTTAAGCACCTCCAGCAGATTATCCGGTGCCTCCGGTTGGACGGAGGTCACCGGCATCGTAGGCTTTCCCTTATTAGTAGGGGGCCGCCTGCCGGATGCCGGAACCGTTGAAGGTTCCGGTGCGGTGTCCGGCCTAGGGCCGGACTTAGAGCC
This sequence comes from Aegilops bicornis, assembly GCA_021605145.1. Lineage (NCBI taxonomy): Eukaryota > Viridiplantae > Streptophyta > Magnoliopsida > Poales > Poaceae > Aegilops > Aegilops bicornis. The sequence continues at coordinate 1,857,190 of JAHIAL010000066.1, read as the reverse complement.
CTTAGGGTTTTATCCCCTTTTCGCTTTGGAGTCGAAGGTCACCTTGCGGCGCCTCCAGGACCATCTCCTCCTGGCTTGGCCCCTTTTGGGACGCCACCTCGGCGTCATCCGCGGCGCGAGGAGAGGAGGCGGTCGGAAGTGAAGTGATGTTCACATCCGACGGACCCATGGAACCGCTCGGCGAAGCGTCGAGCCCGGCCTTGGGCGGACTGCATGATTATATCCGGCGTCGAAGGTACCGTGCAACAAAGGAACACCATGAGTTATTACGGTATCCAGGAGACTTACGATTTCGCCAGGCTTGGCCTGGTGGCCACTCTTCTTCGCCGCTGCCGGCGCTGGTGGAAGTAGTCCGGAGGAGGGTCCTTCCTTCTTGGACCCTCCGGCCTCCCCGATTAGAGGCGGCCTTCCTTTCTTCTCTCCCCGAGAGAGAGACCTCTTTTTTCTCCTCCTCGTCTTCACGGGAGGAGTCCGCCTCGGAGTCATCGGACGATGAGTCTGGCTCCACTTGCCCCCGGAACTCTTTCGAGTTCCCGTGGCCTGCTTCTTGGCCTTCTTCTCCGGCACCACGTAAGGTGCCAGGGCCAGCAGCCCTGTCAAGTCGGCATCCGCTGGGTCTTTCCGGCAAGGAGCCGGACGGTCAATCTGCTGGACGTCCTCGCCAATCCTGTCAAAAGTAAGGGAGTTTAGATCCGGCATAGAGTTAAAGTATGAAAACAAGTGTCCCGTAAAGGGCAAAATAACTTACCGCATTGGCTTGGTGCTGCGCGCTGAATCCGCGATCCTCGGTAGAGGATGCGGGAGCCTCGGCGCCCTTGAACAGCACCTTCCAAGCATCTTCGTACGTAGTGTCGAAGAGCCTGCTCAGGGTTTGTTGTTGCTGAATCAAACTCCCGCAACCTGAAAGCTCGTTGTTGGCACAGGAGGATCCAACGGATGAGCATGACTTGGACTACATTGACGAGTTTGAGCTTCTTGCTCACCAGGTTTTGGACGCAGGATTGGAGTCCGGTCCGCTCTTCTGAATTACCCCACGACAGGCCCATCTCTTTCTAGGAGGTGAGCCTTGTAGGGAAGCTGGATTGGAATTCGGGGCCGCTGCCCATTTAGGGTCACGCGGCTCGGTGATGTAGAACCACCCCGATTGCCACCCCTTTATGGTCTCCACGAAGGAGCCCTCGAGCCACGTAACGTTGGACATCTTGCCCACCATGGTGCCTCCAAGACTCGCTTGTTGGCCGCCCACAACCTTCGGCTTGACATTGAAGGTCTTCAGCCATAAGCCGAAGTGGGGCTTGATGCAAAGGAAAGCCTCGCACACGACGATAAATGCCGAGATGTTGAGGACGAAGTTCGGGGCCAAATTGTGGAAATCCAGGCCGTAGTAGAACATGAGCCCCCGGACAAATGGGTGAAGTGGAAAACCTAGTCCGTGGAGGAAGTGGGTGAGGAACACCACCCTCTCATGGGGCCTGGGGGTGGGGATGAGCTGCCCCTTGTCAGGAAGCCGATGCGCAATGTCATTAGACAAGTATCCGGCCTTCCTCAGCTTCTTGATGTGTCCCTCCGTGACGGCGGAAACCATCCACTTGCCTCCCGCTCCGGACATGGCTGGAGAAGGTTGAGGTGGTATGTGCGGACTTGGGCGCTGGAGCTCGAGTTCTCGAAAATGGATAAGCAAAGGAGGAATAAGGCGTAGATGGAAAAGGTGGATCTTTATCCCCTTATATGGGCGGACGAAACTATGCGCCCCCACTGGCCTGGTAAAACTCGCTTATCTCCCAAGCGCCGTAAATTAATGGCACGGTTGGGTTACCCACGTCCGTATTGATGAGAATCCCGGAATAAGGGGACACGATCTCGCTTTAACAAGGCGTGCCAAGGAAACCGCCTCGCTAAGTGCTTATTGAGGTGGGACAGTAAAAACGATTCGAATAAAGGCTTGGCCGTGGTGTGATGACACGCTGCGGAATGCGTCAGCAGATTGGATTTGTGTAAATATTATTCTCTCTACGGTGTTATGTGGAAATTATTTTGCAGAGCCGGACACTATTCTTGTGTTCAAAATCTTCTATGAAGTATTCGGAGGAGGAACCCGCCTTGCAATGCCGAAGACAAACTGCGCGCCGGACTCGTCGTCATTGAAGCCTGGTTCAGGGACTATGACCTTTGGCCGGACTCCTGGACTATGAAGATACAAGGTTGAAGACTTCGTCCCGTGTCCGGATGGGACTTTCCTTGGCGTGGAAGGTGATACGTCTCCAACGTATCTATAATTTTTGTTTGCTCCATGCTACTTTATCTATTGTTTGGGACTATAATGGGCTTTATTTTCCACTTTTATATTATTTTTGGGACTAACCTATTAACCGGAGGCCCATCCCACAATTGCTCTTTTTTTGCCTATTTCAGTGTTTCGAAGAAACGGAATATCAAACGGAGTCCAAACGGAATGAAACCTTCGGGAACGTGATCTTCTCACTGAACATGATCCAGGAGACTTGGACCCTACTCCAAGAAGTGCCAGAGGCGGTCACGAGGGTGGGGGGCGCGCCCTCCCCCCTGGGCACGCCCCCTGCCTCATGGGCCCCCTGACGCTCCACCGACGTACTCCTTCCTCCTATATATACCTACGTACCCCCAACAGATCGAGGACAGAGCCAAAAACCTAATTCCACCGTCGTAACTTCTTGTATCCACGAGATCCCATCTTGGGGCATGTTCCGGAGCTCCGCCGGAGGGGGCATCCACCATGGAGGGCTTCTACATCATCACCATAGCCTCTCCGATGAAGTGTGAGTAGTTTACTTCAGACCTTCGGGTCCATAGTTAGTAGCTAGATGGCTTCTTCTCTCTTTTGGGATCTCAATACAATGTTCTCCCCTCTCTCGTGGAGATCTATTCGATGTAATCTTCTTTTTGCGGTGTGTTTGTTGAGACCGATGAATTGTGGGTTTATGATCCAGCTTATCTATGGAAAATATTTGATTCTTCTCTGAATTCTTTTATGTATGATTAAGTTATCTTTGCAAGTCTCTTGAATTATCCGTTTGGTTTGGCCAACTAGATTGGTAGTTCTTGCAATGGGAGAAGTGCTTAGCTTTGGGTTCAATCTTGCGGTGACCTTACCCAAAGGATGTAAAGGGTTGCAAGGCACGTATTGTATTGTTGCCATCGAGGATAACAAGATGGGGTATTTATCATATTGCATGAATTTATTCCTCTACATCATGTCATCTTGCTTAAGGCGTTACTCTTTTTTAACTTAATACTCTAGATGCATCTTTGGATAGCGGCCGATGAGTGGAGTAATAGTAGTAGATGCGTAATCGTTTCGGTCTACTTGTCACGGACGTGATGCCTATATACATGATCGTTACCTGGATAACCTCATAACTATGCTCAATTCTGTCAATTGCTCAACAGTAATTTGTTCACCCACCGTAGAATACTTATGCTCTTGAGATAAGCCACTAGTGAAACCTATGGCCCCCGGGTCTATTCTCATCATATCAATCTCCATCACTTTATTTACTTGCTTTTGCTTTTACTTTTTACTTTGCATCTTTATACCAAAAATACCAAAAATATTATCTGTATCGGATCTCACCCTCGTAAGTGACCGTGAAGGGATTGACAACCCCTAAGCGTTGGTTGCGAGTAGCTATCGTTTTGTGCAGGTACGAGGGACTTGCGCGTGGTCTCCTACTGGATTGATACCTTGGTTCTCAAAAACTAAGGGAAATACTTACGCTACTGTGCTGCATCATCCTCTCTTCTTCGGGGAAATCCAACGCAAGCTCGAGACGTAGGAAGAAGAATTTCTGGCGCTTTTGCCGGGGAGGCTTGCGCAAAAGTCAACATACCAAGTACCCATCACAATCCCTATCTCTCACATTACATTATTTGCCATTTGCCTCTCGTTTTCCTCTCCCCCACTTCATCTTTGCCATTTTATTCGCCCTCTCTTTCCCAATCTCCTCCTTTTTTCCCTTTGCCTTTTGTTTGCTCGTGTGTTAGTTTTCTTGCTTGTCGCTATGTCGAATTCCTTATCCGCTCCTATGTCTCCCGAGTTTGAAGTTCTTCACTTCAAGCAACGGCTAGGCGAAAATTTAAAAGATGCTTGGTATAGGATGATGGAATCTTATCGTAAGTGCACCCTAGAGGTGAACTTTAGAATCCTTCTTCGCAATTTTTATGTTGGGTTAAATATGGCCTTTATAGACAACTCTTGGATTGCATTGCCAAGGGAAATTTTATTGAAATTGACCCCAGTATTGCGCATGAAATTATAGAGGAATAGTGGGAACACTACCCGAAAGGGAGGATCTCATCCTACCCAGGAAGAAACCCAAGTGTTTGAGAAGATTTGCGAAGTAACAATTTTTTTACAAAAGTCTCTTGAGCCTCTTAAAAGTGTTAGCAGAAATCTTCACCGCATGAGTATGTTGATTACTCTTTGTAATAAGTGGTTGGATTCTTTAGATCTAAAAATTTCCGAGTATGAAGGGAAGCGGCAAGAACCACCCGGATTCGAGCATGACTCCGCTAAAAATTTGAAAATTAAAGATAGTAATACCTAGTTCTATCCTTGCTTTTATGCCTAGCTAGGGCGTTAAACGATAGCGCTTGTTGGGAGGCAAACCCAATTTTATTATGTGTATTTTGTTTTTGGTTCTGGTTAGGAATAAATAATCCATCTAGCCTATGTTTAGATGTGGTTTTATCTTTAATTAGTGTTTGTGCCAAGTTGGACCTATTGGATCTTCTTGGATGATAGTTATTTGATCTTGCTGTAATTTCCAGAATCTTTGTGCTTAGTGCCCGAATTGTTAAAAATCACCAGAACGTGATAAAATACTGATTCCAATTGCTGCTGATCAATAAACAAATTGTCCAGGTCTTCTGATTTTGGTAGAAGTTTTTGGGTTCCAGAAGGTTGCGTTAGTTACAGATTACTACAGACTGTTCTGTTTTTGACAGATTCTGTTTTGCGTGTGTTGTTTGCTTATTTTGATGAATCTATGGTTAGTAAAATAGTTTATGATCCATAGAGAAGTTGGAATACAGTAGGTTTAACACCAATATAAATAAATAATGAGTTCATTACAGTACCTTAAAGTAGTCTTTTGTTTCCTTTCTCTAACGGAGCTCACCAGATTTCTATTGAGTTTTGTGAAGTTTTCAAGTTTTGGGTGAATTCTTTTGATGGATTATGGAACAAGGAGTGGTAAGAGCCTAAGCTTGGGGATGCCCATGGCACCCCCAAGATAATCCAAGGACACCAAAAAGTCAAAGCTTGGGGATGCCGGAAGGCATACCCTCTTTCGGCCCACTTCCATCGGTAATTTACTTGGAGCTATATTTTTATTCACCAACATGATATGTGTTTTGCTTGGAGCGTCTTGTATTATTTGAGTCTTTGCTTGTTAGTTTACCACAATCATCCTTGCTGTACACACCTTTTGAGAGAGCCATATATGAATTGAAATTTGATAGAATACTATATGTGCTTCACTTATATCTTTTGAGCTTGATAGTTTGCTCATAGTGCTTCACTTATATCTTTTTGAGCGTGATAATTTTTGCTCTAATGCTTCACTTAGATCTTTTAGAGCACGGTGGTGGATTTGTTTTAAAGAAACTTGATCTCTCATGCTTCACTTAGATTATTTTGAGAGTCGTTAATAGCATGGTAATTTGCTTAATGTTAATATACTTGGTGTTCAAGATATGTGAAACTTTCTTTTGAGTGCGTTGAATACTAAAATAAGCTTGATGCTTGATAATTGTTTTGAGATATGGAGGTAATAATATCAAAGTCATGCTAGTTGAGTAGTTGTGAATTTGAGAAATACTTGTGTTGAAGTTTGTATGTCCCGTAGCATGCACGTATGGTTAAAGTTGTGTAACAAATTTGAAGCATGAAGTGTACACGGCTTGTGCATCCTTATGAGTGGCGGTCGGGGAATGACGATGGTCTTTTACTACCAATCTATCCCCTAGGAGCGCAAGGCGTAGTACTTGATTTTTGATGACTTCTGAATTTTTGCAATAAGTATATGAGTTCTTTTGACTAATGTTGAGTCCATGGATTATACGCACTTTTACCTTTCCGCCATTGCTAGTCTCTTCGGTACCGTGCATTGCCCTTTCTCACAGAGAGTTGGCGCAAACTTCGTCGGTGCATCCAAAACCCCGTGATACGACACGCTCTATCACACATAAACCTCCCTATATCTTCCTCAAAACAGCCACCATACCTACCTATTATGGCATTTCCATAGCCATTCCGAGATATATTGCCATGCAACTTTCCACCGTTCCGTTCATCATTATTATGACATACATTACTTTTGTCATATTGACATTGCATGATCATGTAGTTGACATCGTATTTGTGGCAAAGCCACCATGCATTATTTTTCATACATGTCACTCTTGATTCATTGCACCATCCCGGTACACACGGAGGCATTCATATAGAGTCATACCTTGTTCTAGTTTCGAGTTGTAATCCTCATGTTGTAATCAATAGAAGTGTGATGATCATCATTATTAGAGCATTGCCCAAATAATTAAAAAAAAGAAAGAGAAAGGCCCAAAAAAAGAAAGGCCCAAAAAATAGAAAAGAAAAGGGCAATGCTACTATCTCTTTTTCCACACTTGTGCTTCAAAGTAGCACCATATTCTTCATGTAGTGAGTCTCCTATTTTGTGCTTCGAAATAGCACCTCGTTCTTCATGTAGTGAGTCTCATATATTGTGCTTCAAAGTAGCACCATGTTTTTCATATAGTGAGTCTCATAAGTTGTCTTTTTCATACTAGTGGGAATTTTTCATTATAGAACTTGGCTTGTATATTCCTACGATCGGCTTCCTCAAATGCCCTAGGTCTTCATGAGCAAGCAAGTTGGATGCACACCCACTATTTTTCTTTTGTTGAGCATTCATAGCTCTAGTGCATCCGTTGCATGGCCATCCCTACTCCTCATGTTGACATCAATTGATGGGCATCTCCATAGCCCGTTGATTATCCTCGTCAATATGTGACTTTCTTTTTTGTCTTCTCCACACAATCCCCATCATCATATTCTATTCCACCCATAGTGCTATATCCATGGCTCACGCTCATGTATTGCGTGAAGGTTGAAAAAGTTTGAGATTATTTAAGTATGAAACAATTGCTTGGCTTGTCATCGGGGTATAGAAGTTGGGAACATCTTTGTGTGACGAAAATGAAGCATAGCCTAACTATATGATTTTGTAGGGATGAAATTTCTTTGGCCATGTTATTTTGAGATGACATAATTATTTTGATTAGTGTGCTTGAAGTATTATTATTTTTATGTCAATATGAACTTTTGTCTTGAATCTTTCGGATCTGAATATTCATATCACAATTAAGAAGATTTACAATGAAATTATGCCAAAGTATCACTCCGTATCAAAAATTCTCCTTTTATCATTTACCTACTCGAGGACGAGCAGGAATTAAGCTTGGGGATGCCTGATACGTCTCCAACGTATCTATAATTTTTGATTGCTCCATGCTACTTTATCTATTGTTTTGGACTAAATGGGCTTTATTTCCCACTTTTACATTATTTTTGGGACTAACCTATTAACCGGAGACCCAGCCCAGAATTGCTGTTTTTTTTGCCTATTTCAGTGTTTCGAAGAAACGGAATATCAAACGGAGTCCAAACGGAATGAAACCTTCGGAACGTGATTTTCTCACCGAACGTGATCCAGGAGACTTGGACCCTACTCCAAGAAGTGCCAGAGGAGGTCACGAGGGTGGGGGCGCGCCTCCCCCCTGGGCGCGCCCCCCTGCCTCGTGGGCCCCCTGACGCTCCACCGACGTACTCCTTCCTCCTATATATACCTACATACCCCCAACAGATCGGGGACAGAGCCAAAAACCTAATTCCACCGCCGTAACTTCCTGTATCCACGAGATCCCATCTTGGGGCCTGTTCCGGAGCTCTACCGGAGGGGGCATCCACCACGGAGGGCTTCTACGTCATCACCATAGCCCCTCCGATGAAGTGTGAGTAATTTAATTCAGACCTTCGGGTCCATAGTTAGTAGCTAGATGGCTTCTTCTCTCTTTTTGGATCTCAATACAATGTTCGCCCCCTCTCTTGTGGAGATCTATTCGATGTAATCTTCTTTTTGCGGTGTGTTTGTTGAGACCAATCAATTGTGGGTTTATGATCCAGCTTATCTATGGAAAATATTTGATTCTTCTCTGAATTATTTTATGTATGATTAAGTTATCTTTGCAAGTCTCTTCGAATTATCCGTTTGGTTTGGCCAACTAGATTGGTAGTTCTTGCAATGGGAGAAGTGCTTAGCTTTGGGTTCAATCTTGCGGTGACCTTACCCAAAGGATGTAAAGGGTTGGAAGGCACGTATTGTATTATTGCCATCGAGGATAACAAGATGGGGTATTTATCATATTGCATGAATTTATTCATCTACATCATGCCATCTTGCTTAAGGCACGATAGATGCAGAATCGTTTCGGTCTACTTGTCACGAACGTGATGCCTATATACATGATCATTGCCTGGATAACCTCATAACTATGCTCAATTCTGTCAATTGCTCAACAGTAATTTGTTCACCCACCGTAGAATACTTATGCTCTTGAGAGAAGCCACTAGTGAAACCTATGGCCCCGGTCTATTCTCATCATATCAATCTCCATCACTTTATTTACTTGCTTTTGCTTTTACTTTTTACTTTGCATCTTTATACCAAAAATACCAAAAATATTATCTCTATCAGATCTCACCCTCGTAAGTGACCGTGAAGGGATTGACAACCCCTAAGCGTTGGTTGCGAGTAGCTATCGCTTTGTGCAGGTATGAGGGACTTGCGCGTGGTCTCCTACTGGATTGATACCTTAGTTCTCAAAAACTAAGGGAAATACTTACGCCATCTTTGCATCATCCTCTCCTCTTCGGGAAATCCAACGCAAGCTTGAGGCGTAGCGGAAGGCAAGCTTGGCGTCTGGATATGTAGATCTCCTTCCATTGTAACCGACTACTGGTAACCCTAACCCTCTCCGTGTCTATATAAACCAGAGGGTTTTAGTCCGAGGACGAACAACAATCATACCATAGGCTAGCTTCTAGGGTTTAGCCTCTACGATCTCGTGGTAGATCTACTCTTGTACTACCCATATCATCAATATTAATCAAGCGGGAGTAGGGTTTTACCTCCATCGCCGAGAGGGCCCGAACCTGGGTAAAAACATCGTGTCCCTTGTCTCTTGTTACCATCCGCCTAGACGCACAGTTCGGGACCCCCTACCCGAGATCCACCGGTTTTGACACCGACACCCACTGTTTGCTATTTTGCACGAGAGAAGCCACTAGTGAAACCTACGGTCCCCGGGTCTTTCTTCTCATATATTTGCTTTGCGATCTACTTTTCCTTTGCATTTTTATTCAGATCTATTAAACCAAAAAATACAAAAATACCTTGCTGCGTTTTATCTTTATTTATTTTATTTGACGTTCGATCTATCAATCTACTACAATTTACCTCACGCCCGTTTGCCTATCTTGAGGCGCCGTACCCCGGAAGGGATTGACAACCCCTTTAACACGTCGGGTTGTGAGGTGTTGTTGTTTGTGTGCAGGTGTTGTTTACAATGTGTTGCTTGGTTCTCCTACTGGTTCGATACCTTGGTTTCATAACTGAGGGAAATACTCTATCGTCGCTGTGCTACATCATCCCTCCCTCTCTGGGGAAATACCGACGTAGTTCCAGCTGCCATCAAGGAAGAATTTCTGGTGCCGTTGCCGGGGAGGATCTTTAACATAACTAGGTTCCTAATCACAAATCTCATCTCCTTGCAATTTACATTATTGGCCATTTGCCTCTCGTTTTCCTCTCCCACACTTCCTAAAATTTGCTGTTTTATTCGCCTCCCTTTTTCGTTCGCCGTTTTCTCGTCAGATCTCATGTTTGCTTGTGTTGCCATGTGTCTTCTATTTGCTTGCTAAAAATCTATTGATATGGATCCTCATCCACTTGCTAATCTTTTCAAAAGATCTGAATATGTTGAACCAATTGCTAGTGAGTTGAGTGCACTTGATTATCTTAATGAAGTTTTGCTTGAGATTTCTGAATCTGAAAATTGTGATGAGGAAATTTATGAAGTGATTCATGATAGCTCCTTGAATGAAAAGCATGATTAAAATGATTTTACTATAAATTCTATTAATGTCAATTGTGCTAATAATATGCAAAACCCCAAGCTTGGGGATGCTAATTTAGATATGTCCGCTACTTATTGCAATGATCATGATTGGGGTGATCTTATGATCTTGAAATTTTGTTTATGCCTCATGATGAACATGATATTGACAATAATATTTGCAATAGTATTGAAAGTGGGTTTGGAAGAGTGTCAACTTTAGGTATTAATGATCCCACTACTTTGGAGAATTATCAATCTTGTGAATTGTTTGATAAAAGTGGGTTTGGAGAGGTCATGACTTTATTTGATGATAATCCCACTATTTTGGAAGAGTGTCAACTTTACATGCATGTGGATCATGAAAAGAATATTTTTTGTGATAGTTATATTGTTGAATTTGAATATGATCCCACATGTAATTATTATGAGAGAGGGAAATATGGTTGTAGAAATTTGCATGTTACTAAATTACCTCTCATGTTGAGATTGATATTGTTTCTTTCTCCTTCCTTGCATATGCTAGGCTTTTCTTTTCTTGATAATTTGCTTTCCTATAAAATGCCTATGCATAGGAAGTATGTTAGACTTAAATGTGTTTTTCACATGCTACATGATGCTCTCTTCGTGTTTCAATTACCATCTTTCGTGTGAGCATCGTTGAAATCTTATGCCTAGCTAAGGGCGTAAAACTATAGCGCTTGTTGGGAGGCAATCCAATGAATAAAATTTATTTTTGCTTTTTGCTTTCTATTCTTGTGTGTTTACACAATTATGCTACTAGTATGATTGTGCTTTTTGTTTTTTAATTAGTGTTTGTGCCAAGTAAAGCCTTTAGGATCTTCTTGGGTGATAGTTGTTTGATCTTGCTGAAAAAGACAGAAACTTTGCGCTCACGAAAATAGTTTCATAAATCACCGAAAAGAGCTTTTGCTCTGATTCTTTTTGCCGAAGATTAATATACAAATTACCCTGGTCGTACTAATTTGGTAGAATTTTTGGAGTTCCAGAAGTATTTGCTAAAGTCAGATTGCTACAGACTGTTCTGTTTTGACAGATTCTGTTTCTTTAGAGAAAAGGCGCCGGCCGAGCCCGAGAAGAGCTCGAACCTAGCCCAACTTTGAATTCACAAAGCCATCAACCGGCCATGATTACAGGGGCACCACATTACAAAGAGAAGAATGCAATGCAAAGCGGAAAGAAGATACATAGAGCTAGGCAGAACAGCACAATGGCAACAATGGAGCATCGTTGCCGACGACCATCACTACGCCTACGCCAACTAGCCAACTAGGTACTAGGGAGGAGGGACATGCCGTGCAAGCATTGAGCACCGGCTACATCCATGGCCAAACTTGGGCAACACTTGAGCTGTCTCCACCGTCGCAAAGGGCCGCTACCCTTTCACCCAGGCTCGATGGGTGCCGCACCGGCAACCAGCAGAGTGGCTACACATAGCCCAGCTCCAGGTGACCGAGCTGCCAAAGGAGAAGCAGCCAACGTTGACCCACGAGCAACGGAAGACCATCCTGATGAGAACCAATCCGGCAGTGGCAGCACGGAGCAAGGGACACGAGCTGTCGGACGAAGGCGCACATCCATGACGAAGACCAAAGAAGAAGAGCAGGACAACCAGGCCGCCATGTTTTGGAGCCGAGACACCGACCGCTCCACCACCAAGAGCAACTCCCGACCGCCGCCTTCAAGAAGGAACACGCCACCGAGGTGCCGTCGACGCCCGAGCCGGGGGAGAACGGCCACGAGCCTGTGGAGGAGGCGGGAGGGGGAGGGTCCACCCCAAAGCCTCCAAGGAGGGGCTCGGCATCAAAGACGTCGACATTGGGGGCCGTCGTGCCGGCCAGGGGTTTCCCCTGGAACTACAACCAAATGCCAGATCCGGCCATCCGGCACCACGGGACGATGGACGCCACCGCCAGGGGCCAGCGCCGGCACGGATCGGAGCAGATCAGGCCGGCACCGAAGCTTCACCATGGAGCCAGGCAGACTGTGAGGGGCCACCACTGCGCCATCGACTCTAACCTCCACGCTGCCCACGCAGCCGTGGGAGGCCACCACCGACACTGCGGCGCCGCGCGCGCCGCCCGACCGGGCCGCCTCGGGCCCGCAACCCTCCATCCGAGGAGGAGGCGCCAGATCCCCGCCGCCACCATCATCGGGGACTGTCACACCCTGATTTTCATGCCGCAACACTTAAGCTAATATATCATGATAAAGTGTAGTTTGACAAAAACTCTTGCATTATTTGGCTTTTTATGTTGGAGTTGGTTTTCTCTCTGTGATTTTCAAGTGCTCTTTAAAGTCAACTACTCCACCTTATGTACTTCATCTCTTTGCCCCAAACTTCTGCCCAATGATCATGCCATGTGTATAGTGCAATATAGTATTTTCTTACAAAAATAATTTGGCCAAATAGTATTTTCAAAAATTAGTTTTCCAAAACCCCCTGAATTGAGGTTTGCATTACAAGTACTTGATTTGGGGTATGAAAAATATTTCAAAAGGTATATTTGAAATCTATTAGATATAGGATTCCCATAAACCACAAAAATATAATTTTAAAAGTTATTTTCCTATTTTATTTAAAAGCTTTTTCTTAAGGCCAGAAATGGTCTTTAATAGGGAAAAATATATTTTATTGTTTTAAAAATATTTTACAAAAATCAGGGAAACTCATTGGGCATATATTTCTCATATATAAGAGTTTCAACACATGGTCCTGTTCAAAATATTGGACAAAACCTCCCAAAACCATTTCTACCCATTTCAAGGATTTGAAATATTTCTACAGGAAATATTTTCATAAAAATCCAAGGAAAATCCAGCAAGTCAGAAATGCATATTGTGATCACCTTGCAAAGCCTCATGTCAAATAAAGTCATTCTGGTTCACCAAAATGCCCCAAAACCCTCTCTGACCAGAATCAAATTTGAACAACTTTGTACTACCAACTTTCTCTCCTTGACCCCAATTTTGTGAGCATGTTTACATGACCAAATGAGGCCACTACACCAAGTGGTTCATCAAGGGGAATAGATTTGCCCAACTAGATCTACACAAGTTCATTTCTTCTAATTTCTAGGGTTTACAAAAGTTGCATTGGCAACTTTGCCCAAATGAACTCAATATTGGTGAAACCTCTTATTTTCTCATGCCATTTGACCCTGTCAAGCCTTATGACAAGAGGAGTTCATCTTCTTGCCCAAACCAGCAACAAACACCTTCTACCATTTTACTAAAACCCTTCTTTTACCACTTCCACTCTTCTCCATGGCCTCAACTTTTTACCACAGCCCCTCCTAGACCTCTTCTACCTCCAGTAGCAATGGCTGCATCTCAGATCAATAATTGAGGGGTGAAACCACCTCATTTACCTCTCTGGACAGCCCTTGCACCCCTCTTCCTCACCTCCCTCCTCACTCCAGTGGCCACCCAAGGAATCCAAGGCTTTCCCCACATTCTTTACTCCTCCCTAGAGCTACCAGACATGCTTGGCCATGCCCACTTTGCCAAAAAATGGCATGCCGCCATTTGCAGCTCTGAGCCTTCTGATATGCTCTCCCACACCAGCGCCCCACACCAAGCACCACCGCCACCTCGGCTCTCCCCCTCACGCCAGCCGATGCTCCTTGACGTCTGCAGTACGCCACGCCTCTGTCCCCTCCTCCTTCTCCCTCCTGCTGCCCTTGCTACTTGACGCTGCTGGTTACCCGAAAGCGCACCGGTGGCTGCCACACGCAGTGCCACAGCCCCCCGCTTTCCCTCTCTTCTCTCCCTTTGCCCTAGACCAGTCCCACAAACGCCTCAGACACGCCCCGACGAGCCCCCGTGATGCGCTTCGACCGCAACAGGCTCGCCGGCGCACGGGTCCTCGGTGGACCGTCATCCACCTATTTAAGGGCCTCCCCGAGCTCTCCTCTCCTCACCTCTCGCTCTCTGCACCACCAAATCATCCCACTGCACCCCCAGTTCCTCTCCAGAGCTGCCCGAGCTCGAGCTCGAGATTGAGCTCGAGATCCGCTTCTTCGGCTCGACGGAGTTAGCGAGGTACAGGCCTCCCCCGCTCCTCATCAGCCTCGATCAGCAACCCCCTAGCACCCTGATCATTTCCCTTTCTCCCGGCTTCTTTTGCAGGCCGGAATGGCCAGGACCGACGACGCCTTGGGAGCTCCTCCGCTTGGGACCTCGTCGCCCGTGGCGAGCCACCCAGCGACCACAAATACCTCCACCTGAACGGCGACTCTGCGCTGAGTCCAACCCTGCCCTCCTCTCACCTCGCCGTGCCCTGCATCGTCGCTGGTGAGCCCGCCGGCCCTCTGTCGCAGGGTTAGGGATGACAGGCGGGCCCCGCCTGTCAGCCTCTCACCTCCATCGCCCCCCTCTGTCTCGCTGACGCATGGGCCCCGCCCGTCAGGTTTAAACCTGGCGCGCGCGTGCACCAGTGCGCTGGGCCGCCTCTCGGACTGGGCCTGCTGCGCTGCGGCTCTTCTGGCCCAGTTGCACAGTGCTCCTTTTCCTTTTTTTCTTTTCTGTTAAACTTGCAAAAATTCCACAGGATTAAATATTCATCCAAATGCAATAATTCCAACTCCCATATTTTTCTAAAAATCCAACCTATTCAATGGTATAACTTTCACTCATGTCCAAACAACTTTTATGTACTGTTCATATTCAAATTCAAATTTGAATATATTTAAACCCCTCTAAAAAATCTGTTTCTCCTATTTTTCCACTCCAAATCCAAAAACTTGGAATTTCCCCTTCTTAGTTTTCACCCTAGTATTTAACAAAAATAAGTTGACATTTTTCTGAGCACTTTGGTTTTTCTGTTTAATTATTGCCTTATTTTTCTCGTTATTATTTTGCGACGATAGATTGCGTTCTTGTGAAGGAGTTGGACCGAAGACTTTGAAGACCAGGAAGACTTTGTTGAGCTGTGCAAGCAGCCCTTTGACCATGTCTATGAAACCCTTTTTATGCATGTCATATAGCACTTTTATTGCTTTCATCGGAGACATGATACTATGGTGACCACATGGGGTGGTTTGCCACGATTACTTCCTCGTTGATACTTGCATTGTGCATGACCCTACCTTCTTATGAGGGTTATGCGGTGGGAGTAGATAGGATGCTAAAGTAGATGCTACGCATAAAAGGGACGGGTATATGCATGGTGAAGGAGACAAAGTATTTTCAAAAGACTTTTGAACACCCGTCGGGTGCCACTTATGCCCGAGGGAGATAATGAGATGGGTAACCACTTTATGAAGTGGTGTACCGAGAGGCAAGTGCGTGTGTTGTTTTCAAACGGATTAGATTTAAGATTTGTCAACTGTCCCAACCTTACGTGCAAACCACTCTACCCTTGTATGGGAAAGGGCATTATTGATTACCTAGGCCGATACTAGCTTGGAGCCCGCATTACTAGTGATGGGGGAGAGTTGGTGCTCTCTCTCTCGGGACGGGTCATTACCCGAGGTAGGGCGGCTATGACTGTTTTTATAGGGCCTTTGGATACAGATTCGTCCCCTCTCGGATGTTACGATCTCGAGTGAGTCTCGTATGATGTACATCGTGAGGATACGGAATAACGAGTGGACTCCTTGTTAGTGTCGTCTTTGGAAAGATAGTGATCGGGTGCTTACCCCGGGTACTTGAGGTATCGCGGGTCGTGGATGACACGGAAGTTCCCCGGATCTTGTGGGTAAAGTGTGCAACCTCTGCAGAGTGTAAAACTATTCGAATAGCCGTGTCCATGGTCAAGGACAGTTGGGCGGTGCTGCTTAAACTATGTCCAGAGTTTTACAAACCGCGTGTGTGTGTGCTGATAAAACTATTTGGGTTAAGTCAGACGGCTTGACACGATGATCGAGTTGGATTGGTGTCCAACTCCGCTTATGTTGATATCTGTAACTTGTTCATATGGACATCTGTACTCTCATGATGCATACTTCACGGGTTGATAGATCATGTCATTGCACTCAAAACTAGCTTTACGCAAACTACCTACTTAGTGCTATATCATTGCATTATTGTGCCTTGTTCCAATCATGGGTTGCTTAAGTAGTACATTCAAAGTACTCATTGGCTTGCCACTGGTTATTTTATTGGCCAGGCATGAAAGAACATGATATGATGAACAATACTTCGGTGACGAACATGCGAGCTAGGACGCTTCCCAGTCAGAATGCCTGTAGGGTTAAGGCAGATGGCATGGGTTCTACTTATCGACGAAGAATTTCCGCTGCTTAAGTTTATTTGGTATTCAGCCCTTGTGGCTTTATCTATGTATGACTTGACCATAATGGTCATAATTTGTGTAAGGCAGTGCATTATGGATGTAAGACTCTTGTTATTCAGCTTCTGTGTGTTCAGTGAGCATTGATCTCTGGGATCACTCTACACGTGCATTCGGTGATCACGACTTATGGGTCGGGGTCCCCACAGAGCTGGTATCAGAGCCATCCTGACTGTAGGAAGCCTTAGTTAGCATGGTCATTAGTGAGGGTAAAACTATTTCCAAAACTATTACTAGTTTTCAAAACTATCTATACTTCTCTTCCCTTCTCAGTTTTTCGAAAACTAAGGTATACTTTCCTCTTCCCCTTCAAAATTTTAAATGGTCGCTAGTACCCTTATGCCCCTGACCACTGGATTACTTGTAATCCTCATGAATAACCTAGAAGGACGACGCCTTGCCAGACATTCGCCCACGTCTTCGGAACACAAGTTTGGCGACACCATGATAGGACGATACCAACAGAAGATACCGTCTAGAGGAATGAGGACATCGAGAACCATAGGATGGTGACACCCTTGAATTTGCCCCAGGATGATGCAACCTTGTCCTATGACGATCAGGGGGTAAGATATGCAAGACCATGATATACATCGCTAATAGAGTAATCTTGTCACTACCGTTGTTGTATCGGCAACCACCGGTGGATGAGAACCTCGCCATTTGGTCCGCCTCACTATAGTGAGCAGGAAAATGGTTCTGTTCATCCCCCGCTCTTGGTGTCAATGTTTTCATCAACGTAACTGACATGTTGGACCTCTACTATGCCTTGTTAATGTCATTGCATAAAGGATTACCTACTTGGTACCATCAACGCCTTAGAAGACAAAAAGGGATCGTCATGATATAGAAGACAATAGAAGACTGAGTCAATGCACCTTTCTGAGCCACCTTCACCCCATCACTTCAACATGCGAGAAGTTGTTGAAGAATCTTCAGCTCAACCGGATTGTTTCATCGAACAACTACAAGAGACATAGCGACACACGAGGAAAACCAGGAAGACTGCATGAGGCACGGAGCAAAGCACGACTCATCGAGTCCGAGAACCCCTAGGGTAGGATGAGTCGTGTAACCCCTATGCGCAGTCGAGTCCGTATGATGGTTCGAATAGACCCATGATTGCATGTTGCTTGTTTTTATTTGTTTGTGTTTTGATATCAGTCGCCCTTTTTGCCCTAGGCGAGAAGTACGTGACTATATCACCTTACTTATCTTAATGCTTGTGTTTGGCCCTTTCGGCACTTGTTGTTTGCACTTGCACTATAGAACCCCCTTTAGGCATCACCCTCCTCTATGCTAGTTTCCCTCCCATCTCTCTCTCTCCTCAGCTGAAGGTCGGCAAGACAAGGTACATCCATGATTCTACTTTGGAACCAACTAGCACTACGGACTTTTGCTACAACCTCCTCGACCAAATGCAACCCCGTAGAGTTATGGTTAATCTTCATACTGGAAACCCATCCCTAGACCCTTCGAGACTCCACGAGATACCCCAGCCTACTTTACGTACCCCATAGACTTCATGGAGTACTTGGACAAGTTAGTTGTCGTCTTTACTTGGCGACATACTTGTCCACCAGAAGACGGAAGAAGAGCCGTTCAGCTAGTCAAGGAACATTTGAAGACCACCATGCCCAGGAGGAAGAACTACACCCACCACCATCGTCAAGAAGTGAACTTTCTCGTTGAAGACCAGGTGTATCTGCAAGCCACTTCTCTCAAAGGAACCAAGCATTTTCATGTCAAGAGAAACTCACACAAAGATTTATCGACCTTCTCCAAGATCACTGCAAGACAAAGAATAGACGGCTACCAGCTAGAATTACCACCTGAGCCACCCACTATGCACAACATTTTCCACGAGTCACAGCTTCGGAAGTGCTTCCAACATCCTAACCAACCCGATCCCTACAAGGACGTGGATCACCAAGCCATCGACCTCCAGTCCAATATGACTTACGCAAAAGACCCCAATGGTAATATGGATTAAGAAGGATGTCATACACGAAGCAACGCCATCGAGTACTTCAAGGTTCAATGGAGCACCACTCGGAAGCACAAGCGGAATGAGGACAAGAAGACTACCCCGGATCCAGTTTCCATACTCCTTTCCGCGCCTAGTTTGGGAATCTCAAGGACGAGATTCTTGTAAGGGGGGTAGGTCTGTCACACCCTGATTTTCATGCCACAACACTTAAGCTAATATATCATGATAAAGTGTGGTTTGACAAAAACTCTTGCATTATTTGGCTTTTTATGTTGGAGTTGGTTTTC
Source organism: Aegilops bicornis (assembly GCA_021605145.1). Classification (NCBI taxonomy): domain Eukaryota; kingdom Viridiplantae; phylum Streptophyta; class Magnoliopsida; order Poales; family Poaceae; genus Aegilops; species Aegilops bicornis. Next base: position 1,838,382 of record JAHIAL010000066.1, on the reverse strand, counting down.
TCTCTGTGATTTTCAAGTGCTCTTTAAAGTCAACTACTCCACCTTCTGTACTTCATCTCTTTGCCCCAAACTTCTGCCCAATGATCATGCCATGTGTATAGTGCAATATATAATTTTCTTACAAAAATAATTTGGCCAAATAGTATTTTCAAAAATTAGTTTTCCAAAAACCCTTGAATTGAGGTTTGCACTACAAGTACTTGATTTGGGGTATGAAAAATATTTCAGAAGGTATATTTGAAACCTATTAGATATAGGATTCCCATAAACCACAAAAATATAATTTTAAAAGTTATTTTCCTATTTTATTTAAAAGCTTTTTCTTAAGGCCAGAAATGGTCTTTAATAGGGAAAAAATTATTTTATTGTTTTAAAAATATTTGACAAAAATCAGGGAAACTCAGTGGGCATATATTTCCCATATATAAGAGTTTCAACACATGGTCATGTTCAAAATATTGGACAAAACCTCCCAAAACCATTTATGTCCATTTCAAGGATTTGAAATATTTCTACAGGAAATATTTTCATAAAAAACCAAGGAAAATACAGCAAGTCAGAAATGCATATTGTGATCACCTTGCAAAGCCCCATGTCAATTAAAGTCATTTTGGTTCACCAAAATGCCCCAAAACCCTCTCTGACCAAAATCAAATTTGAACAACTTTATACTACCAACTTTCTCTCCTTGACCCCAACTTTTGTGAGCATGTTCACATGACCAAATGAGGCCACTAAACCCAGTGGTTCATCAAGGGGAAGTGATTTGCTCAACTAGATCTACACAAGTTCATTTCTGCTAATTTCTACGGTTTACAAAAGTTGCATTGGCAACTTTGCCCAAATGAACTCAATATTGGTGAAACCTCTTATTTTCTCATGCCATTTGACCCTGTCAAGCCTTATGACAAGAGGAGTTCATCTTCTTGCCCAAACCAGCAACAAACACCTTCTACCATTTTACTAAAACCCCTTTTTTACCACTTCCACTCTTCTCCATGGCCTCAACTGTTTACCACAGCCCTCCTAGACCTCTTCTACCTCCAGTAGCAATGGCTGCATCTCAGATCAATAATTGAGGGTGAAACCACCTCATTTACCTCTCCTGACAACCCTTGCACCCTCTCTTCCTCACCTCCCTCCTCACTCCAAAGGGCCACCCAAGGAATCCAAGGCTTTCCCACATTCTTTACTCCTCCCTAGAGCTACCAGACATGCTTGGCCATGCCCACTTTGCCAAAAAATGGCATGCCGGCTATTTGCACGCTCTAGAGCGCGCTACAGTACGCTCCCGCACTGTAGCCGCCCCCTGCCAAGCACCACCGGCCACCTCGGCTTTCCCCCTCACGCCAGCCGATGCTCCTCGACGTCTGCAGCACGCCACACCTCTGTCCCCCTCCTCCTTCTCCCTCCAGCTGCCCTTGTCAAGACTTGCAGCCTGTGTAAGCGCACCAGTGAGCGCGCTCACACGTGCGGTGCCCTGGCCCTCCTGCTTTCCCTCTCTTCTCTCCCCTCGCCCTAGACCAGCCCCATAAATGCCTTACACACGCCCCGACGAGGCCCCGGGACCCGCTTCGACCGCAACAGGCTCACCGGCGCATGGGTCCTCGGTGGACCGTCACCCGCCTATTTAAGGGCATCCCCGAGCTCTCCTCTCCTCACCACTCGCTCTCTGCACCACCAAATCATCCCCCTGCACCCCCAGTTCCTCTCTAGAGCCGCCCGAGCTCGAGCTCCGCCGCTTCGGCTCGCCGGAGTTCGTGAGGTATAGGCCTCCCCCGCTCCTCCTCTGCCTCGATCTGGAACCCCCGAGCGCCCCTGATCATTTCCCCTTTCTCCCCCGCTTCTTTTGCAGCCGGAAACGGCGGCGGAACCGACGACGCAAAGCTCCTCACGAGACCTCGTCGCCGGCCGAACCAAACTCCTACAGCGATCGCAACCACGTCCACCTGATTGGCGACTCTGCGCTGAGTCCAACCCTGCCCTCCTCTCACCTCGCCGTGCTCGCCGTCATTTGGTGAGCCTACCGCCCTCCGTCAGGTTAGGGATGACAGCGAGCCCCTTTGTCGACCTCTCACCTCCATCGCCCCCCTCTGTCTCGCTGACGCATGGGCCCCGCCCGTCAGGTTTAAACCTGGCGCGCGCATGCACCAGTGCGCTGGGCCGCCTTTCGGACTGGGCCTGCTGCGATCATGCTCTTCCGCCCAGCTTGCACAAAGGTGCTCCTTTTCCTTTTTCGTTTACATTAAACTTGCAAAAATTCCACAGGATTAAATATTCATCCAAATGCAATAATTCCAACTCCCATATTTTTCTAAAAATCCAACCTATTCAATGGTATAGCTTTCACTCATGTCCAAACAACTTTTATGTACTGTTCATATTCAAATTCAAATTTGAATATATTTAAACCCTCTCTTAAAATCTGTTTCTCCTATTTTTGCACTCCAAATCCAAAAACTTGGAATTTTCCCCTTCTTTGTTTTCACCCTAGTATTTAACAAAAATAAGTTGACATTTTTCTGAGCACTTTGGTTTTTCTGTTTTATTATTGCCTTATTTTTCTCGTTATTATTTTGCGACGATAGATTGCGTTGCTAACGAAGGAGTTGGACCAGAAGACTTTGAAGACCCAGAAGACTTTGTTGAGCCACGCAAGCAACCCTTTGACCATGTCTATGAAACCCTTTTTATGCATGTCATATAGCACTTTTATTGCTTGCATCGGAGACATGATACTATGGTGACCGCATGGGGTGGTTCGCCACTGTTACTTCCTCGTTGATACTTGCATTGTGCATGACCCTACCTTCTTATGAGGGTTATGCCGGTGGGAGTAGATAGGATGCTAAAGTAGATGCTACGCAAAAAGGGACGGGTATATGCATGGTGAAGGAGACAAAGTATTTTCAAAAGACTTTTCGAAAACCCCGTCGGGTGCCACTTATGCCCGAGGGAGATAATGAGATGGGTAACCACTTTATGACGAAGTGGTGTACCGAGGCAAGTGCATGTGTTGTTTTAAAAAACGGATTAGATTTAAGATTTGTCGACTGTCCCAACCTTACATGCGCAACCACTCTACCCTTGTATGGGAAAGGGCATTATTGATTACCTAGGCCGATACTAGCTTGGAGCCCACATTACTAGTGACGGGGGAGAGTTGGTGCTCTCTCTCGGGATGAAGTCGTGCCAGGTAGGGCGGCCATGACTGTTTTTATAGGGCACCGGATACACCGTTGCGTCCCCTCTCGGATGTTACGATCTCGAGTGATTCTCGTATGATGTACATCGCGAGGATACGGAACAACGAGTGTACTCCTTGTTAGTGTCGTCTAGGGAAAGATAGTGATCGGGTGCTTACCCCGGGTACTTGAGGTACCGCGGGTCGTGGATGACACGGAAGTTCCCCGGATCTTGTGGGTAAAGTGTGCAACCTCTGCAGAGTGTAAAACTATTCGAATAGCCGTGTCCATGGTCAAGGACAGTTGGGCGGTGCTGCTTAAACTACGTCCAGAGTTTTACAAACCGCGTGTCTGTGTGTTGATAAAACTATTTGGGTTAAGTCAGATGGCTTGACACGATGATCAAGTTGGATTGGTGTCCAACTCCGCTTATGTTGATATCTGTAACTTGTTCATATGGACATCTGTACTCTCATGATGCATACTTCACAGGTTGATAGATCATGTCATTGCACTCAAAACTAGCTTTCTGCAAACTACCTACTTACTGCTATATCATTGCATTATTGTGCCTTGTTCCAATCATGGGTTGCTTAAGTAGTACATTCAAAGTACTCATTGGCTTGCCAACGGTTATTTTATTGGCGGTGCATGAAAGAACAGGATATGATGAAGAATACTTCGGTGACGAACATGCGAGCTAGGACGCTTCCCAGTCAGAATGCCTGTAGGGTTAAGGCAGATGGCATGGGTTCTACTTATCGATGAAGAATTTCCGCTGCTTAAGTTTATTTGGTATTCAGCCCTTGTGGCTTTATCTATGAAGGACTTGACCATAATGGTCATAATTTGTGTAAGACGGTATGTATGGATGTAAGACTCTTGTTATTCAGCTTCTGGTGTTCAAGGTGAGCATTGATCTCCGGGATCCTTTGACACGTGCATTCGGTGATCACGACTTATGGGTCGGGGTCCCCACAGGGATGCGCGCCAAGCGCCAGGCGCCCCTCTGGCAGCGGCGGAGAGGAGGAAGAGGGAGGGGAACCGCGGTGGTGGTGCTAGGTTTGCCCCCGAGTCGCCTCAGAGGAGGCGACGCTGGGGAGGAGAGGATTCATAGGTTCTGTTTTCTTTATGTTGTGTGCTTATTTTGATGGCTCTATGGTTTTCTTTGATGAGTTTTTGCCATAGAAACGTTGGAATACAGTAGATATAATACAAAAACTAAATATGAATTGGTTTTATACAACACTTATAGTAGTGGTTTGCTTTCTTACACTAACGGATCTCACGAAGGTTTTGTTGAGTTTTGTGTGATTGAAGTTTTCAAGTTTTCGGTTATCTTACGTGGATGAAGGAAGGATGTAAGAGCCTAAGCTTGGGGATGCCTCGGCATCCCAAGCTATTATTCAAGAATGAGCAACCAACTAAGCTTGGGGATGCCCCCGAGTGGCATCTCCACTTTCTTCCAACAACTATCGGTATTTTACTCGAGCCTATATTTTTATTCGTCACATGATATGTGTTTTGCTTGGAGCGTCTTTTATGATATGTGTCTTTGCTTGTTTTATTTTGTGTTTTAAGTCATCCGTCCTTGCTGGACACACCTATTTGAGAGAGCTAAAATTATATCATGACTTGTCAGAATTGCTCTCTTTGCTTCACTTAAATCTTTTATGAGCTGGGACTTGCTCCAGTGCTTCACTTATATCTTTTTTAGCATGGTGTGCTTTGTTATTTTTTAAGAAATGCTCTGTTGCTTCACTTAGATTTATTTTGAGAGTTATTAAATCTTGAAGAAATTCTCCCTTGCTTCACTTAAACTATTTTGAGAGAAAGAAAAATTTGTTATGCTCATGATCTTCACTTATATTAGTTTGAGCTTATGAAAAGCAACACATGAAAATTACTCCTAAAGTGATAGATATCCAAGAAGGATAAAGATAAAGAAAATGTCATGAAGATCATTGGACAAAATAAACTTGATTCTTAGTAATAGTTTTGAGATATGATGATGTGATATGTGAGTTATGTTGATGAGTAATTGTGCTCTAGTAAGAATATTGGTGTTAAGGTTTGTGATTCCCTATGCATGCACGAAAGTCAATGATCATGCAATGAAAATTATATCCTACTTGTGGTGCATTATTCGGTGTTAATATGCTTAATGCTTGCTTATGAAATTATTCGTTTCTTGGTTGGTCGCTTCCCAATCTTTTGCTAGCCTTCATTTTGCACTAAGTATGTCCTCTACTCGACGGTTTCTTGCATGGCGAGGCGCTGCGTGGCGAGCGTGGCCTTGAGGTGCACATTCTTCGTCGCGACCTCCGGCACCTACAGGGCCACCAGGGCTTGAAAGAGTTCATCACCATGTAGGCCGATGAGGGTGGCAGGCAATGAGAACTGGGCCTTGGTTGAGGCTGGAAGCAAGACGACAAGGTCAGTCCGCGCTCTTCTTGACGGCGGTGAACTTGCGGATGGAGTTGACCATCTTGTCGTCCATGCGAGAGGCGAAGCTGGCCGGCGAGGGCTACGATGCTGCGGTCGCCAAAGACCATCTGAAACGGCTTGTGCGGTGCGGGGCTGCAGGCCGGCGCCTTGCATGATTTGGCACAGCCGACTGCCAGTTGCGACCATCGCCTCCATAGGTGCTTCTGGCTTCTGGTCACTTGGTCTTCGATTGGAGTGAGCAGTGTTGCGCAGAGACTTGGGAGTAGATGGATTGGAGTGGTGGGGCGCTTTTATTATATGAGAGTCCAAACTCTGTTGCATTCACATCATCTTTGGCTCTAGTCTTCTTCTCCAATTAATTCCCTCGCATGTAATTGAGGATGCATCATTGACCGTTCAACGCCTCGGGAACCGCTACCCTCTTCCTCCTTGGCATTCAAGCACCTATGGACGTGGCCGATGACGAGGTGCCTATGGTGACTTCGTAAATTTCAAGATGACTAGCAAGATGCCCGTACGTTGCACGGAACATGAAGATGCATTTGTATGAGTAGTTTATCTTGGAGGAGAAAAGGATGAACGAGGGAAGGCCTTATCTGCAAATGTGGAGAGGAGTGCGGGTAAATTCTCATAGTTTCCTTCCTATCCGTTAGATATAGATCGGACGGCCTATATTGCAGGATGGCAGGCACACCATCATCACCAACTCTGCTTTTTATAAGTTTCAAGATGATAGTGCCGTGCGTGTGTGCGTTCATAGGGGTGAGTGTATGCGTGTGTATATGAGCGCTTGCGTCTGTACTGTGTCAAAAAAAACAACGTAAATGCGTGTCAAAAAGAGACTAGTCAGTATACTCAATATTGTGCACCTCGGAGAGGAAAATGATAGAACTAGTACGTATTTACTTATGGTGCAGATTCACTCATTTTGCTCCATATGTACTCCGTCTCGGTGTAGTCTAGTCACTTGTTGAAATCTATAGAAGGGCAAATACTCCTTTCTGGTTTACAGGGCTATACTAGCAAGTAGTTGTATGCATTACTAGTACAATAGTGGGCTCACATAGCAATTTTGTCTCATGCAAGAGCCTCGCTATATGCGTGCTCCAATGTTCACAATCGCAACGCTCGGTTTGCGCTTGGCTCTTCGCCTCTTGAGAAGACGAACAATGATGTTACTACTATCGCTTCTACAAAGGTCGAATCCATCTTTGCATGTCCGTCCACCGCATGGCGGGACGGATAGCTTGTTGTAGAAGTACTACGAAGCAAAAGCCTGTCCTCGCTTATGCGAGCAACAAGGCGCATGGGCGAGGGAGAAGGCGTGTAGTAAAATCAAGCTTCTCCTCGTTCTCTGAGTTGACGCGACACATCATAGCACCGCCCCACATGCTTGCCTCTAAACTTGGCCGAAAAGACCCGCAGTTGTACAATATATTTGCTGCAACCTCTAACATTTACCCACCACAAATTAAAATATATGTGGCCGTATGCATCGCTCGATGCAAGAGGCCGGAGTCCTCCTTTTCAAAAAAAAAACAAATTAAAATATATATTCCTGTCTTGACCAGAGGAGGCGTGCAAACTACAATCACTGTGGGTGACAGGTAGGGCGTAAGACTATTTTAATTTTAAAAAAAACTTCAAGACGACCACATAGCATGGAGCCGACCCCAACGATTTTAAGCTTACAGGCACGGTACACGCTATCTAGACTACTCTACACATGAAACTGCCACACGAGCGTTCGGGCTATGCTTGGCTCTTCGCCGCTTCGGGAAGTAGAACAATGATGGTGTACTACTGCACTGGAGGAGTACTACAGTACGCTTCTAGCCATCTGACACCGATTGAACTGCTGCATGTCCACCGCGTGCGGGAGGGAGAGCGTGTAGCGAAAGCTCTCCTATTCTTGCCAGCCACCACGCTCATGGGCGAGGGAGAGACGCTCCTGTCTTTGCGTGTATGACAAGTGGGCCCGACAGGTGTGTGGCCAACCTGTCATACAGCCAAAGGCAGGTGCAGTTAAGTCCGCGAGGGAGAGGATAATCAAACTTCTCGTTGATGTACGACTTGACGCGACACATCAAAGCACTGCACTCGATATATTTCAATAATTTGCGTTTACCGATGCATTAATTACAACGCATGCATGCATGCCGTGACTCTTCTTTTGATAGTACTTGCATGTGTTGATTTAATGCACCTTGAAGTAGTACTCCCTCCGTTCCTAAATTATAAGTCTTTGTATGGATTCCATTATGAATTACATACGGATGTATATAGATGCATTTTAAGTGTGGATTCATTCATTTTGCTCCGTATGTAGTCCACCTAGTGAAATCTCTATAAAGACTTACTCCCTCTGTTCGGAATTAGGCTAGTCATAGTGGGGAGTAACTTAGACTAGTAACATGCATCGTGCTACTAGTCTATGTTAGTACTACCTCTATAGTGCATAGTATCATAGATTAGTAGTATCATAGATGGTCCCATTTATTGCCATGCATGACACATAGTAGCACCATATTTATTATGTTACGGTATCTACCTATGTTATTATAACCATCTCTCTCTTCTTTAATTGCCTGCCACATAAGCATGTTTGCGAGTCCCAAGTGCATGATACTACTTATGTTACTCCCACTATGGCCAGCCTTACTTGTCGCGAAAATGGATGTATCCAGACGTATTTTAGTTCTAGATACATCCATTTCCGAGACAAGTAATTCCGAACGGAAGGAGTACATTTAGGAACAGAGGGAGTATAAATATGTGACGGTAAGCTTTGTAATACCCCGGCCCAAGTCGAGAGATGGTTGTGCACGAGGAGGGCGAGATCATGCAGACCGAACATGAACAGGACCCGACGATGGAGCTCTCTAAGGTCTCGATGGACCTCACCGTGCTCCACTGCCCCTTGTGCCTCCACCCTTAGCGCCTCCGGTGTATGAGGTTGAATACACCTCGTCCGCTCGGCTGATTGAGCAAGGTGCAGGTTTCTTGATTGATGTCTTTGTTGGATTGATTTGCGGTGCAAGGGAGGGCACTGGCACCTTACGGACTGCCGCGTCGAGCGCCCGGGAACCAGCGGCGATGCGAGAAGTGCGCCTTGGCGGTGGCTTCAACGTCGCGGAACACGGCGGTGGACTCCGTCCTTTCGCCGGTGAGGTGGAGTGCCCGCACGAAGGCTGTGGGCTCTACGTCACTTACCACAAGCTTCGCCGATCACCGTAGTGTGTGTCCGCCGCTACCGCAAATGCCCGTGCGTGCCCGCTCACGAAGGCGCTCCGCCACGGCACTCTACCACCACATCAAGACCGCGCATCCCATGCCCGCGTACGGGATCCAAGACGGCAAAGGTGCTCCAAATGCAAGTGCCACTGCCGGAGCCACGGTTCTTGCTGTTAGCGGAGGAGGACCGCCGCAGCGTTTTTCTTGGTCGGCGGCGTGCTTGACATCGGGCGCCGCTTATCGCCGTGTTGGTCGCCCTGCAGATCGAGGTGGGCATCCCCACCGCCACACTACTAGGCCAAGCTGTGGGCGAACGGCCATTGGGAGCCTAAAGGCACGACCGACACCGTCAAGGTGGAAATGGAGGTGACAAGCAACAAGGATCCCGGTGATGTCGACGTGCAGGAGCTGACCTTCTTGACAGTTCCGCCCAAGCTGCTGGCCGGGGCTAAGCTTGCGTCCCTCCACATTCAGATTGACAAGCTCACGTCCTAAATGTTTCGACAGTGCCTTCTGTTTATCTTAGTAATATGCTAATATAGGGATTACCTTGGTCTACTTTAGCTTAAGAAATGGTGGGTTTTGGTGGTGACGCAGCAATTACTTCGACATCAGATCAGTAATTTCCAACAGTCGAACGAATATTTTGTATCTGTTGGATATAAAGTTCCTTTGGGTAGGAAGTACTACTTGTCATCAAAATGGATAAAAGGAGATGTATGTAGACGTATTTTAGTTCTAGATACGTCCCTTTTTATCCATTTTGATGACAAGCACTCCCTCCGCTCCACAATACATGCCTTCCATTTGTCAAAATATAGATGTATCTAGACATGTTTTAGTATATAGGTACATCCATGATAGAGCCAATCGGATGGTTGAGAACACTACAATTCGTAGCTACAGATGTGTGTGTGACTCCTAGATGCAGAGGCCGGGGGTCATCATCCTCCTTTTTGAGAAAAAAACAGACGCATGTGTGAGAGGACGAGTGCGTCCGTGCATCTCTTCTCTTCCTGTAGAACATACTACTAAACTCAGAGTACAAGTTTTTGTGGGTGGCACGATGGTGCGTGCGAGAAGTCCCGAGAGATAGGTTTAATGCGTCCGAAAAAAGGACTAGCCTAGAGCTCGCCACGCGGCTATTCCTGTTGAACACCCCATTAACCGTAAGATATGTATACGACGGTGCCAGTTATTGCACGTACACAACAGTACTCCCTCCTTTCCGGTTTATGGTGAGTGGTGGAATATTTTTTTGTAGTTTGCAAAGCACCTAATTAATGCTCTTGTTTTTCTCAAAAAATTATGTTTATCAATGCATTAATTGCAATGCATGCATGCATAAAGTACATGCATTGGTCAATTTTCTCTTAATACTTGCATGCAATGATTTAATGCTCCTTGAATCTGAACATGTGTTGGGAATAACCAAATTGAGCCTTATAAAATGGAAAAACTAAAATTTGAGATAAGCCCTATAAACCCGGAAAGGAGGGAGTAGAAAAGAAGTACTCCATCCGGGAATAGTGCCGCACTTCAAACTAGAACCGCTAATAAATTTTGAGCTTGCGTCTCGTCACATTCCAAATTACTCCACGCTATATTGAATTGCAAACCTGTTCACACCGATCACAACCTAAACGGTTTCCCACTTAGGAGCGTATTAGTACCACGCTATATTGAATTCCAAACCTGTTCACACCGATCACAACCTAAACGGTTTCCCACTCAGGAGCGTATTAGTACTCGGTTATAAATACTAGTATGCCAAGATGACTGCACATTCCTCCTCTACTCCTCATCCACAAAAACAAACAAGTCATTCTGCATCCTTCCCTTGCGTCTGCCATGGCCAGCGTGAGTTCTGGGTCGAGAGATTGCCACCAGGGAGAGGCGAGCATGGAAGCGGAAGCACGAGAGATGTCCCGCCTCACCGCGAAAGCAGCTGACATGTCCCGCCACACGGAAGTAGCAAAGACAGAGGTCCCGCCAGATCACCGAAGCAAAGACGGAGGTCCCGCCGCGCCGTCGACGCAGCAGACTGGTCCGGCCGTGCCGCGGAAGCAGCAGAGATGTCCCGCCGCGCCACGAATGCAGCAGAGATGCCCCGCTGCGCCGCGGCGGCTTGGGAAAATTTCTCGCGGGCAGGCGACCATTGTTACAGGCGCATGCATGTGATCGTCCATAGCCAGATGGATCAGATCTTCGGCTTGGCGAGGTTGCAGGACGACGTGAAAGCCTCGTTTGAACAGGCTACCGGCGTCATCCGGCAACTAAGGGAGGGCAATGAGAGGCTCTGGGCCAAGCGCGACTTGCTGAGGGAGAAGATCGTCCGAAGTGCAGACCAGCAGGAGGAGACCAGTGCCTTGTTGAAGAGGACCGGCATCATCGTCAAGAAACTTATGGACGAGAATGACATTCTCCGCAACGAGCGCCAAAGGCTGGTGGAGGAATCCGTGGATGTTCTCAAGCAACGTCTTAAGGACACGAAAGAGCTCATCGCTGCTCGCCGCAGAGACTAGTTCCCGCGGCCTGCAGCAACGCATCAAGAATGTAGAGATCAGCGAGCGGATCCTTGTCTTCCTTCTTCTTTTGCCCTTTGTGTATTTCGGCGTAGCCGCATGTGGCTTTTTAATTATCTTTCTAATTATGTAAGACAATTAATCGTCCTTATCTTTACGTGGAAGATCAATGTTGCGAGGCTGGAATGAAGAAAACTCTTGTTTTGTGGCGACCCTCGACAGCGTTCTTTGTTCTTCTAGTTCTTCTTTGGGCTTCCTTCAGTTTCCTAGTTTCTTTTGATGTAATAATTGGTTTAGGATGTGGATTGTGTCGTCGGTTGTGAAATGTTGGGTTTTAGCGCGGATGTTTGGCCTTTGTTGGCCTCTTGGGATGTTGCGATTTCAATCTGGTAGTCCATCGTGTTAGGCTGGAGTTCTGCTGAACTTCTTGTGCATTGTGGTGGTTTTCAGTAATGAAAATCGGAAGGAGGCAAGCCCTTCTTTGATAAAAAAAAATAAAAATCGTCCTTAAATATTCATCAGTCTTGCTATAAGTCGCAGTAGATGCTATATAGGTCCGTCAGATCTTACATCAAGATCCGTGCTTTCAGATTTTCTTTTTTCTCTCAATCTCAGTCGAGTGAGACATAGCCACGGCATTAAACAGAGGCTCGGGCACCACTAATGGAGACCTTGGGAGAGAGGTGGGCGGCAGATGGAGGTCAAAGGGCTCTCCTCCCGATAAGCACGCCAGGGGTCCGATCGCACGCCTCAGACTCAAATAGCTACCTGCACGGCGCCTCCTAGCTAATAAAAATGGGGACGCGTATGCACATAAATGTTACTAGTAAGTAGAACGCCCACGGTTTCAATAATACTTGTGTTTCCGATTGTAACGAGACAGCACTTGTTCCAAAATGACTTTGTTGATTGTTAATGTGTGCGCCTTCGCAAATCGGACTGCAAGTTTACCACAACATGTTGGTGCCATGTCATGGCACCAAGCCAAGTTTCATTATTTTCATGCGTGTTTTGGATTTATAGGAATTAAAAAACTAAGTTTCTCAATGTTTCCAACCCAGCCACGACGCTCGGAATTTTGAATTTCATTCCCATTTCTTGCATGGAACCTAGAAATTTACCCGAGGACACACATGTGATTTTTCAACCAACTTTGGTGCACTGGAACATGTGCTTGTATTTCAAATTTTAATTATGCACACAAAGGTGACACGTTCCCTCCCAGAACCACGAGCCTTCTTGAAAAATCACATTAAATGACCAGAAACTCAATTAATGTATAAAAAACGACAAACGAACCCGGAATAATTCCAAAATTTAACATGGCACTAATGTAGTTCTATGTTGCCTTTGTTAAGAAACTCAAGGGGGGGGCAGCGTATATCGTTTCACACTCAAAGGTGGCACGTTCCCTCTTAGAACCACGAGCTTCCAAATCGGCCCAATTTTTTACCACAACATGTTAGTGCCATGACATGACACCATGACAAGTTTCATGATTTCCAGCAGAGTTTTGGATTTACATGAATTTAAAATCTAAGTTTCTCTATGTTCTCGGCAGAAGAGTCATGGCCTCAGATGTTTGAATTTCATTCTCATTTCTTCCATGGGACCTAGAAATTCAACCAAGGACACACATGTGATTTTTCAACCCACTTTGGTGCACCGGAGCATGTGCATGCAATTCATATTTAGATTATGCACATTAAGAGTCCGGAAACTCAATTAATGTATAAAAAGGCCAAATGAACCCGAAATAATTCCAAAATTTAACAGGCACTCATATAGTTCTATGTTGCCTATGTAAATAAAATCAGGGGAGGCAGCGTATATCGTTTCAAGCACACAAAGGTGACGATTCCCTCTCGGAACCACGAGGCTTGTTGAGAGAATCTCGGTTTTGCAAGAGGCTTATATCAAAACTTGTCCCAATTCAGCCAAAAATTATACGTATGAAAACATGGTTTAGATTATCCCGAACATCTCGCTACCTAGACCAATAATGTACTAAGATTTGAATTCAACATAAAATGGATACAGATATTTGAATTGGAGAGCGTATGGTACATGTAGTTCATAGTGAAATATGATTACTGCTATATGCATGTCTTTTTGTTATCAAGATAATATTTAAATTATTGTATAACTTGACAACAATCGTATTCAAATAAGGAAAATTGATTCAAATTTAGTCCATATGGTAAACGACAATATATATGTTCACATGGTGGAGTAAAATGTTCATATATGATGGAAGATCAAAATGTACGACCACATCAATTATAAACCGCAAGGTCACCTAATGATATATTCGAATTCAACATAATGTGGATTCAAAAATTGAAATTCGAGATCATGGCATCTTTAATCATATAAAAAGGGACATTACTCTTTCTTTGGTGGGAATTGATTTGTTTTTTATTGTTGTTGAGGGAAGTGCGAATCGATTTGGTAATCGTGCAGAGGGTAATCTAGTTCTCCAGATTTTTTTACATTTTTCTTGTAGTTTTTCAATGGCATCTATAGCAATTTAGTAAAAGGGGACATGACTCTCTTGTGTCTTGTATGATTTTTTTACACGTTAAGTTTGTTCTGCCGAACAAGGAATCCGCACCTTGTTATTCCGAAATTTTCAAGCTCGAGTATCTTTTGTCTCACCCGCTTTGAAACTCCCGCTTCTTCAACCCACACCGTGCCTTGTTATCCCAAAATTTGGACGCGCGCGAGAACTCCCTCCTCATCCAAAATCGCTCCGGCAACCCAGACACGCGAAATCCCCCTTCTACCCCTCAGCCAGAAATGAAGCTCCACGTTGCGGTGTCAAAACCGGTGGGGGCACGCTGGTAACTTACCCTACATTTTGGACAAGCGCGTCCCTAAGCTTGGCTTCCTCCCCTTCGCCACCCCCCATTCGCATACACCGGGCCGCCAAAACCCATGAAACCCCACGCTCCTCCGTCTGCCTCCCGACCGCCGCCACCGGAGACTCTTCCCGACCACGCTGCCCACCGCAATAGCTCGCCGTCCCTCATCCACCGCAGACCGGATGAGGATCCGTTGTCGATCTCGTGCGTCCCACCGGATCAGCCGCCTGCCCTCCACCTCCAAGGAGCTGCCCCGACGTTCTCCTCGCCTATCGCGCCACCTCAATCCCCACAGCGCCGTCTTGACATGCCCCACCGGAACCGCAACACCTCACCAATTCCTCCGATGAAGCCGAGGCCAACTCGGGCGCCACCAAGGAGGTTCTCAGACCTTGACCGCTGCATTTTATCTTTTATTTGATCTCACGGGGCTGCCGGTGCTCGATACCGAGCAAACATGGCGTCTCCATCGACGGCGCCGTCGCCGGCCACATCATCCACGGCGTCTCTCCCCCATGTCGTTGCTTCCTCTACGGCGACTTTCCACAACGGCACTAGCTGCAGCTCCCGCTTCCCGCCTTCGGCTGCTGGCTTCTTTGCCGCTTTTGCCGCTGACCGCTCCTGCTTCGTTAGGTTGCTGCTGCTCGCTCTTGCTCTCGCTTGCGCTTCCCGCCGCCGCAAGACCTCCGGCAGCTGAGGAGTTGCTGCTTTAGCACTCGTCATGGTGCTATCGCATGACTTGCTCTCCGCTAGTGTGTTCCTCGCCGAGCGTCGCTGATTTAGATCATCGCTTCTCCGCTACTAGTGCTCGAACGCTGAAACATCTATTGCAATGCTCACATTACTAGTTCAATCAGTTTCGAAAGAAAATTCAGTTTCGATTGCGGAAGTTCATTTTCTTCGCTTAAGTTTAGAGTGAACAGTACTTACAAAGATCTCGGTTTGAGCTGCCGTGGCACGGCCGATGCGCTTTTTACATCTAGCACTTTTTGGTGATGTATTTTACATCATCTATTGCAGATGATATTAGGGTCCCGCTTCATATTAAAGTTGTCTCGTCTTGTCATGCTTCAGCCTCGTCAGCCAGTACACCTTAGCGAGCTGCTCCAACGATTTGAACCGCCCATCACAAATGAGCAAGACCCTCACCGCTTTCCAGAGGCCTCGGATCTTCTTCCCCGCCTCCGACAAACACACCAAAGATCATCACCATCCTACATCGTCCAACCCAATGATGCTGAGGTCCACAAGGCTATGCCAAAGAGGTTGTACACTCGTCGCATCACTTTGTTTCTCCATTCCTCTGTTCTTCCAATTCATGTGAGCCAAACACCCAGGCTGACTGAAATCCTATGTTTCCAAATGCTCTATTTTGCACGTGCATTCCTATCCTATTCCAGTGTTCTTCCTGTCCCTGCGTTTATAGAATCCTCCAATTCTAAGGAGCCCTTACAGATTTACTTCATTTTCAGATTGGCGTCAAAGAAAACTCTGTGTGTTATGTCCTGCTCTGCCAGGTCATCCACCCCAATTCGAGGTGCACCATCGACAAGCGTTCATCGCAGCAGAGATCCCCCTGCAGACTTTCTTTCGTCGCCTCAGATCATCTTCCCTGCTGTCGCAGCCACGCCTAACTGCATTACCATCATCGACTAAGCGAGATGAACCCGAGGACTAGACAGTTAGGAAGAGAGGTCGCGATCTTTCGTGGTTTGCTTACGTTATACATCGGTTATTTTTACCTGCTACTTTATCGCTCAATCTTGAGTTTTGAATTGCCCATGGGTCTCATATCGAGCCAAAGAACGAATAGTATCATCTACTATCTGGTTCATCCGGGGTCTTCTATGTGGTTCATGTTGGGTGGGCAACAAACAATAGATGATCCATTGTCTATCTTTTTAAAATGAAGCTATAATCTACACCGCTATCATTAGTTTTGGATCCATCCACTGCTTTGCTACCATCGGTCTTGATTTTTGCATGCACCCCTTAGGCCTTACAAAATCTAACTATTTTTTTATTATGCATGTCAGATATTGTACACAATCGTACTGAACATGTAGAGAAAAAGAGAAGACCGTTGCGTGCGAATATAATGTCATGCAGACGCTGCTCCATGGTGCGCGAAGTGGCCCCCCTTCTCCTGCATTTCCAGATTGTATTCCATGGGAAGATAACTGTTCAGATGGAGATTCAGAAGGAGCCGACCACGCCTGTTTACCACCTGAGGTGTTTGCTCTAACTCGCATGCCGATGTTTGTCATATCATGCATATGGCGCCTTGCATTGCTTACATTGTACATCTTATATGTCATCAGCTTAGTTTAGATTTGCTTTGTGTGAGTGCCACCTGTTTGGTTTCTATATCATACTCCCACCATTTCTAAATATTTATCTTTTTAGAGATTTCAACAAGTGACTACATACGGAACAAAATGAGTGAATCTACACTCTAAAATATGTCTATATACATCTGTATGTGGTAGTCCATTTGAAATCTCTAAAAAGACAAATATTTAGTAACGGAGGGAGTATATGGGAATTATGCAATGCCATCTTCTTTAGCCAGGCATCATATACATGAATCATGCAATGCCATCCTGTTTAGCCAGTCATCGATATGTGAATTGTATCGTGCCATATTTTTTCCATAATGTATTCCATTTGTCAACAATGTTTATACATTCATCTACTCTTCCTGCATCAGCCATTTGAGTCGGTCATGGGAAAATCTGGAGTGAAAACAAGGTCTTCGAGCAGTCAGTGCTACACTGTCGATGCAGATTTCTTCTTTGGTTCTGAGATAGCTCCTCGGAGGAGGATTAGAGAGAGATGACCATCGTATCCCCGAGGTGCTTGCTCTTACTTGGCTTGGTGATATTGGTGATATCATGCATATTGTGTCTTGCATTGCCATGCCATCTGCTTATATTAGACATGCTTTGTGTGATTGCCTCCTGTTTGCTTTCTATATCAGATATGTGACTTATGCAATGCCATGTTTTTCACCGGTTATCATATATGTGAATTATGCACCGCCATGGAGCCAGACATCATATATGTGAATTATCTCATGCCATCTTTTTTTTTCATTACGTATTCCATTTGTCGACAATCTATGTATATTGAACTACTCTTCATGTGTATCAGCCATTTGAGCCGGTTATGGAAAAATCTGGAGTGAAAATAAGGTCTTCAGAGCAGGCAATGGTACTGTTGAAGCTATATATCTCGATGGTTACAGGGAGCTCCTCAGAGGAGGATTCAGAGATAGATGACCAGTCCTATCTCCCACCTGAGGTGTATGCTCTAAGTTACAATGTTTATATTTCTCATATGATGCATATGGTGTCTTGCATTGCTTAGTTTAGACATCACATGCCCAATATTGAATTCTATCTACTTAGTTTAGAGATCATACATGCGAGTGCCAGCTGCTTAGTATATGAATCAATTATGTCAATTATATCATGCCATCCTGTATACTTAGACAACATGTATGTGAATTATTTCATCCCAACCTATTTTAGAAAGACATCATATAGTTTTGTCATGTCATCCCGTTTAGGTACTCATCATATGTTGAATTATGCCATTATATCATGTTAAGTTATCCATCATATATCCTAAATCGTGTCATGCTATCCTGTTTAGTTAGGCATCATATATGTGAAATTGTGTCATCTTTGTCCTGCTTTGGTTAGACAACATATATGTGAATTACCACATACATCTATCATACAATGCCTCAGACGTTCAACTTCTTTTCTTGTTTATCACCCATTTGAATTGGAGGGCGTGATGGCAGATATCTAAGGGAGCAAATACCCGTTCTTCACAAAAAGACAGTGCTACCCGTCGATGCAGACAGTAACCATGGTTGTACTTGGCCCACAAACTAGCCCCACCACACATAATCGAGACTCTTCCAGATTGCACACTTACCTTTGTTGGGCGAGAACCAGCTACAACCCATCTAACCGCAACCCCAGCGGATAGTAACCCACTTATAGTTGACAAAGCACCATGTCCACCACAGAGTACCCCCACACGAGCAGTTTATAAAGCTACTGGAGTGCCCAAAGCACGAAGACCACCAGTGCTAACCCAAACTCCACGTTTAAAGCAGAAGAGCAACTGTTCTCAGGTCATATTCCGTAGCTATGGTCCATACCCTTTCTTGTTGCATCAGATGTATTTACTCATACCAACTACTTTCGAATTTGAAGGATCCAATTAAAACTCCAATGGCGCAATGGTATGTTTTAAACCTATTTCTTTAATCGGATTGATGTTCTAACTTCTCGCTCTATGTTGATTTCAGTTTAAGTTATATAAACAGTTATGTTCTCATGTGATGCACATTACAAGTGCTGCCAATGCTGTGTAGTTTCTCACACTTATATTCTGTCTATGCTGCCGTGTCTTAAAAATATATGAGTTGAACTGTGTCTCTATCTTGATTAGGGAACATAAACTAGAATGATATGGGCAATACAAAGTGACCATAGTACATAGATATATGTTTGTTTCATGTTGTTATCCTGTCCACCTTACTATCGAACGGTTTACCAAAATGAGTTTGGTATACTACAAGCTAAACTCGTGATGTGTGCGCTTGTTTCTCTTGTAGTATGCAAACATAATATTGGAGAAGAGCACCCCACTATGCAATGGCGGAGAAAGTAATGCGAGATAAGGTTCAAGATAGTGAGACAACCCTGTTGGTCTCCAAGAAAGGTGATAAAAGCGATCTTGTAGACAGTGAGAAAACCCCACACCCCTGCGTTGATGTAGTGTTCGAGTTCTTTGGCGAGTACCGCGGCACAAGCTCTTCGAACTTCGCTGCTGAATCACTTCGATTCTTCTGCCTCAGCTACAAGCTGAAAGGCATCGATCCGGTATGCGGCAAGAAGCCGGAGGGCCCGAGGAAGTCCCAGAGAATTCAGATGCGTACTTTCTTGTGCTGACAAAGAAGCTACTGGAGGATTTAAGCGCCAAACATGAGAAAGTTAATAAGCTTGCTAAGCATCTTGCCGCATTATGGGTACCTGTGATATTGTTTCTTGAACTCTTCTCAAGTGGTTTCAGTTACGGACTTGTTTTCTTCTGGCGTTTATATGTCGATGTGTTCCCTATATTTGCACCTTGGTGGTGAACTTTGATGCCCGATGGATGTAATATGTGTAATAGCCGTGATAGCCTAGCATAAGTTGCTTGCTTATTTATTTCCTTGTTGTCTTGTTTATTTGTTTGCTTGTAGTCGGTGCAGTTCTTTTTCCGCGGTTTGCTAGTGGCTGCAATAACCTATTTTAAAACTAGGCCACAATAACCATGAGCTAATATTTACAATAGTGACCTTTGGGCCTCCTACGGGCCGTAGAAATAGTGGGCCTTCTACGGGCCGTAGAGAAAGCGAGAGGCCTTCTACGGGTCAGAGAAACATTGGGCCTTCTACGGGTCAGAGAAACAATGGGCCTTCTACGTCAGTATCATCAATGGGCCTTATACGGTCCAGTATGATCGATCACAAACATGGGCCAATAACAGGCCGCATTATGGCCGTAAATGGGCCAGAGTTGGAATCGTCTGTTCATGGGCCAACCATAACGGGCCATCGTTAATAGGCTGTATTTGATGACGCTATGAAAACGGCCCAACGTATTAACAGACCACAAACGGGCCGATCAGAACCACGGACTGAATTTGGCCCACAAGCGTAAAAATGACAAAGAACGGGCCGTAAGTAAACGAATGCTCAAAATGAGCCCAAGAATAAATGGGCTCTGAGAAGGCCGAAAGATAACATGGGCTGGAAACGGCCCAACTGAATAACGGGCCCTTAATGGGTATAAAGTGATACACTGTTCATTACGGGCCAGTTTCACCACGGGCCGTTAATGGGTCTAAAGTGATACACTATTCATTGCGGGCCAGTTTCACCACGGGCCGTTAATATGATATGAGCCAATGTCACGGAAGATGATGAGCAAACTATGGCACGTTTCTTGAATGGACTCAATCATCCTATCAAGAAAATAGCCGACTTCCAACCATACTCGAACCTCATCGAGCTAGTGCATCAAGCTACCAAAGCGGAACATCAAGTGCAAGATGACTTAAAATATGCCAAGTTCTCATCCAAGTCATATGGTTTATCTAACTCTCACGCGTCAATGACTCCAACACCTTCTACCTCAACCAAGCCATCTACAAGTAACGGCGACAAGTCAAGTTACAAGAAAACTTCGACAACCTCAAGTCGTCTTCCTACTACAAGAAATTTCAAGCCGAAAGCTTCATCATCATATACTCCAACCGATGAGACCATCAAGACGAGTTCCTTCAAATGCTTCACATGCGGCGGCCAAGGCCACAAGTCCTTCGAGTGTACAAACAAGCGCACCATGATCCTCAAAGACGACGGAACCTACGACTCCATGAGTGAAGGATAAATGGAAGCTCATGAGCAAGTGGCCATGCACCGGCAAGTGAACAACGAAGATGAAGATGATCAAGTCTTTTGTGACGAAGATTCGAGCCCCGCTCTTGTTGTCTCCAAGGTCTTGACTCTTCAACATCAACAAGACGAAGACCAAAGATGCCATATCTTCCACACCAAGGCCGACATGAATGGAAGGTCCGTCAAGGTCATCATCGATGGAGGAAGTTGCCATAACCTCGCAAGTGAAGAACTATGCTCCAAGCTTCAATTTGTCAAGATGAAACACCGGCACCCCTACAAGGTTCAATGGCTAAGTGATTCTGGCACAATCCAAATCGAGCATGAAGTACGAGTTTCTTTCATGATCGGAGCTTACGAAGACACTTTGGAGTGTGATGTCCTTCCAATGACCGTTTGCCACCTCCTTCTTGGACGGCCATGGCAATTCGACCGAGGTGTCATCCACAACGGGTGTACAAATCACTATAGCTTCAACATGAAAGGCAAAGAGTACATCCGACGACTATGTCTCCAAGCCATGTGATCGCCGATAAGCAAGCCACCCATCGTGGAGAGAATAGTGAGAGAGCGAACCACCAAAAAGGGAGTGAGCGCCACAAGCCCAAATTGAGTGCCTCCACGATGAGCGACAAGAAGAACTTAGTCCTATTTGCCACCAAATGTGAGATGAGAGAAGTGTGTGAGAACCCATCAAGTGTTACGCACTATGTCCTTTTGTGCAAGGACGAAGCACCAAAAGCTAACACCTCTCACAATCTTCCTCTAGTGCTATCTTCTCTTTTGCAGGAATTCCAAGATGTTTTCCCCGACGAGCTACCTCTGGGTCTACCTCCACTATGAGGCATTGAGCACCGCATCGACCTCATCCCCGGACCGCCACTTCCAAACAAGGCTCCCTACCGAGTCAACCCCGAAGAAACCAAAGAAATACAAAGGCAAGTAAAGAATCTCATAGATCATGGACATGTGCGTGAAAGTTTGAGTCCTTGTGCCGTACCGGTCATTCTTGTGCAAAAAGAGACAGTAGCTTTTGTATGTGTGGCGATTGTAGACCTATCAATGCTATCACCGTTCGCTATAGGTACCCCATTCCACGCCTTGATGATATGCTTGATGAGCTTAGCGGTGCCACTATTTTTTTCCAAAATAGATCTCAAAAGTGGTTACTATCAAATCCTCATACAAGAGGGGGATGAATGGAAAACCTCTTTCAAAAAAAAGTTTGGTTTGTATGAGTGGTTAGTCATGCCTATGGGTTTATCTGAAGCACCCGGTACTTTCATGCGTCTCATGCATTATGTGTTTCGCCCTTATATTGGTGAATTTGTTGTTGTCTACTTTGATGATATCCTTGTGTTTAGAAAATCTCTCAAAGAGCATGTCACCCACCTTCGAACCATGCTACAAACTCTTCGAAAAGAGCGTCTTTATGCTAATATGGAAAAATGCCTTTTTGGCGTTGATAAGCTTGTTTTCTTGGGTTTTGTAGTATCTTCTAAGGGTGTTCATGTTGATGAATCTAAGATCAATGCTATTAAGAGTTGGCCCCAACCAACCAATTTGCAACAAGTGTGTAGTTTCCTTGGTTTAGCCGGTTTCTACCGTAGATTTATGAAGGATTTTAGCACCATTGCATATCCTTTACATGCTTTGAGCAAGAAGAATGCACCCTTTGTTTGGGGACCATTGCAAAATAGTGCATTCAATGAGCTTAAGAATTTTCTTACTCATGCTCCCATGCTTGCATTACCAAACTTTAACAAACCTTTTGAGATTCATTGCAATGCTAGTGGTAATGGCATAGGAGGTGTGTTAACGCAAGAAAAGCGCCCCATAACATACTTTAGTGAGAAACTTTCCGGAGCGCAACTCAATTACCCCATCTATGACAAAGAGCTATATGCTTTAGTGCGAGTTTTGCATGAATGGGAACATTACCTTCGCCCTCATGAATTTGTCATCCGCACCGACCATGAAACGCTTAAGTATCTTAAGGGTCAAACTAAGTTGAACAAGCGTCATGCTAAATGGAGTGAGTTTATTGAGTCTTTTCCTTATGTCATCAAGTATATCAAAGGTAAGGAAAATGTTGTGGTGGATGCGCTTTCCCGTATATGCATGCTTGTTACTAAACTTGAGTTGAATGTCATTGGTTTTGAGCACATAAAAGCTTGTATGAGCATGATCCTACTTTTGCTCTTCCTTATGCCAAGTGTTTGACGCATACTTCTTGGGATCGATATTACCTCAAGGATGGTTATCTTATGAGAGCTAACAAACTATGCATCCCCGAGTCCTCTCTTCGTTTGTTACTTTTGCAAGAATCTCATGGAGGAGGACTAATGGGACATTTTGGACGCGACAAGACATTTGCTACGCTCTCCAAGAACTACTTTTGGCCCAAGATGTTCCGCGACGTCAATCGCTTCACCAACTGATGCTCTACATGTCGCAAAGCTAAGTCTAAAGCTCAATCTCATGGACTATATATGCCTCTTCCAATTCCGTATCAACCATGGGAAGATATTAGATGGATTTTGTACTTGGTTTGCCTAGAACTAGAAATGGCAAGGATTCCGTTTTTGTTGTTGTGGACCGATTCTCCAAAATGGCACATTTCATACCATGCAACAAGATAGACGATGCTTCACATGTTGCAAATTTGTTTTGTAGGGAAATCTTGCGCCTTCATGGAGTGCAAAGACGATTGTCTCGGACCGCGACGTCAAGTTCTTGAGTTACTTTTGGAAGACATTGTGCGCCAAGCTCGGAATCAAGCTATTGTTCTCTTCGGCATACCATCCTCAAACCACGGCCAAACAGAGGTGACGAACCGCACGCTCTCCACTCTACTACGCGTGTTGATAAATAAGAATATCAAGGAGTGGAAGGAGTGTCTACCAATCGCCGAGTACGCCTACAACCGTGCAAGACATTCGACTACCGACAAGTCCCCCTTCGAGGTCGTCTACGGCTTCAACCCGTTGTCCCCATTGGACATTCTTCTTCTACTGCTACAAGAGCGCACAAACATGGACGCGAGTGCCCGAGTCAACTACCTCAAGAAGATTCATGACGATACAAGGCACACCATTGAGCGCCAAGTACAATGACTCGCGACCAAGCTCAACGTCAACAAGCAACCCATGATATTCAATGTTGGAGATCTTGTGTGGCTACACTTTCGCAAGGACCGCTTCCCCAATGAACACAATTCCAAACTACTACCCCGAGCGGATGGACCTTTCAAGGTGCTTGCACGCTACAACAACAACACATACAAGATCGACATCCCACGCGACAAGTACTCCGTGAGCGACATCTTCAACATCAAAGATTTCTCCCCGTACCATGGTGATGAGGATTTCGATCCGAGGTCAGATCTTTCCCAAGGGAGGGGAGATGATGCGGAGCATCCTACGGTCATCCCCATGGACCTACCATCGTCTCATCAAGAGCCAAGAGGACCTATGACACGAGCACGAGCTAGAGCTCTCGAGAACGAGGTGACTTCCTTCCTTAGTGATATCACATATCATCCACTCGAGACATGGCAACTACCTAAGTCCGATATGCTATGCATGATTAGGCGTCAAGAGGACCCTCCGGGAGATGCTTATGAAGACGGACAAGCCGCCAAGTTCACGGACGAGGAGAACCAACGGAAGGAGTCAAGTGTAGCCCCTAGGACCCAGACATCCGGCCAGGACCCCGGACATCCGGCCCCTGGAAACGCCACCAATGCCAAGGAGCCATCGGCCAAGTCTATAGGCCCCGGACATCAGGCCCAATAGCACGGACTTCTGGCCTCCGCCCGGAAATCCGGCGCCCATCACAGAATGCACCCGAAGGTGAACCACTTCAGCCCGAACATCCGGCCAAAGGCCCGGACATCCGGCCCGTCCCGAGCTCCCAGACATCCAGCCCCTCGACCGGACATCCGGACCCCGCCTATCCAGAGAGCATGCAGGCCAGCCACACCAGCCCGGACATCCGGCCCGCCAGCCCGGATATCCAGCCCCTCGCGAAGGCCCGGACATCCGGCCCGTCGCCCGGACATCCGGCCTCCCCAGTCTGCGTACAGTGTAAGGGCCGAGGCCCATGTACCCCTTTTCCCACCTAGACTATATATACTCCCCCATCTACCTCTTTCTAGGGTTAGCATTGGTTTAGCTCATATGTCAGATAGAGCTTTGCTCATCCATACGGATCTGCTCCAATAGAGAGACCGCGACCCCTCTACAGAGACGATCCACGTTGGATTCAAGACCCCCTCTTGGGTGGCCCCATCAAGACCTCCTCATGGAGAAGAACTGGTTACCTTTGTATCGTCCTTTGTTGACTTTGGATCTTGTATCTCCTCTCGTGTTTCGAGGATCTAGCATATGTGTGACTATATCTTGTTGGTTTGAGAGTTCCTCTTGTGTTTTCCCTTGTGATCCCCCGTGTGTTCTTCGTGTTCTTAGTTGGGATCCGCTCCTTTCGTGAAAGATCAGCCGTATAGGGTTCCACACTACATCAAAAAATGTTAAAATCAAATAATTATTTTATTTGAAATAGAAAAAATGCATTTTTTAAAGTTGCATTTTAGGCCAAGAAAATGTTCACTATGTTCTAAATATTTAATTTAGACGGTGAAAATTGTTTTTGGCATTTTTAGAATTTCTTTTATATGTTATTTAGGACTTTTCCTTTTCGGTGGATTTTTTTTAAAAAAAATGCTTCCGGACCGAACTGGGCCCCAGCCCAGCCGGCCCGCTCGTGCCACCTCCTCCGCCTCCGCGCCGTGCCGCCACGGACTAAGCGAGGAGTCTGGCTCTGGCTCCGCCTCGCCGCCGCTGCCCCCTCTCCCAAGTCGGAGACGGCCCCTCTCGCCACCCCGTCATGGCGCCACCCGAGCCACGCCGCCCACGCCTCTTGCTCACTTCCGCCGCTGCAGGCGTAGGCGCCGCTATGCCGTGCCATCGCCTCGCCCGCCTCGCCTCGCCGCCCTTGAGCCGCCCGTCGACCTCGCCGCCCGGTTTTTTCTTCGATTTTTTAGGTAATACCATTCTGTTTTTAAAAAAACCTAGTTTTGGTTTTTTTAGATCGGTTCGGTTTTCTCGGTTTAGGTTACTTTGCGAACGTTCGTTCGTTAGTTTATTTTAACAAACAATTCATTCGTTTGCCTCTGTTAGCGGACGTTCGTCCGATAGATTTTTATTTTTCCGTTTATTTTCGGCCAGGGACCTATCCACGATTATTTTTATCGCAGATTAGCCCCTGATCTTCAAACCCTTGCAACTTTTTAACCGGTCGTCCAAATCCAGTGAAAACAACGCCAAAGTCTTCATCTCAAGCCCCTCTTTCTGGTTAATCAACTTGAACATGATTTTGACAATTTAAAATTTGGTTTCAAACAGATTTGTATTCGAAGTTCTTTTGATCGTAGTTTCAGTTCCGTAGCTCCGTTTTGATCGATTCTTTTTGCAAATCGAAGCTCTTCAGTTGAAATTTCAGATTGGATATTCTTATTTGAGTTTTACCCTTGCATCTATGCTTGAGTGCTTATGCATGCTATTGTTTGTTTGTGATAGAATTCCCGGAGTACGAAGCGTGCTACTACGAGTCTCTAGGGTTTGCAGATCGTCATCAAGGCAAGTAACACATTGATCATACTCTTTTCATACCTAGTTTTTATGCATTAGTTACAATCCTCAAACACTGCATGATTAGGATGTGATTAACTTGTGGGTATTGGGAAGTAGATGATGAGGTAGAACCTATTGCCCTTTTATTATCAAACCCTTGGGAGTTACTTCTACGTTATGCTTATATTGCCATGCTATGCTCGTTGACGTGGATTGGGTTTGAGTGTATCCATGAAAGATGTGAGATTGTTAATTAATGGTTAACTTAAGGTGGATACTTAAACACACATCTGGGTGGATTGGTTGCGGGCACCTTAATTAATGGTTAACTTAAGGTGGATACTTAAACACACATCTGGGTGGATTGGTTGCGGGCACCTGGAGAATCCAGTGTTGTCCTAGGATATCCCGGAGTACCCGTGTGATCATCCTATGGTTTGCCACCCAGGCTCAAAGGGATCATAAGATTATTCATCTTTGAAACTTTTAGGTGGTGCAGCCACAAGCTATTATGGGCTCTAGCATAGTTGAGTATGTTGCATGACCTCTTTTCGTTGGTGGGCTAGCGAGATGTAGGGGAAAGTAGTTGTAACTGTCCACCCAGAGTAAAGAGTTAGTGCTTCTGAAAGACTGTGTCTCGGTCATCCGTTTCTCAAACACCATGTAGTACGAGAAATCCAATGGAGGAGATCGAGTCTTGTGGGGAAAAGTGCGCAAACCTCTGCAGAGTGTACAAACTAATCATGATTAGCCGTGTCCCCGGTTATGACAATCTTGAGTATCTGGTTCTTGGATAATCATGTTGATCTCATCACTCTAAATTAATTTGTCGGGTTATTAAATACTGCTTAATTGGGATTGAGTTGGAGGAACCTTCTCAATGTTTAACAACTACCATGATAGTTAAACAAAATATATTCCTTTGATGTAGGGAAAAATTGGCTTTACGCAAAACATTATAACCATAGAGCCTCCACCAGCCATATATGCATGTGGTGATAGCATTTATTCTATGCATTGCTCTACTGTGTTATATTGCCAGCATATTCCATGTGCTGACCCGTTTCAGGCTGCAACATATCATGTTGCAAACTTTTCACACGAAGAGTAAGGTGCGCTAGGTCGTTGCCATGCACTCAGCTATGCCATTGGAGTTGATGGACTCACTTTATCTTCCAAAGCCTTCCGTTGTTATCTTATTTAGATGCCCTTAAGCCATATTTATTGTAATAAGTTCTCTTCTGAGACACACGATGTAATAAGTGTGTGATTGCACTCTGCTATAAATCCTTCGAGTACTGTGTGTGTCAGCATTACCGATCCAGGGATGACACTTATGCACAATGATTTGACCGTCTGAGGTCCGATCGCTACAATCGAATGATATGAAAATAATAATAGTGCAAGAGTGCCATGGACTAAGCTGGAATCTGCAAACATTTTATTCAACGGGAGAAGACAAGGTAAAATGGGCTCTTTATTAGTTCAACAATTATTCATATGAGAGCCGCTTAACATTTTCATCGTGGTCTTCTCCTTGGTAAGACTCGAATAAAAAGGAAAAGAAATTCAGAGAAACACACTGAAATATTTTTGGAGTTTTTGGTTTTCTTGAAGAAGCAAATAAAAGGAAAAAACAAAAATAAGAAAAGCTATTTACACGGGAAAGTTCCCAACAAGCAAAAGAAGAATAAGGAAATCTTTTTGTATTTTCTTTTTAGTGCTACTACTAAGCATGCATAGAAAGTAAATTACCACAACTGATTTTTTTGGCTTTTCTAAAGTTTTTCAAACAAACAATAAGAAAGCAAGAAAATAAATCTAAGCATGGATGGTACAATGAAAAAGTGTGAACACCGACAGATAGAATGATATGTGAACATGAATATAATGTCGGTGAGAACATGTACTCCCCCAAGCTTAGGCTTTTGGCCTTAGTTGGTAATCGATCAGTAGCGTGGAGAGTAGTAGGGATCCTGAGGAGCGGGCATCCACTCATCCCAGCTGGCCGAGATGCTGGCAGCCTCTGCAGCAAAGATGAGCATTCCAAAGAGGGCGGCGATGTCTGCGGGCATAATCCGGTGATCCGCCTACAGCAAATGAGAATCAAACAAAGCGAGTGCGAGCAAGGGATAACATCACGAGTATCAACATTATAAACCAAGTTATAAGGAATGGCAATGTTAGGACTATCATGTGCAAGAAAGTGACGGTGATACATGGCTGCCTGGTCTAGGTAAACCTTGGCCATAGGGTAATCATGGTGGCGTATCTCAACCTCAAAGTGAGCCGCCAACCGAGTAGCAAAAATCCCACCATGTATTTTACCCCGAGATTTATTAAGATGGAGGCGACGAGCCACAATAGCTCCCAAGCTATACGTGTTTTCGCACTCTATTGCACGAGTAAAACAGCAAGGTCTGGTGAACTAAGTGCACCCACCTTCTCCCTAGCAAGAAAGCATTTGGTGATGAAATATGCAAAGTAACGAACAGCAGGAAAATGTAAGCCACCAGCAGTGATGGCTGACAGTCTCCTCTCATCACCCACTTTGTCGAGTGCGACAAAATCCTCAAACTCAGCCGGCCACGCTCACCAAGCTCCCATCGGAAGGGATCATGCATATGTTGCAAAACTCAGTAAGTGGTATCTGATGGTGTTCAACATATAAATCCAAGCTCACTTCAGGATGATTATTTCTAGGCACGAAAGTAAAACTTTGAAAAAACAAGTTTGTGAGGATTTGGTGCTGTTCACACTCATCTGCGATGAAGTCGGTGAGACCGGCATTGGCAATAAATTGCAAGAACTCTTCATGAATTCCAGCCTCTTGCATGAACGAGGTGTGCGGCCATTCGCACGGCCGTACCTCCGCCAACCTCCGAGGGCGGAGATCACTGTCAGAAGACTTCCCAATAAGACCCTTGGAGTTCTTCTTATAGCCAAATTTCACGAAGATATTCATGTCCTACAGTACAATTTTCCTATGAACAAAAATCTTAATTTTAGTCCACAAAATTTTTCCAACAAAACTTCACAAAACTAATAGCAACTACTCATAGGGATACATAGAGGCCATAGCAAGCATTCAAACTACTTAGAACACTAAGAATTGAACATGCAAGCACATCCACAGCAGCACTGATACGTCCATTTTGCATCATGCTTTTATATCGATATTTATTGCATTATGGGTTGTTATTACACATTATGTCACAATACTTATGCCTTTTCTCTCTTATTTGACAAGGTTTACATGAAGAGGGAGAATGCGGCAGGCTGGAATTAAAATTTGGAAAAGGAGCAAATATTAGAGACCTATTACGCACAACTCAAAAGTCACGAAACTCCACGAAAGTCAGTTTTGGAATATATAAAAAACATTGGGTGAAGAAAGCACCAGAGGGGGGCCACACCCTGTCCATGAGGGTGGGGGCGCGCCCTACCCCCTGGGCGCGCTCCCTGCCTCGTGGGCCCCCTGGCAAGCCTCCGGTGCCCATATTTTGCTATATGAAGTCTTTCGACCTTGAAAAATCATAAGGAAGCTTTCGGGACGAAGCGCCGCCATCTTGAGGCGGAACCTTGGCGAAACCAATCTAGGGCTCCGGCGGAGTTGTTCTGCCGAGGAAACATCCCTCCAGGACGAGGAAATAATCACCATCGTCATCACCACCGATCCTCACATCAGGAGGGGGTCAATCTCAATCAACATCTTCACCAGCACCATCTCATCTCAAACCCTAGTTCATCTCTTGTATCCAATCTTTGTCTCAAAACCTCAGATTGGTACCTGTGGGTTGCTAGTAGTGTTGATTACTCCTTGTAGTTGATGCTAGTACGTTTATTTGGTGGAATATCATATGTTCAGATCCTTTATGTATATTAATACCCCTCTGATTATGAACATGAATATGATTTGTGAGTAGTTGCGTTTGTTCCTAAGGACATGGGAGAAGTCTTGCTATAAGTAGTCATGTGAATTTGGTATTCGTTTGATATTTTGATGAGATGTATGTTGTCTTTCCTCTAGTGGTGTTATGTGAATATGGACTACATGACACTTCACCATTATTTGGGCCTAGGGGAAGGCATTGGGAAGTAATAAGTATATGATGGGTTGCTAGAGTGACAGAAGCTTAAACCCTAGTTTATGCGTTGCTTCGTAAGGGGCTGATTTGGATCCATATGTTTCATGCTATGGTTAGGTTTACCTTAATACTTCTTTTGTAGTTGCGGATGCTTGCAATAGGGGTTAATCATAAGTGGGATGCTTGTCCAAGGAAGGGCAGTACCCAAGCACCGGTCCACCCACATATCAAATTATCAAAGTAACGAACGCGAATCATATGAGCGTGATGAAAACTAGCTTGACGAAAATTCCCATGTGTCCTCGGGAGCGTTTTCCTTTATATAAGACTTTGTCTAGGCTTGTCCTTCCCTACAAAAAGGATTGGGCCACCTTGCTGCAGCTTGTTTACTTTTGTTACTTGTTACCCGTTACAAATTACCTTATCACAGAACTATCTGTTACCGATAATTTCAGTGCTTGCAGAGAATACCTTAGTGAAAACCGCTTGTCATTTCCTTCTGCTCCTTGTTGGGTTCGACACTCTTACTTATTGAAAGGACTACGATAGATCCCCTATACTTGTGGGTCATCAAGACTTTTTTCTGGCGCCGTTGCCGGGGAGTGAAGCGCCTTTGGTAAGTGGAATTTGGTAAGGAAAAAATTTATATAGTTTGCTGAAATTTACTGTCACTTGTTACTATGGAAAGTAATCCTTTGAGGGGCTTGTTCGGGGTATCTTCACCCCGACCAGTAGAGCAAAGAGTTGCTCCTCAACCTACTGAACCTACTAAAAATGTTTACTTTGAAATTTCTTCAGGTATGATAGAGAAACTGCTAGCTAATCCTTTTACAGGAGATGGAACATTGCATCCTGATTTGCACCTAATCTATGTGGATGAAGTTTGTGGACTATTTAAGCTTGCAGGTATGCCCGAGGATGTTATCAAGAAGAAGGTCTTCCCTTTATCTTTGAAGGAAAGGCTTGACATGCTTTAGGCTATGTGATGATATTGGATCATGGAACTACAAACGATTGAAATTGGAATTTCATCAGAAGTTTTATCCTATGTATCTGGTTCATCGTGATCGTAATTATATATATAATTTTTGGCCTCGTGAAGGAGAAAGCATCGCTAAGCTTGGGGGAGGCTTAAATCAATGTTATATTCATGCCCCAATCATGAGCTCTCACGAGAAATTATTATTCAAAAAATTTATACTCGGCATTCTCTCAATAATCGCTCCATGCCTGATACTTCTTGTACTGGTTCTTTTATGATGAAGACTATTGAATTCATATGGGATCTATTGGAAAGATTAAACGCAACTCTGAAGATTGGGATCTCGACGAAGGTAAGGAGTCAGGTATAACACCTAAGTTTGATTGTGTTAAATCTTTTATGGATACTGATGCTTTCTGTGAATTTAGCACTAAATATGGACTTGACTCTGAGATAGTAGCTTCTTTTTGTGAATCATTTGCTACTCATGTTGATCTTCCTAAGGAGAAGTGGTTTAAATATCATCCTCCCATTGAAGTAAAATTAGTTGAACCTATTAAAGTTGAAGAAAAGACTATCACTTATAATGTTGATCCTATTGTTCCTACCGCTTATATTGAGAAACCACCTTTTCCTACTAGAATAAAGGATCATGCTAAAGCTTCAACTGTGGTTCGTAAGAGTAATACTAGAACACCTACACCTTTTGAGCAAATTAAAGTTGAACCTAGTATTGCTATGGTTAAAGATCTCTTGGCTGATAATATTGATGGGCATGTTATTTACTTCTGTGACGAAGCTGCTAGAATTGCTAGACCCGATACTAAAAATAAGCATAGACCTGTTGTAGGCATGCCTGTTATTTCTGTTAAAATAGGAAATCATTGTTATCATGGCTTGTGTGATATGGGTGCTAGTGCAAGTGCAATACCTCATTCCTTAAACAAAGAAATTATGCATGATATTCCACATGCTGAGATAAAAGAAATTGATGTTACAATTAAGCTTGCCAATAGAGACACTATTTCACCAGTTGGGATTGTTAGAGATGTTGAAGTCTTGTGTGGGAAAGTTAGATATCCTGCTGATTTTCTTGTTCTTGGTTCCCCACAAGATGACTTTTGTCCCATTATATTTGGTAGACCCTTCTTGAATACTGTTAATGCTAAGATAGATTGCAAAAAGGATGTTGTTACTGTTGGTTTAGGGGATATGTCTCATGAATTTAATTTTGCTAAATTTCGTAGACAACCCCACGATAAAGAGTTGCCTAGTAAAGATGAAATTATTGGTCTTGCTTCTATTGCCGTGCCTCCTAATGATCCTTTAGAACAATATTTGCTAGACCATGAAAATGATATGTTTATGAATGAAAGAAGGGAAATATATGAAGTATTCTTTAAACAGGGAGCTATTTTGAAACACAACTTGCCTATTGAGATTTTAGGGGATCCACCTCCACCCAAGGATGATCCCGTGTTTGAGCTTAAACCATTATCTGATACTCTTAAATATGCTTATCTTGATGAAAAGAAGATATATCCTGTCATTATTAGTGCTAAACTTTCAGAGCAGGAAGAAGAGAAATTATTGAAAACTCTAAAGAAGCATCGAGCTGCTATTGGATATACTCTTGATGATCTCAAGGGCATTAGTCCCACTCTATGCCAACATAAAATAAAATTGGAGAAAGACGCTAAATAGGTTGTTGATCACCAACGACGGTTAAATCCTAAGACGAAAGAAGTGGTAAGAAAAGAAATACTAAAGCTTCACGGAGGTATAATTTATCCACATTCTTGATAGTCAGTGGGTAAGTCCTGTCCATTGTGTCCCTAAGAAGGGAGGTATTACTATTGTTCCTAATGATAAAGATGAATTGATCCCACAAAGAATTGTTACAGGTTATAGAATGGTAATTGATTTCCGCAAACTAAATAAAGCTACGAAAAAGGATCATTACCCTCTACCTTTTATTGATCAAATGCTACAAAGATTATACAAACATACACATTTTTGCTTTCTAGATGGTTATTCTGGTTTCTCTCAAATACCTGTGTCAAAAGAGGATCAAGAAAAGACCACTTTTACTTGCCCTTTCGGTACCTTTGCTTATAGATGTATGGCTTTTGGTTTATGCAATGCACCTGCTACCTTTCAAAGATGTATGACTGCTATATTCTCTGACTTTTATGAAAAGATTGTTAAGGTTTTCATGGATGATTTCTCCGTTTATGGAACTTCTTTTGATGATTACTTAAGCAACCTTGATCAAGTCTTGTGGAGATGTGAAGAAACTAATCTTGTCTTGAATAGGAAGAAGTGCCACTTTATGGTGAATGAAGGTATTGTCTTGGGGCATAAAATTTCTGAAAGAGGTATTGAAGTTGATAAAGCTAAAGTTGATGCTATTGAAAAGATGTCGTGTCCCAAGGACATTAAAGGTATAAGAGGTTTCCTTGCTCATGCTGGTTTTTATAGGAGGTTCATTAAAGACTTCAAAAAAAATTTAGGCCTCTGACTAATCTCTTACAAAAAGATGTTCCTTTTGTCTTTGATGATGATTGTGTAGAAGCATTTGAAATGCTTAAGAAAGCTTTGATTTCTGCACCTCATCGCTCAGCCACCGACCGAATTTACCCTTTGAAATTATGTGTGATGCTAGTGATTATGATGTAGGTGCTGTTCTAGGACAAAGAGTTGATAAGAAATTAAATGTTATCCAATATGCTAGTAAAACTCTAGGCGATTGCCCAGGAGAAATTATGCTACTCTTGAAAAAGATTTTTTAGCAGTTGTATTTGCTTGTGATAAGTTCATCCTTATATTATTGATTCTAAAGTAACTGTTCACACTGATCATGCTGCTATTAAATATCTTATGGAAAAGAAAGATGCTAAACCTAGACTTATTAGATGGGTTCTCTTGCTACAAGAATTTGTTTTCCATATTATTGATAGAAAGGGAGCTGAGAACCCCTGCTTGGAACAACTTGTCTAGGTTAGAAAATGTTCTTGATGACCCACTCCTATTGATGATAGCTTTCCGATGAACAATTAGCTGTCATAAATGCTTCTCATAATGCTCCATGGTATCTTGATTATGCTAATTACATTGTTGCTAAATTTATACCACCTAGTTTCACATACCAACAAAAGAAAAAGTTTTTCTATGATTTAAGACATTACTTCTCGGATGACCCACATCTTTATAAAGAAGGAGTAGATGGTGTTATTAGGCGTTGTGTACCTGAGCATGAACAGGAACAGATCCTACGCAAGTGTCACTCTGAGGCTTATGGAGGACACCACGCTGGAGATAGAACTGCACATAAGGTATTGCAATCCGGTTTTTATTGGCCTACACTTTTCAAGGATGCCCGTAAGTTTGTCTTGTCTTGTGACGAATGTCAAAGAATTGGTAATATTAGTAGACGTCAAGAAATGCCTAAGAACTATTCACTTGTTATTGAACCATTTGATGTTTGGGGCTTTGATTATATGGGACCGTTTCCTTCCTCTAATGGGTATACACATATTTTAGTTGCTGTTGATTACGTTACTAAGTGGGTAGAAGCTATTCCAACTAGTAGTGCTGATCATAACACCTCTATTAAGATGCTTAAAGAAGTTATTTTTCCGAGGTTTGGAGTCCCTAGATACTTAATGACTGATGGTGGTTCACATTTTATTCATGGTGCTTTTCGTAAAATGCTCGCTAAGTATGACGTTAATCATAGAATTGCATCTCCATAACGCACCCACAGTCTAGTGGTCAAGTAGAATTGAGTAATATTGAGATTAAATTAATTTTGCAAAAGACTGTTAATAGATCTAGAAACAATTGGTCCAAGAAACTAGATGATGCATTATGGGCCTATAGAACTGCATATAAAAATCCTATGGGTATGTCTCCATATAAAATGGTTTATGGAAAAGCATGTCACTTACCTCTCGAACTAGAACATAAGGCATATTGGGCCATTAAAGAGCTCAATTATGATTTCAAACTTGCCGGTGAGAAGAGACTATTTGACATTAGCTCACTTGATGAGTGGAGAACCCAAGCTTATGAGAATGCCAAACTGTTTAAAGAAAAAGTTAACAGAAGGCATGGCAAAAGGATACCAAAGCGTGAGTTTAATGTAGGTGATAATTTTTTGCTATACAACTCTCGTTTAAGATTTTTTGCAAGAAAACTCCTCTCTAAATGGGAAGTCCCTTACGTTATCGAGGAGGTCTATCGTTCCGGTGCCATAAAAATCAACAACTTCGAAGGCACAAATCCGAAGGTGGTGAACGGTCAAAGAATCAAACATTATTTCTCAAGTAATCCCATAAATGTTGAAACTAATGTTATTGAAAACGTAACCCCGAAGGAATACATAAGGGACACTTTCTAAAACGTTTCAGACTCCGAAAAGTAATAGGTACGTGGTACGGTAAGTAAACCGACTCCAAAATAGTTCTAATAGCAATTTTTATCTGTTTTGGAATATTTAAGAAAATAGGACAATAAGTAGTCCGAAAGGGACACTAGGCATCCACGAGGGTGGAGGGCGCTCCCTACCCCTGGGCGCGCCCCCTGCCTCGTGGGCACCTCGTGTGCTCTCCGGACTCCGTTTTCTTGCACGATACTTCTTTTGGTCGGTAAAAATTCATTATATAATCTCTCGAAAGTTTTGACCAGCATACCACGCAAATATCCTCTGTTTTTGTTTTGAGCTATTTTTCTGACAGATCTAGACCACCATGACGTCTTCAAATGCCCCCAAGGACAAGTTTTTCGAGAAGGTCATCAACCCCTACCTCGCGGAGGTGCTGCAACACCCTCAAACCATTGAGATGCGTGATGGGTTGCTGCACATCCGCGATGTTGAGGGACCAAGGAGGACTAGAAGCATGGAGGCAAGACTCGAACCAATGGAGCAACAAGGTTTCAAGTGCCAGGGGATGGTGGAACACGGACTCAACGCCAACCACATGATGCTCGCGGAGTTCACCAATAACAACAAGCTGGATGCCAAGAACATTGGGGAGACCATCTTCAAGCTTCATGAGAAAATCAAGCATCTCCAAGCCAAGATCTATGACCTGCAAAACCAAAACTGTGAGTATGAATATAGATTCAAGAGGATGAGTTTGGCTGTAGATTTGAGGATCCCGGAGACTTGATCATCCTTCTATGATGGTGAGCCTATGCCTTGGAAGATGGACGACAAGCCTACATCATCAACAACTCCATCATCACCACCTCCTAAGAAAGAGACATAATCACATGGGTATGGGCACTCCCCTTGGCAACTTCCAAGCTTCGGGGAGGTGCCCCGGTGTCGTATCACCATCACACTTCTATCTTTACCATTTTCCTTAGTTCGACCCTTTTGGTAATATCTTGATATAGTAGAATAAAGTTTTTAGTATGATCTAGTTTTGAGTTTTGCTTTATGATTCTTCTATGTAAGCGAGTCCGTGAGCTATATATAAGAAAGATTAGTTTTGAGTTGAGGGCTTGGTTATCTTGCTATGATCTTGAGGGAATAAAAAAAGGGGGATAAAAAATTACAGAGATCATATTGATCTTATGGAGAGTATTGACTTCACATATAAAAGAGTATGATGAATAAAAGTTGTTGAGAGTTGACAAACATAGTTCTGGTCATCGTTGCAATTAATAGGAAGTAATAAAGAAAGAGAGTTTCTCACATATAAATATACTATCTTGGACGTCTTTTATGATTGTGAGCACTCATTAAAACATGACATGCTAAAAAGTTGATGTTGGACAAGGAAGACAACGTAATGTGTGTGATGTTTTCTTATATCTAAAATAAAGTATATTATCATGGATCATCCAACATGTTGAGCTTGCCTTTCCCCCTCATGCTAGCCAAATTCTTTGCACCAAGTAGAGATACTACTTGTGCTTCCGAATATCCTTAAACCCAGTTTTGCCATGAGTGTCCACCATACCTACCTATGGATTGAGTAAGATCCTTCAAGTAAGTTGTCATTGTTGCATGCAATAAAAATTGCTCTTTAAATATGTATGATTTATTATTGTGGAGAAAATAAGCTTTATACGATCTTGTGATGTGGAAGAAATAAAAGCGACATACTGCATAATAAAGGTCCATATCACAAGTGGCAATATAAAGTGACGTTCTTTCAAATTAAGATTTTGTGCATCCAGCCATAAAAGCACATGACAACCTCTGCTTCCCTCTGCAAAGGGCCTATCTTTTATTTTTGTAGTATACCTTATGCAAGAGTCATGGTGATCTTCACCTTTCCTTTTTACACTTTATCCTTTGGCAAACACATTGTGTTGGAAAGATCCTGATATATATATCCAATTGGATGTAAGTTATCATGCACTATTATTGTTGACATTACCCTTGAGGTAAAAGGTTGGGAGGCAACACTATAAGCCCCTATCTTTCTCTGTGTCCGATTAAAACTCCATACCTATAAGTATTGCGTGAGTGTTAGCAATTGTGGAAGACTAAATGATAGTTGAGTATGTGGACTTGCTGAAAAGCTCTTATATTGACTCTTTCCTATGTTATGATAAATTGCAATTGCTTCAATGACTGAGATAATATTTATTGCTTCAATGACTGAGGTCTAAGCTTGGGGGAGTTGATACATCCATTTTGCATCATGCTTTTATATTGATAATTATTGCATTATGGCCTGTTATTACACATTATGTCACAATACTTATGCTTTTTCTCTCTTATTTTACAAGGTTTACATGAAGAGGGAGAATGCCGGCAGCTGGAATTCTGGGCTGGAAAAGGAGCAAATATTAGAGACCTATTTAGCACAACTCCAAAAGTCCTGAAACTCCACGAAAGTCAGTTTTGGAATATATAAAAAACATTGGGCGAAGAAAGCACGGAGGGGGGCTACACCACATCCCACGAGGTGGGGCGCGCCACTACCCCCAAGGCGC